>JANVCQ010000004.1:20421643-20440732 GCA_025531925.1 Erythroxylum plowmanianum
TTAGGTTTAATTAATGATCGTATCTTGATTAAATTCAATTTAAGGGAAAACCGAGATTTGTAGAGTATTCTATTAGTTTCAGATCAATAGTCCGAAAGGAATCGTAAAGAATTTAGAATGAGGGAATATGTTTGATTGTGCTTAGGCCGAGATTGACCCTAGAACCGGACCTTATTTATACTCGACACTTTTCTCATTTTTGATTGTTCGTTTTAATTTGTTTTCGATATTTTAATTTTTCTTTAATTTTCTAAATTGTTCGAAAACCACAAACCCCCCCATATGCTTTTCTTGCATCAATTATTTTCAGTACAAAAAAATTAACTGAACATTCCCTGTGGATTCGATCCCGACTTACCACAGCTACAAATTTTAGTGTGCAGAGTCAGGTAAATTTTGCAGTGCACTCGACACGCGCTGTCAAACACACGCCAACATTTTGTATAAACATAACTCAAACACACACTGACATTCTGCATAATAAAACTCAAATGCACATCAACATTCTGTTGGATATAGAGATGTTACTTTGGCCCAGCTTGGCCTGATTTTGGTAGCCACGGGCTAAAAGTGGTTAGCCCGACTAGGCTATGAGCCTCCCGCCCAACCATTACTTCAAAAATGACAAAACGATGTCATTTTGATGTTTTTTAAAATAAAAGGTGGGCTGGGTTGGCCCGACTCTCCTGTGACACGTAGAGCCACGGGCTAGGCCATAGATCGGTCAATCTGTGATTGAGCAGGGCAACGGGCCGACCTATCCCAACCTGTCAGGCCACAGACCACCTAGCTAGTGATCATCGACATTCCTAGTTGGATATAATTCAAACACGAACATTCCCACTCAACCTGACTTACTGACATTCCTAGCTGAATCTAATTCAAACACCAACATTTCGTATAAACATAACTCAAACACCAACATTCCTAAAAAACATAACTTAAACACATACCAATATTTTGCATGACATAAAACACACACCAATATTTCGCATAACATATCTCAAGCACCAACAATCTACATACATAACTCAAACACAAACATTCCACATAATCATAACTAAAAGAACAACATTTGCATAAATGTAAGTCAAACACCAACATTCTACATAAACATCAGTAAAACATCAACAATATGCATTGACATAACTGAAATATCAACAATATAGATTAATATAACTCAAACATCAACATATCATTTCAAACAATATAAACAAGTTATCTACCTTCAATCATCATGATCAAGATTTTAAAATCATCATCATCATTAATTACATTACCATTATACTGTTTATTGCTAATGTATTTGGAAAAATGAAAATGATTGTCATTTAATTCATCCTGAGTATAGTCTTAATCTCTTTCTATAATAAGATTGGCTTGTACTTCATCCATTTGTACTATACTAGGATCAACATTTCTCCTATAGAATGATGATATATCTGCATCTTCTTTTCGAATGACTTTATTATTCAACTCTGATTCAATCTCTTGATATTCCAAATAAGCTGGCCACGTTGACTTTTGTTTAGCCTTTAAGAAGTCAGCCTTCTCAGAATTATATCAATTGGAGGCTTACACTCCTTCACACTGAGTCTGTCATTCCTAGTTATGCCATTTCACTTCATCTCTATCCTCACTCATTTGACTATTGTCCCTTTCACAAAAATTGAAGAGATTTCAATGTTGAAACTTTTGAATAACTTTTTTCTATAAAAAAAAACTTTTGAATAACCTTTTGATCGCTACCCAATACAGTATCATTGAGATGGAAAACTTGCTTCACTTGACTTGCAAGGATAAAAGGGTCATTATCATACCATGTCTTAGTAGCATTGATGATAATAATAGTCCCATTCACTTTCATGTCAGTAAGATTAAACCATTGCATTTAAATATAACAAACTTCTTGTCCTTGATGTAGTGTAACTCTATTATTTTAGAGATGACATCGTAGAATTTAATAAAATCGTCTTCGTGGCATCCCTTAACAACAACCCCACAATTTTGTCTTCTAAGTTGATTGTATGGGTTTCGTATGTGTTTGTGGTTGAAAGATAATATTTTCTTCCTTTGTTGGTTATATACAGGTTGACTTTTTTACCACTGTCAATGCTTCTTTGAGGAAAACCTGTTAACTATTTAATGAAAGGTTTATAAGAGTATTTAACTCTTTTTGTTTTTACGAAAAAATAGTCTTTTTAGGTATAAACCACTTGGTCATATTGAAAATTTCACATTTTTATTATAATAGGAATATAACCTTATATAGAAAATAATATATTTTTGTATATAAAGAACATGGTCATATGTACTCTACTTTAAATTCTAAAATTTGACTTTTCAGAATATAACTCTTAACATTAATTCATCAAGGAATGTTGACATGGTGATGAGTTTTGCTGGGAGGAATGTGGTAGAAATGTCCCTAATGAAGAAACAATCAATGTAGAGCAAATCCCCTCTTCATTCGCTAATAACTACTTGCCTTCCATTGCTAATCTTCGTCTTTAAGGTTTTTAGTAACATCCGAACTACCTCGCTTTTTTTATTATTTGGATCTCACTTCCTATTATGTAGCTATTTTATGTATGAACATTTGATTATATATACTATATGTTGTGTTAAGCTTCCTTGAATCTTTGAGAGAACATAGATGGAAATGAAGGCAGTGGCGATGTCACGATGATCTATAAGGGATTAGGAAAAATTGGTTGTTTTATAAAAATCGTTAATTCTTATTACTATCTGTTTAATCAGGTATGCATGTGTTCCAATTTGGATTTGTCATACGGTTTGACTAAACTAGTTATCTAAGTTCTATATTGTTTGTGTCTTAGGTGAAACGCATCATACTGGCAGTTGATCTCATTCAATGACCCATACTGCATTTGGTAATTTGTTCACTATAGCTTTTGCTAGTTTAGTTACAGCCAAAAAGTTGTTGGAAAAGGGTGTCAATAACCCAATATTTGAGGGAAGATCTTTGAAATTTTCAATTGATACCTTCAAACGTGCAAGGACTCTTCTTGGAAATCCAAACATAGGTTACCTTTACTAACTCTCATATCACTTGGAATCTAATGGTACATAAGAGTAAGGCTGCATACTATTGGACCTCCCAAAATCCTGCATATCAACAAGATTTATACTATGTGTTGTTATTGTTATTGTTGTTGTTTTATAACTTTATGAATTGTTAAACTTCTAATTAAAATCTTGTACTACTTACCATATATAATTATATTATATTGCTAATATTTCCAATATTTTTATAAATTATTATTAATAAATATTAATGATTAAGAATAGTTGTTAACTTGAATTTATGATATTTTTATTCTATTAAAATTAAAATTTTAGGTATGATTATCTTTTTATGTCCAAAATATATTTACTTTTTCAAAATTAAAATAACATACCATGTATTTTTCAACAATATGTTTAAAACATTGAAAATAACTTGACAACAAAAGATAGTTTAACTAGGATTATACAAATGTAATTATAATTAACCTTAACTAGGATTATTAAGTACATTTAGCATTAACAAGCTATCTTCCAAATATTATTAATTTTAAGAATACTATCATATACAAAAATTCATCAAAATTCTCTTAAAAATTTACGAAAATATTTAAAATCAACTTTTGACGATAATTAACAATTTGTCACCAAATTCTCAACCTCTAGCAATGACTTACATAATTGTCACCAAATCCTAACATTTTTGCTGCGAATTTCCAAAATGGTCACAAAATGATGCACCTTCTGCGAAGCTTCTCAACAATCGTGGCAAAATATATTCATTTATTAGAACTTTGTGTGACAATTTAGTAATTGTCTCAAAACAACAATATATTGGCAATAAAAAAACTTTTTCCGTCACTACTTGTTGGTGCCATTTATGATGATTCAAGATAATCGACACCAAATGTATAGATTTTCTGTGACTACTTGCGATGATATTCATATTCGTCATAAATGTTGTCATATTGGTAATGAAATTTTGTAATCGTCATAAAAACTAGCTCCTATTGCGACAAGTTTCTATAATCGTCATAAATATATTCATTTACTGATGGTTTTCAAAAACGTCACAAAAATGTTAGACTTATTGCGACGAATTGCTAGATCGTCACCAAAAGGTAACTTTTATAGACAATTTTATGATTGTCGCCAATTAAAACGTAGTCAAAACATACATCTTTTATAGTGAATAATGTACAAATGAAGTTTGAGGGAAGGAATTAACTACTTAAAATTATCAAATTTTATAATTAGCTTAATAGGGATAATTATGAGAAAATTTTTTAAAATTGAAAAAATATTTATTGAGAAATTCATTATAAGTGTGGTTATTATTGTGATTTTATTTATTTAGGCAAATAGTCATGAACATTGATAATGAAGTTAATTTTCATTTGCTCCATTAATTTTGAAAATAGATAATTTGCACTAAGATAACTTTTATATAATTTAGATATGCAATTGAGCTAGAAGGGTATTATTTTTAGGATTTTGAGTATCTTATGGAAAAAGGAAAGGCGTAAAATATATGAATAAGTGAGAATTAAATAAATTCACTTTGTTGGCTTGAGACTAAGTAAAAGGTTGAAGTTAAAGATTAGTATTAGTTTCCATTTGAAATGATGGCCTAATTGAGTAGCTAAGAGTATTCATGACAAAATGTTTACTCTCCTGTTAAAAGATTAGGTGACTTTTCAAACAAGCCTCTAATTACTCTTGTGTTATTTTAAAGTCAGTCTTTTGTTGTTCTTTAAATTAAGGTTATGAGAATGTTTGAAATTTAAAGCATCTCTCTCACATATGTTCACACAATATATTAGGTTGAATTTTTTGGATTGATTTAAACTTTGAAGGATTATGAAGTTGAATTGAATTGATTTATGTTGTGATGTAAGTAGCTAAATGCTTAAAAATTTCATGAAGTTTACAATTAAATAAACAATAGAGAATCTTAATTGATGCAAATGATTCAATAAATTCTTTCTAGGGGTTGCCACCTATTTAATTTAATAGTGATGAAATTGATTTGCTTTGGTACAAATAAATGTTTAAGTGTAGGGGAATTCAATAAATGCTAATTAACTTATGTTCTTAACATGATTTTAAGAGTAGTTTGCTTATGTTTGGATTATTTCTATAAGATTTGACACTTTAGGTGGCTTATATTTTGTTTTCAAGTCTTATTTTTTCTCATCAATGAAGAATGAATAAATTCAAGCAAGTTAAAGCCAAGTTGGAGAAGTTTTACCATAAATTTGGATGAATACAAGTGAGCATGGACCTATATTTAGAAAACAGGTAAAACATGGTCCCATATTTTTCCCATATATGCTACTCGTCCAATATGTGCTTTGAGAAGTTTCCATATAAATAATGAGGCCTAAACACGAACTCCTGTTCACAGCCTTTATACTCGTGTTCCTAAGATGAACCCTCATATTTACGATTAAGGAGTTACTAAGCCAATACAATCCATTTTGGTGACTCTTATTAGTAGTAATTTTTATGTAAATTAGGATTTTCTATAGTTGTTAAAAACATAGGATCAACATGTACCAATATTGGATTAGTGTTGGACAAGACATGTGGAACTTTTAGGGTTTTGTGAGAATAAAAGGTGGGCCTTTGGAATTAAATAGAGGGATCATTAAGAAGCAGCCAGAAGGAGATGAACTAGAGTGTCTTGGGACAAGAAATAAGCAACTTTAAACATAAAGAAAGGAATCCCATTAGGATTCAATAATGAACATTAAGATTTAAAGCATCTATGAGGATGATTTTTCTAATCTTGATTTTTATTAGCTTCTTTTATCTTATCTTGAGCAAAATTGGGATAGATTTAAATGGGATGAATCCTATAGCTATTTTTTAAGATTAATTCTTTGATTTAATGCAAGACTTGAGTTATCTTATAAATGATTCATAATTATTCTTGTGTAAGCATTTTGATTCAACTTTGGGTTTCATAAAAAGGGATCAAAAATAATATGTATGAATAGATTATGACATAAATAATAAGAGTTGTATGAAATCCTAGAGATAGCGTTACATAAATCTTTTGATTTCTCTATACTTATCTATTGCTTTAGTTAGTTATTCTATATTCAAACTTCTAATTCAATTAATTTTATCTTTAAAATCAATCATTCATTTTACTAGGTTAGATAATATAAAGACATTAAATATTAATACTTATAATCCTCATGGGATCAACACTCATATTAATTAAGTTATACTATAAGAACGATAAATGCACTTGTCATATTATTGTTAACAAAATTTTGATTAGGCTAATGATTATTACCATAATTTTGATCAGATATACACATCATAATCAAAGATCTTTTTTCTAATTGTATATTATATCTTACTTGGATTAAATAATTGTCCATATTGCATAAGGTTACTTGCTTGCATTAAATGACTTGGTCATGTTGCATAAGGTTAAGCACCCATTAGGTAATCATTTTAAAAAGAAGGATCTTGGTGAAGCATTTTTAGTCCTTGGTATTCAGATTCATTTATTAAGTCTCTCTCAAAGAGCATGCATTAAGCATGAGTTACAAAGGTTCTATATCAAAAATTAAAAATCTCATTTAGAATCGATCTCTTATAGAGAGAGCTCAACATTGACACAATGTTCAAATACTAAAATTGAAAAAGAGGTCATGAATAATGTTTCTTATTCTAGTGTAGTTGACAGTATTATATATGCTTAAGTCCACACTAGGCTAGTATTGCATTTATTGTTAGATCACCGGGAATATATTTATCTAAACTAGGTTTAAACAATGAGAATATAGTTAAAAGAATTTTGAGATATCTCTAAGGAACAATATTATATCTGATATATAAGAAGATTAAGAAATTAAATCTTATTAGGTACAAAAATTTTGACTTTGTTACATGTTCAAATGATAGAAAGTCTTTATTAAGTTATATCTTTATATAAGTAAATTGTGTTATTTCATGGAAAAGTGTCAAATAAATACTAGGGACCTTTTCGCTTATTCATGTAGAGTTGTTGCATATTATAGGGATACTTCATAGGTAGCCTAGTTAAAATTTTGATTTATGAACTATCTATGGTTTATTTAGTTGTTTAACCTATATTGTTGCATTGTGATAATCTTTTTATAGCGTTATTTACTAATAATAATAGGAATATCAAAGGGTCAAAACATTTGGAGGTAGGTTGTGTGACACACTAAAATTTAAAAACTAACTTGGTTTTGGGATTGTCCAAAAAAATATGGTTGTGTCATTAGGGTGTGCCCGTACCATCCTAAAATATGGTTTGAAACATGAGTTTGTCGAAAGTTGTCTACATTTTTTGAACTATAATTTTGATTTTTTTTTTGCAAGTCATCCACTAGTTTTATTGACTATCTAATTGATGATCTTTCCTTGTCGTTCGCCTAAAAAAAATTACAAGAAAAGAAAAACACAAACATCTATTAACATTTTAAAAATTTTCAGCAATGATTATGGTTTAAAATAATATAAAAATAATGTTAAAACAATTATAACTGAATCCAAATCCAAATAATTATTTGTAACTAAAAGTAACTGAAATTAAAATTTCTTGAAATTTTGGTTGGGTTACCTCCTAAAAAATATTTCATTAGTGTTATTTATCTAGAAACTTTCCATAGTATTAATTAGAATATAGGTAAACTAATGTGTAGCCCCTCGTTAAAAGAGTTGTATAGGTAACATATGAAGGCCTTCTTCTATTGATTATTGAGCTTTGTCTTGCCTATGCCTTCATGTTCTTCTATAGCACTTGATTATCTTCTATATAGCACAAAGGTTTGGTGCAACTTTCTTGATTGATTCCTAAAAAGAATTATATAATTAGTATTACAGTATCAATTAAATAATATAAATCATATTTAAACAAAGAAGGATATTTCTTATCTGTAGCATAAAAGATGTGCTCGTCTCCTTTAACTTCCATCTTCTCCTCTTCCTTTATTAGGATTTTGCCACTATCTTTGTTGATGGACAAAGATTTCTTCTTCAGGTTCACCTCAATCTTGTTAGGCAAAGATCCCTACCCCCTTAAATCTATGAAATTATCCAACTATTCAAATTGGCTAATTGATCCAAGTTAAGCTTCTTTCAAACCACTTAGAAGTTATATGTAGCTTCTCAATTACTAACTTCTAATCAATTCATCATCTTATTAAGCTAGGCATCTTTGTGGGAATCCATGGGGTTTTTTTGTCTTTGCCTTACACCTCCTATTTGGTTGCTCCTACTGAAGTTAGGATGATCTCTTCATTCTAGATTTTAAGGGTTATTTTATTATTGTGGATAGTTCCTTAAGTATTCCACATGCTTTATTAACTTGAAAAAAGGATTGTTTACTTAACATTTAGTACTGTTATGCCATCCCCCACGTAATTTATAACATAATATGTGAGTTGGTTACACTATGCCAGTTAGGATATCAATTTCTTTTATGAGTGCCTCTACCTAAGCTACCAATACTATCTACCATCAATATTTGTTCATAGTCACTTTTTAATTAGGTCTAAGACGGTTTTAAAGCCCTAGTATTTAGAGTTACCCCAATTGTTACATCAACCATATGCTTAGTTGAATAGTTTAGAACATTGTAAAAGCTTTGAAATTGCAACCATTTTGGTAACCCATGGGGTGGACAACTCTTGACCAAATCTTCATACCTTTCCTATGACTCATAAAATGTCTCATTGTCCAACTACTTATAGGCATAGACATCATTCTCTCCAAGTTGTCCTTTGTGATGATTGAAGTCATAAGTAGTGACTTCAACCACAACTTTGCTTGATCTCATAATAAGAACTAAAAAATCCTCATCATGATCACCTCTTCAGTTACTTCATTAATTTTGAATGTGTCACATATATCCAAGAAGCTAGAAATATGTGTATTGGGATTCTCATCTAGAAATTCATCAAATTTCACAAATTATTGTAACATATATATAATGTTTGATTTTATCTCAAAGTTTGTCAAAGTGATTTTCAATCTCTCTATACTAGACTACAACCCTTTTAATGATGGTTTTGCATAGTCCAACATAGTCATGAGCTCTCCTTTCATTGTATTATGTAATTGATTAACTTAGTTTGTTAAAAATTTTTCCTATATTTCATCATTACCATAATAGTCTTTTCAATCTCTTAATCCTCTTTGATAATTAGGATCATGCTTTCAAAATTATTAAGTATATGACCTAATTATATGAATATTATTTATTCAAGAATAAATGAATGATTAATTAATTGTGGCTAAAATTAAAGTAAATTAAGAAATCAAAGTACAACTCGAAATGGTCTAACAGCTAATTATCAAAAAGCATAGATAATAATAATGATCTACATCAGCCTTTCCTTTGGCATCATCTTATACCTTTAGTGTAAGACATTTTTGTCCTTAGGGACAAATTTGTCCATGTCTCATAAAGTTGGACTAACATTAATTGCAATTTTAGTTTTTAAATAAATTATCGATTAAGTTACGCCATTTGATCTAGGTAAAATAATAAAGTGGCCCAATAAATGAGCTAGATTAATGGGTCGAAGTTCAAGTAGAAATGGGTCCCAACTAGTGTAGACCGGGTCCATATTGGCCTTGTGATGGGGAAGCCCGATATGGAAGCTATATAAAGGTTAAGGTCTCCTGCAGTTGCTCAAGAAATCATTCACGAGCATAAGGATTCCTGACCCGTTAGGGAAGTTCGTTATTTGAGGAAACTGTGGAAAGGCCTAGCCCGTGAGAGGGTGATCACTTTCCACTAAAGGTCCCGAGAGATTCGGAGATGTTTGGAGCACGGAATGGACATCGGAATCAGAGATGGAACCGAAATCTATGTATTCTGCATTATCTTCATTTTTAATCCTTTCATGTAGATCCGGGATATGTAATAAGGCTCCCACTACGTATTACACGTGGTATCAGAGTGGTTACGTGATCGGATTGTCGGAAATGAAGGTTTTTCAGTTTTTCATCTCATTTGATTTTCCTTGATTTTTGATTCATTTTTTAGTTTTTTTACATATATAATTACGTAAAAGTGGTATACATAAGGTTAGCTATGAAAAATGGGTTGAAAACGGACCCAATGGAGCAAAAAATGGACTTCTGGGATATAGAAAATAGTCTCCGGTGTCGAAGGAGCAGGAGAACGTCGGGCATGTGTGCCACACGCGCCCGATGTCGCTACAGTAACGGCGAGGGCCACGTACAGGTTGCCGCGTGCGTCGCACGTGCCAATCTCAGCCCCTACACGTCGCTCCACGGAGCGACGGAGGCATGTTGTGTGTGCACTACATCGACTCGCGTGGAACCGCGGGCACATGCGTGACACACGCCCATCCGAACCATTCATGGGGCAAACACGTGGCGAGGGCAGATGCGTGACACAAGTCGACATATTCAATGCACACGCTCCATAATGACCTCGCGTCTGCGAGTGGACGCGCGTGCTATGCACGTTCCAGAAGCAACTGGCGTGCATCTAGCCGCGCGCGTGATGTCAGCGGCTGACATTAGCATTTCTACAGTACCAAAAAAGGAAAAATCTCAAAAATTTCAGATTTCCCGTAAAGGTACCTCGGGGTGTTTTGGGTCAGTTTTTGGGTCTGGGAAATTTATAAAGTATCCTTTTTCTATTTTTCTGGATTTATTACATTAGTAATAAATTAAAGTTTGACTCCAGAAAAAAGGAATTAAGATATTCTAAATCCGATTTCGATTGAATTTTCATGCTTCGGACTTCGTATGAGGGAGATATATGAGGTTCTCATGTCTTGGGTCTCATTTTCAGTATTTGGGATTGCATAATAATCAATCAGAAAAAGAAATTGAGACATTATGAAGCCATTTTTGAGTGAATTTTCATGCAATGAACTTGCCATAAGGGAGATACATAAGGTTCTCATATCTCAGGAGGTAGGTTCAGTATTCGGTGACGCACGATAGTCACTCTACTGAGATTTTTCTTTTACGAAGGTCTCAAATGAAGTTTTCGGAGAATGTCTTCAGCACGTGTGTGTGACAATGAGACTTCGAATTTTTGCATTTATTGAGATTGCATTGTCACATATGGTATGCCCATAAAGAATGTGAGGATGACATAAAGATGTATCCCTTGTGTTTGCGGACCTTTTGGATGCTAATGAAAATGTAGTCACCAAAGTGGCCCTTCAAGTTAGTATTCTGAATTGTTTTGCTTACATGTTGGGAAATGTCTCTGATTTTATGTTTGGTTATTCTGCCCAAAGGTGGTAGCCTTACATAAAATTTTGAGATGTGTATAAAAGCATTAGATGGAGGAAGATTGTTGCTCAAGTGATCTATTCACCCAAAGGTGGTAGTGTCATGAGAGTTGATGGTTTGTACTCCGATCGCTTTTATGTGTAGAAGTCTAATTGCATATATTATGTATTCAGCTCAAAGGTGTTTCATAATATGTGTGATCGGATTTTCAAGAAAGATACTATTCAATGGTTTTAGTATTGATGTTGTCCTACATTAGTGTTGATTTAAAGATTATCATCTTGAAGTCACATTTTTAGTCAACTAAATCAGTGTCACCATTGAAACCCTTGCTGGTTTCAATATAAATAATTGAATGGAGGATGTTTTGAAGGTTATGGAGATAGCTGTAGTTGAAATGGCCATATGGACGGGTAATCCATCTCCAATTACATCCATGAGCTTGACAGCTCATAAAGCAGCCTATGAAACCTAGGATCAGTCTAATAGATTATATCTGACGACCATTAAGAAATCCAATCCTTACCATCTGCAAAGTGGACTTCCAGACACAAACATAGCGAAGGATTTTCTTGATAATGTTTCCCAAAGGTACACAATCTCATTTGGTGTTGAGACAAGTGCCTTGATGAAAGTATTATTCTCTATGAAGTATACAGAGGAAAAGGGGAGTAATGGAGTACATATCGAGAATAATTCATTTTCACAGTAGGTGAAGATATTGAGACTTCGATGCTTTGATATCCCATTGTGTTGCTGAGGTGGAGAAACTCAAGTTGTTACTCCTACAGTCCTCGAACCAGCTTAAGGGAAGACAAAGATGAAGCCCATTAAGTTCAAAGGTAGAAAGTTCAAATCTTCTCCACATGATGGCGTTGGTCAAACCAATTCTGGTAAAAGTCCCTTGGACATAAAAAAATCAGTAGTATGAGGTTTAAAGGGAAAGTCTGTGACCGTCAGGTTATTCTTTGGTTTATCAATTATGAATCTAATTGCAATAGTCGCATTAAGTGTAGATGACTATTTAGTGGAACATCTGATCATGGTGCTTCCACAATGCATAGTTCATATACAGGATAAAGTCAAATAAAGGGAAGAAGGAACTGATGATTCACAGCAATAAAGAGGTGGAAGTAATATCTATAGGGGGTGTATGTACTAAACTTTACAGTAAGGTCCATTAGGGTTTACACGACACATTTTATATGTGATATTTTGATCAATTAAGGACATTGAAGGTTAACGTTTTGCATTTAATACTTTTGTTGTACAGTTGCTGTTTAATGTAAAACATAAAGGTGCAACTTTCTTATCATATGGTTTGTATAGAATGTGTCTTACCCCGAATTAGATATATACTTCTTCGTATCTTGCTAAACAAGTTATGAAAGACCTGATGAATGAGAAGTCATACATGGTGTGGCATATAAGTTTAAGCCACATTTCCAGAGCTAGGGTTGAGAGATTGATCAAGGAAAGCATTTCCCAATTCTAGATTAAGATGATCTAGGAATATATGCTAACCGTTACAGGGGTAAGTTGGCTAATAAGGACACTGAGATCAACTCATACTTCTAACTTGTTGAGTCTAGTACATAAAGATTTTGGTAGACCTCATACAATTGCATTATGCAATTCTGAAAGTATTTTGAAATTTCTTGATGATTATTCCCATCAAAGTCATGTGTTCTTGCTTAAAGACTAAAGGTTGAGAACCAATTGGAAAAATTTGTCAAGATAGTCGATTTGACCGTGGAGGAGAATATCATAGCAAACACAGTGTTTCAGGACTTTAAAAGGTTCGTTTGCCAGATATATGGAATCAATTGGAATAGTGACTTAGTTCACTATGCTGAATAGTTCTGAACAAAATGGTGTGCTGCTAAAAGACATAATTGCACCTTCAAGGACTTAAATAAGTCAATGCAGAGCAAGATTAATCTACCTATCTAAAAGTTAGGAAACTCAGCCTTGCGCACATTTGAGTAAGGGGTTGCCCTACTGAGTAGGGTAATCCTTATAAAGAAAGATTGCATGCTCGTTCCCTTCATTGCTATTTAGTAAAATATCTCAACCACTTTAGGACTACAGATTTTACTGTAGAGAAGAAGGGACCAGAATAGTGGAATTACGAACAACTAAGTTTCTAGAATACCATGTCTATGATGATGGTGGGCTCCTTGACCATTCGGATGATAGTAGAGTGGATACTACAATTATCACGTATTCGTTACTCATACTATTAGATCCGGTGGATCTAGATCTTTGTACCGTACCTGTACAGGAACAGGAACCTATACTTGTACACATAGGAGTTTTTAAGGGTATAAGATCTAATACGGTTAAATAAATCCACTAGATTGAGACAACTTGCTATCTCATCTGATTATATAGTCTATCAGGTATACTGGACTATGTTATTAGACATATTACATATCCAGTTACTTTTACAGAAGCTATTTCTAGACTCAATGCAGATGTGTGGTGGGATGCGATGAATGAAGAAATGCAAGCCATGAAGTATAGTAAGGTCTGGAAGCTAGTTGATTTGCATAAGGAACTCCAAGCTCGTCAGTTGTAAATAAAGTTTTGGACCTAAAGGATTTCAGGATAAAGTTCAACGGTTTATGGGCTCGCTTAATTACCTAAAGGTTCACTCAGAAAAAAAAAGTTTGAATTTGTGTTACCTTTTCTCTCGTATCCTTGTAGCATACATTTTGAGTGATAAAAGCAATTGTAGCTTATGATGATATAGAGTTACATCAGATGGCTGTCAAAACCACCTTCCTGAATAAAGACCTTTATGAAGTGGTCTATATGGTACAATCTGTAAGGTCCCAAGATTCAGACAGTACTGACATATTTTGCAAGTTATGTAGATCAATATATGGTTTATAATAAACCTCCTGAAAGTGATACCTTACAATTCATGAGGTTATGGCCTCTTCCAGTTTCTTGGAAAATAAAGCCAAAAAGATGCCTGTACTATAAGGTTAAGGGAGCAAAATTATCTTCCTATTACTGCATAATGATGATAAATTGCTCACGTTAAGTCACTTGACCATGTTATATGAGGATAAGCAACTTTTGGTCAATAACCTTGACATAAAGGACCTTAGTATAGCATCTTCTGTCCTAGGTATTCGGATTCACCAAGACATATCTCAACTCTCATCAGACCTCTCAAAGAATGCATACATTGAGTATATGTTACAAAGGTTTAATACGGTTGACAGTAAACCTGTCATAACACCTGTCTCTCACAGTGAGAGATAGTCCTTGATATAGTACCCAAAGAATAATGTGAAGAGAGAGATTATGAGAAATGTTCCATATTCTAGTATGGTAGATAGCTGATGTATGCTCGGCTATATACTAGATAGGACATTGCATTCACTGCTTGACTGTTTGGTTAATATCTGTTTAATCCAATTATAGACTTTTAGAATGCAGTCTAGCGAGCGTTGAGATACTTGAAAGAATTAAGGATTATATGTTGACATATAGAAAAGTCAACAGACTAAACCTCGTAGGGAATTCAGATTTAAAGTTAGCTATATGTTCGAATGATCGAAAGTTCACTTAAGGTTACAGTTCAAGTTTACAGATGATATATGTCGTAGAAGTGTGTCAAAGAGACACGTGTAACTTCCTCGACTATACATGCAGAGTGCATGCTAAGGGGTTGCTTCGCAGATGGTTTAACTCAGAAATTTGATTTCTGAGTGGTCTGTGGTCCGTTCAGTAGCTAGATCCATTTAGTTTTACTGTGGTATTCTTCTTACAGTGTTGATTAATAACAATGAAGAATATCACAGGTTTATAGCATTTAAAGATCAATTATTCAGTCATAAAGGTGTTAATACAAAAAGGTGACATTAAGGTTTGGAGCATTTAAGGACTGAGGAATTGTGAGTCGATCCTTTAACGAAAGGACTTCACCCAGTTGTGTTTGTGACACAAGTATACAGTATGGGTGTTTTGATGTCTTTAAACATTGTTAGTTAGGGGATTGTTATATTTGCTCCATGTACATTTGTACTTTTTAAATATTATGATAGTATGATGGTTCATTGATAAAGATGATCATCATTTATCCTCAGTATTACGTGTCATCATACATTGTCATAGTACGTATGAAAGTCTTAAGATTTGTGTCAATCTTAAGCATTTGAAGGTCATTGGGCATATATACAGATTGACCTTTGCCTATGTCATTTAGACGCATACAGTTTAACATAGATATCTATAAAGTTTTACATGACATAGGGGGATATAAGTTTTTAATCCCATAAAGGTTCTCTAATGCAGTTTAGCATTCAGTTGGAGAACATAAAGGTTTTCTCTAATGCTGTTTAGCATTCGGTGGGAAAAAACAGGTTTTCTCTAATGTTGTTTAGCATTAGGTGGGAGAAAATAGGTTTTCTCTAATGTTGTTTAGCATTCAGTGGGAGAAAACAAGATTTCTCTAATGTTGTTTAACATATGCGGTTTAACATAAAGTTGGAGAAATTAAAACCTACAAACGAAGATGATACAATTTAGATCATAAAGATATTATTGTAGTTTGCCACACTCTATTTTCCCATTCATGTTAGTGAGGTATTAGGTATTAATGATTGTATTGGAACTATGTCACACATGACACATGTGTCTGATACTTTTCAGTATCGAAAGCCTTGCGGAACAGAATGATGGACTTTCATTATCTTTGGATCAAATGTTTTGGTTTTAAAACTTAGTTGACTAATACAGTAGCGTGGCTTAACCGAGTTTTTAAACTGTTTTTAAACTAGAGTCAACTGCAATTAATGATTGTCCAAAGGGGAGATTGTTAGACATTTTTGTCCTTAGGGACAATTTTGTCTATGTCTTATAGAGTTGGACAACATTAATTGCATTTTTAGTTTTATAAATAAATTATCGGTTAAGTTGCGTCATTTGATCCAAATAAAGATAATAAAGTGGCCCAATAAATGATCTAGATTAATGCATCGAAGTCCGGGTAGAAATTGAGTCCCAATTAGTATGGATTGGGTCCATATCGGTCTTATGATGGGGAAGTCCGTTATGGAAGTTATATAAAAGTTAGGGTCTCTTGAAATTGCTCATATCATTCATGAGCATAAGGAATTCTTGATCCATTAGGGAAGCTCGTGTTTTGAGAAAACTGTAGAAATACTTACGTGAGTCGGGGAGCACTTTCCACTAAAGGTCCCAGGAGATTCGGAGACGTTTGGAGCTTGGAATCGACATCGAAGTTAGATATGGAACTAAAATCTACATATTCCACGTTACCTTCATTTTTGATCCTTTCATGTAGATCTGGGAGACGTAATAAAGCTCACACTACGTCTAACAATAATTTCTCTCCTGTTTAGTTCCATAGTTTTAGCCTATGTTCTAGCTTTGGTTCCTATGACATAATTTTGTATCTGTATATATACATACATTGTCAATAAGAATGCACATGAGTCCTTTTCAGTTCAAAATCTATTATAGTATCAGAACATTAATCCTCCATTTTTATCAAGCCTATCATGGATGTCTCTAGCATTATAAAAACATCTTTCCCAGACCATGAACTAGATTTTTCATCACTTGCTATATTCATCAATCGAATAGTCCTGGAACTGTATTAGTTCATAACTTCTAACAGGAGATAATTATCCCCTATGGAGTTGAGCAATCACCATGGCTTATGAAGGCAAAAACAAATTAGGATTCATTAATAGAGAAATTAAGGAGCCAGCAATGACATCACCCTCACACATATGCTGGAGCCGTTGAAACAATATGGTTTTATCTTGGTCGCTTAATTTAGTTTCTAAGGATATTGCCCACAGTGTAATCTTTATAAAGAAAGCTTCTGATGAATGGATAGATATTTAAGATCGATTCTCGCAACATGATGCTACTAGAGTCTTTGAAATTCAGCGGCGAATTTGTAATCATCAATAGAGAAATGACTCAGTCGCCACTTATTGCTTTGTGTTAAAGAGTTTATGTGATGAACTAGACATCAATAACAATCATCAAGCGTGTTCTTGTGGTGTACTCGCAGCTTCTAATCAAGTTGAAGAATGAGATTGTCCTATTCAATTTTTGATGGGATTCAATCGATTCTATCACCATTTACAGAGTCAAATTTGTTGGACAATTTTATCCTTCTCTATAATATTGTACAACTATTAATTGTATTTTCAATTTTTAATAACTTATCAGTTAAGTTACATAATTTGATCCAAGCAAAGGTAATAAAGTGACCCAATAAATGACCTAAATTAATGAGTCAAAGTTTGATAGGAAGATAGATCCCGATTAGTATGGATCGGACCCATATCAAGCTTGTGATAGGAAAGCCCAATATGAAAGTTATATGTAAAGGTTAAGGTCTCCTTCAGTTGCTTATATAATTCGTAAGTATACGGATCCTCTGACCCGTTATGAGCGTTTACGTCTTACGAAAATTGTAGAAAGGCGTTAACTGAGTGTTGATGATCACTTTCAGTGAAGATTAGAGCTCGTTTTGGCCTTGGATACTGCTTTGAAATATCTAATGGAACCAAAATCAGATATTTCGCATTTTCTTCATTTTTAACCCTTTCATGAACAATCCAGGACACGTAATAAAGTCTATCCTATATGTTATAAGATTCTCATGGTGTATCCTTTGCCATCAATATCTAAAGCATACTCTTTGATTTTACGAGATTAGCAACATCGATTTATCTAATTAGCTACATTGATGAATTATCAGGACCAATCAACCATGGCAGAGCCTAAACTCATAGTCTTTTTTCTTCTTCTAATTTGAACCAACCGAATCAACAAAAGGAAAATAAGCCTTTTTTATCACTACAATTTTTGTGAAAAGGATAGTCATTCTGAATCACGAAGTCATATGAAGCCTGGCAATGCCAATTACGACCCAAATTTTAAGATCCACAAATCTTATGCAAAACAGGATCAACATGCACATCAAAAGGGTGATTACATTATTTAAAATGAATTATTTTATATTTTAGGTATATTAAATGAACATTTATTAAAATTTAAATTATCCATATCTCTTTTTCATATTTTGAAAGTTAAGAATTTTCTTGATGAGCAAATGAACGCCACTGAGCCAATCCTTCCTTTCATCTTATAGTGTGTGTTGGAGAAATATTATAGAACTAAACAACTTTTGTTGGGACCCGATCTTGGAAACGAAATCGAATTTCGAAGCGAAAAAGCATAAGGCGAAAGAAGCAAATCGAACGAATCGAATCAGAAAATCGTCTAACAAAAATGCGGCAACAAAAGCGAAAGCGGAATCGAAGACATATCGAAACGAAGCGAAAGCAAAAATAGTGAAGCGAATCAAATACGAATCGAAAACGGAACAAAAACTTAACAAAACGGATCCGACATCCGAAAGCAAAGAACTAAGAAAAATGATCGCGTTGGTTACCTTAGACTTAACCTATCCGAAATTTCGGTATAAATTTTTTTTCTTTCTTTTTCATTTCTTTCATCTTTATTCGATCTCATTTAATCAAAACAAATAATTCCCACTTTTGGAAATTCATCCTCCAAAACTTATACAATCATACTAATCCCATATTCCATCTTCCAAACATCTTAATTTTATTTTTATTCTTTATTCAAACTTATTATTTAACAAAAATCGGGCAGCATAACGGTTGCATTCTAACTAACCCAAACTTGCAAAGTGTTCAAAATACACTTCTATATTCTCACATAATAGCCAGTATCATCGGACTCCCCGTCCGGAATCCAACA
>JANVCQ010000004.1:20440832-20462823 GCA_025531925.1 Erythroxylum plowmanianum
AGATTGAATGAAAATGAAAAAGAAAAGAAAAGAAACAATTTGCATGAGGATGAATTTCCGAAAAGGGAAATTAGATTGATTTGTACGAGTTTGATACTTGAATGAGAAAAAGAAAAAAAATTTATACCGGATTTTGATCAGCGTAGATTAAATGTCCTGGGGTTTCCAATGCGATAGTTTCTTACGCTATTTTGTTTTCGGATGTCGGATTCGCTTTCGATTTGTCTCCGCTTTATGTTTTGATTGATTCATTTTCGATATGCTTTCTTTTCGTTTCGCTTTGTTATCTGATTCTTTCGATACTTTCGCTATTTTTTTTCGCCTTTTGATCCGATTTGTCTTTCGGTTTCGTTTGTGATCCGCTTTGTCCGTCCTTCGTTTCGCTATGTGTTTCGTTCTTATGTTTCCGCCACTTTGTTTTTCGTTATTGTCGATTAGTGTTCTGTTCTTTCGAATACGATTTTGCTCGTTTTCGCTTTCCGCCACTTCGTTTTCGTTTTCGTTTTTCGCATTTCCGGTTAGGATCCGGTTCTGAGATCGGGTCCCAACACTATGTCATTTAAACACATACAATTTAGCATAGATATCTATTCCGCGTTACCTTCGTTTTTAATCCTTTCATGTAGATCCGGGATACGTAATAAAGCTCCCACTATATATTACACTTAGTTCAGTTGTTTAGGAAATTTATTATTTGGAATTGATGAGGTCCCCGGTATATTTATTATCACATATTGATTTATAACCACCTTGCCCTCAGATGATTGATTGATCAGTTGTTTAGGAAATTTATTGTTTGGAATTGATGAGGTCCCCCAGTATATTTATTATCACATATTGATTTATAACCACCTTGCCCTCAGATGATTGATTGAAATATCTATCATATCTAGGGATGCATTTTCACAAGTTCAGCACTGACTCGTTACTCCCACTTTAAGATCTTCCATAAATTTGATTCTTAATAAATGGACAAGTAGCAGACGACAATTATTAATTATACGCTTTTGTGATGCTATTGAGCTCTTTTCTTCTCAATCAAGGGAGAAATTTTATTAGCTCTGTTACAACTAGAAACTGGAAAGAAAAGAAGCCACTGTCAAATAACTACGACCCTTCTAAGACAAATAATTAGAAAGCACCGGCCAAGCAAATTTGAGACTCTTCCTGTCGTAGCCATTAATCTTATTTCACTTCTAAAGTCCTGTTTTTGACATTGCATCTGCCATATGCTCAGACCCCAAAAAAACAGGAAACTGGACTTCACTTCGTTAGTATCAATACGAAGCCCATGCCAACGTCCCCGAATCCATTTCAGGAAGAGGCGTAGTGACAGCTACTGACTTCAGCCAGCCAAACTTTTCCATGACCTTCTTGACCAGGTCTCCTGCTACATATGAAATACCTGAAGCCAAGGCCCCAATGAGCACATAGTGCAGGATGGTTGTAAAGTAAACAGAATACTCCGATGGGTTCTGGATGTAAGCCTTTCCTATGGCAAGTATTGTAATGCATATCAAAGAAGCTGCTGCAACTGCCAAGAGCTTGAAATCTGTGTTATTGCTCTTCTGAAACGAGAAACCATATACTACAGGAGGTATTAAGCCAAAGACAAGGTATGATAACACAGCAACCGGAATGTGAATTGCGAAATTATTTCTATTCCCCAACAGTACATGGTAGCGAGAGGTTTCTGCGGGTTCATCACTTCTCAATTCCCAAAGCTGCAATTTTGCATAAATTCAATATTCAAAACATATGTTTTCCAAATATCATTTAGGTAAATGGGGTGTTCCTACTTTCTGATTCACTAACGAAAGTACACATTTATCAGGATGAAGTTCAACCCAACATGTGGTTTTTCAATCATGAGGGAGCATTTTAGTCGTATTATAGCTACATCATTGAACATATTGAAGTAACGGCCCCAAATTAGAAACTAATGTGAAGGAAAGAAGCTCACATTTTGCCCCATGACAAAAAGTCCACCAATCAGGTTTGCAAGTGCCAAAGCTACAATCTTCACTGCAATCGGAAAGTGGTTATTAATTGAATTGTCAAACAAGGTGAAAATAGACCAAAGGCTCTATCGTCCTTGTAAGCAGCTACTTGATTAGTGTAATATGTAGTTCAATAGCTTTTAGCAATATGCAAGTAGTTTCAGGTCGTCTATAAGCTAAAATGCAAAAGACCTTGATAATTATCGATAACCTAATTTCTAAATCTCTGGGTTGTGGATCTGTTTCAAAATTCATTTAGAAAAAAATGTCAAAGTTAGCATGACCATCGGAAATTTATGATGGCATCTTGCACATAAAAGTAGAATGATACATATGATTTGCCTTTGAAACTTTACTCTTCTCTGCGGCAACAATTTAAGTAACTAGAGTTGATTTTATTGAATAATGGAATGTGTCCACAATAGGGCACTTGAGAAATTGACCATAAGATTACTTAGTTCACTAAAAAATGTGGAGTAGTCAGTTATCTAAGTACTTTAGAATGTGGGAAAAATTGCAAGTTGTAGCATGCATTGCCCAATTTATGAAATGCTGCATAAAGATTAACAAAATTTAATTCTACACTTACAAGGGGTAGCACCAGCACTAGCAGCAGATGTGACAACACTTAAACTTGTAATGGATTCAATTAAACCACCATATACGATGCTCTTTACAATCTCCACCTTGTAATCACTTCTGGGTTCAGTGCTACTTCTTGTCTCGGTTGGATCACGAAGGGCTGGTTCGGTCTGAGATTTTCCTTTTCCAGATGGCCCTGGTTCGCAAATGCTAAGTTAGATCATCTTCTTCTATATTGCAGGCAAAAATTCTGAATCAAATAAATTGGTGGAACACATTCTGTAGGATATTAACCATGAGACGGATATATGGAAGTTTAAGACATTAAAAGGGTAACAGAATTAGGATCAAAGAAAAAAAAGAGGACAAAATGTCCGCAATTGTTCAACATATTCTATCCATAACTTTTGTATAAAGACGAGAGAGTGGACCTAAAAATGACACTCTTAATTTAAAAGGAGGCCTCCTAAGCATATAATTGAAAACTGAACACCCTTTTGACTTTAATCACACCCATTTCCCTGAGGACTTTTCATTTCTCTTTATTCAATTTTCAAAGTAGTATTTCTATTAACATACCTCTCTTTGATAAATATCCAAGACCAAGTCAGTTGGTATCGAGAATCACTAATTTATGTTAGCTAAAACAATATGTTGCATTAGCGTGCCAATGGAAGTGTGCTACAATTTGAAGATCAGTATCATTGCAAGACATGTAAACATTACCTGGTTTCTCCTCTTTCTTTGAACCAGTGGAAGGTTTTCCTCCATCAATTACAATTCCGTCAAGTGGTTGTGTAGGGTCCGGTTTTGCAACAGCTGGAGTATCGATGTCAGGCTTCCGGGGCACAGTCAGATAAGCTCCATCAGAAGCAGCAGGCGGTGGAGGTTTCTCAAATACCGAAGGAGAATCATTTGCATGAGCTGGTGCTCTACTTATTGGTGGAGCCCCATTTGGATCAAGCTCTGTTACACTTGATGGAGGTTTCGTTGTTGCTGGCGATTGCTGTGGTGGTCCTTTGTTAATCCCAACTTTTACTGTACCTGCAGAACCAATCAAAACTTGGGATAGAACAAGAAGAGTATGGATTCAACATATCAGCATTTATTTACTTTTCATCAAATTATCAGTAATGTCAAAAAAAAAAGGAAAATGGTTTCCGTGTTTCCAAAATAAGTGTAATTTTTAATATTTTGGGCAACCAAGTACTAAATTTAATTAATTCATCTACAATGGTCAGTAATAAAACTTTATTGTGAAATAACACTCAATATTCACAAATTTACAGAATACTTGTGGACATAAATTGACTTTGCAAAAGAACACCTGAAATTTGATGCATAACAGACTTTATTGAAAATTCTACATCCCCAGTGTTTCTTATGCAAACACAAAACTGGTTAGGGCACTGTGATAGGAAAACAATATGGTACTTCTTCTACGTGTATTTGCATGCCCATATGCTTGTTTACTTATATGGTAACCAAAAAGGAGGACTCTCCGTAGACTTTTTTCCCCAGGATGTAATTTGTAATTATGACAGATTTTGAATCAAAATCAATTAACTAGAACTCCTAGTCAATGATAAGGCCATCACTGTCATTAGAAAACTGAATTGCACCTGTAATGCAGAGGTGAACCCATACTATAGGTTCAATCCAACAGAATTGTGTTCATGAAATTTCATGGTTACATAAACTTTTAAATAAATTCCAAAATAGTATTTTCTTATGGCATGAAGTGTGCTACCTTGGTCGTCCATTTTGTCTTCTTCACTAGGCTTCGAGAACGGCCAACACTCTGTTAATTGTATAAAAAGGAACGGTAAATTGCAGATGATGTATAGCAATAAGCACTGAAGAATAGAACACAACAAAAACTCTGGCAAATAGCATTCCAGTTGAAGAAATTCAATTTAATAACCACTTAACATACACAACTATTTATTATTTTACCAGTATCCTATGTGCAAATCCAATCTACAGTCCATGCTCATGCAATAACAATCTTATGATTAAGTCCATTCATGATATATTGAATACAGAGTTAGTGCTCATTGCAGGCCAAGAAACATGAATTCAGGGCTGAAAGGGAGATAAGAGGGCCTGAAATTGCTTGACGGTGTTTAATTTCTATATGTCCAGGATCAATTAAAAAAAAAAGAGAACTTTCCATGCCCATGACTTTTTAAGCTGAAATTCTATCAATCTACTGCCACATATCAAACATAGACTTCATGCAGAAGAAGGAAAAAAGAAGTAATATGCAGTACCTGCAGGGACGAGAAAACTGAAGCAAGATGTGCATCTGATACGCTCAAGACATCGAGCAGAAGTATGTTCTTGTTCGGTATCACGAAGCATAACTTTTTGTATGCAAGTATCACAATGAGGACAGTAGAATTCTCGTGTATTAGGCTTCTTAATCACCTCTTCCAGATATACTTCTGCCACAGCTGGTCCAATCTGTTTGATGAGGCTACTATTTCCATTTTGTGAAGTTCCAGTGTCAGGAGTAGCAAATTCAATCCGTTCCTCATGGGGCTTGGCAGAAAATGGAACTTGAAGGCTTGATATTGCTGGTAGGTTTTCAGTCTCCGAGTTTGTGATATCACCAACAGTTGGATTTTTAGATGCAAATAATTCATCCGAATGTTCATTCCCTGGAACCAAAAACATTCAACATTGGAGTGGAAATGCTTAAAGCTATCTGATATTGAACGCCAGAGATAATGGAGAAGAATAAAAGTAGACTTTGGGTAAGCAGATTTCTGATAATTAAATAACCGGAGTTGAAGGAGCGTTAACTTCTTAAACAGCTTGTGATCAATCTTGTTTAGTAAAATTCCACTCAATTAACATGTTAAAAGAAAAAATAGCAATGCAATGAAGAGTGTACATTTTCCATGTCCCATGCTCATTCCTTCCTAGGATACGCAACTGCGGTTAGTTACTCAAATATGTGTATGCTTTCATTAATAATTAGTCAAACTCCAAATCTGCAAGTTAAGTTTGAAAAAGATCCTGATGACTTTAACACACTAAACCATAGATTGATTTATTGAAACAAATAGTATTTCCACTTATACATGCCAAAATTAACGTATCTTCAGTATTTTTACTCTGCACTTAATTAGTATTCTCATTTTTTACAAAATTATTTAACATGTGTTAATTAGGGACAAGAGGAAGAAGCATATGGACTGCAACATGTGTTGACTGAGCTGAATAAACCGTCTTAAATGAGAAATATTTTACTATCGAGTAATGCCCTGAAATTAAAAAATATTTGATAAAATTTAGCTTAACGCACAAGGCAGTTTAGTATATTTATGGATACCCAACCAAATGAAACCACCACTGCCCATAACCCACAAAACGAAATAAACAAAGTCTAGGACATGTCGCAATGAATGCTGCTTTGGTACAGTTGGTGATAAAAATACATCGACATGGTCAACTTCTTTTATATATTTTTTATTTTTTGTCACATCAATGCTCTCGCCACATTCGCATGGTCTTAATTGAAAGCACATGGTAATAAAATAAATAGACGGACAAAATAAACATTAATTATAATGAGGACTGGTTCCTCTCATATTCAAGATTTTTGTGCGCGCTAAAATAGAAAGCTTCCAACAAAAATATATATCTCTGGTAGTTGACCAAAAATTTTAATTTTGAGGAAGCAGAAAGTTATGCTCAAAACATGGGTTTGATAAGCGAGTTATGAAATTGCGTATGCCATGGCTTGGCTTTTCGTAATCTTCTGCATGCAACAGTTCTAACTAGTTAATTAAATTCATAATATATACATCAAATTTTTATAGAAAAAAATGTTTATTTGTTGGTGCGTGGAAAAAGAAGAAGGAGAGATAATTTACCTCCAGTTTTGTAGAGATTGCCCTCCACCTCCCTGTTGTGGTCTCCTTTGAAAGAATATTGAGAGCCGATGAGCACCCCAGCATTAGTTCCAGCGGATATGGCGGTGGTTGTCCAATATTGAGAGCCGATGAGCACCCCAGCATTAGTTCCAGCGGATATGGCGGTGGTTGTACGGCTAGACTTCCTTCCCTGAAGAGGTGATTCCTCCTCCGCCTCTACAAATGGCTTCACTTTTTCCATAAGCCTCCGAATAACCCTAATGCACCCTTCTCTGCACTTACTCCAAGAAAGTAACTCGCTGGTCTCTGTTTCTTCTCTCTCACTGTCACACACTTCTTTTGGCTTACAGCCGTGATATATGTACAATACAAATGTTGAAAGGGCAGGTAGACTATTTAAAATAATGTCAGTACTCTTCACGTCCGTGGAATAGTATGAACGGGTCATTGTCCTTTTCCACTGGAGCTCAGATTTGAAAACCTGGTAGTATTCATTCTAAGCCAACCAAACAACAACCTCTGATTGTTCTCACGTGGTTTTTGTACGTATCTTAATAACTTCCATTGGTCCATTAAGAGTTGGTTTCCAAACAGCCATTAAATGTTTCAAACCTAATTTTATTTAAAAATATATTATTAAATGAATATATATTTTTTCCTGTCGTTACAAAATTTGATATATTTATTTATAACTTAAATATTTTACGTATTAAATAATGTTATAAAAATAAGTAAAATATGTGGGGAATAAGCCCACGAATATTTCCATCAATAGCTATATATAGTTTTCAAAAAATAAAAACAGATTATCTTATATCTTTATCAGTGTAAAAAGAGGAATTTTGTTATGTAAATCATAGCTTTTCTAAAAATGTGGAAATTAAAATTTGATGATTTCTTTCTACCAAACATTGTTTTGTCTTCACATTAGCGACGAATTCTGACATGCGGCTTAGGTTACGTTGGCTGTGGTGGATTGCCGGTAGATTGCAAAATGAAAAAATAAAAACAACAGCCGCTTAGGTGGCAGTGGCAGTGGCACTGATAGTCACCGGCAGGCGGCAGCCATGTCCTAATCACTCCGACTTTCCAGCACTTCTTTCACACTTAGTCATCTTCAATATGTAAAGTCAATAATTGACAAAGAAATTATTTTAAAATGAATTAGGGTTAACCTACATTTTTTAAAAATAGATGAGATACACGTGCAAGTTTGTTTATAACTACTAGGATATCTCTGACCTAGTGCTACTAATCCTTTGTGATGAGACTTGTAACGCTGCATTTCCACTTGGCAAAAGTTAGTCTTTAAGAGTAAGGCAAAAGGAATGCAGGAGACTCTACTTTTAAACAAGGCAAAAGGCTCATTCGTCTCTCTCTCTCTCCACGCCCAGCGCCCATATTTGTTATAGTTTCCTGTAGTTGTCAATTTAAAACAGAATTCACAAGATTGGATATACATCATTGGAACTATCATTTGGATCAGTTTCTTATTTTCACAGGTTAAAGGATTTCTTGAATAATCTTTTACTCCCCCCGGAAAGTATCTTTTGTGCATTTGCATATTTCAAAAGATAACATAAAATCTTTTAAGTGAACATTGTCTTATAGTTGTAGATAATCTTAAGATGTTAACTAATTATGTTATCGTTAATAATTGAAATGTCGCACGTATTAGTTAATAAAATTTTTACATCTTCTCTTACTCGTCCAATCACCCATGCATCTAGCATATCATAAGAGTTGATAGTCGTACATCTGTTAGGAATATATGATATCTCAATTAATGAATCGATCATTGAGTAGATTTTATATGTTATAACCTAGGTCATATCTTGTATTTTAATCTTCTTTGATCTCATTTATTTTATCGTGTTGTAAATGTATTCAATTCTCTTATTGAGAGTTGATGGCCACCTTTGAATATAAAATTTTTCTTATGCGAGTTACCAATTAGAATGACCCTTCCTTTTCTTTAAATTCTCTTGAATATAATTTAATTTTTTTCATAGAATTGTCCCATAAAATTGTATCAAACATAATCTTCTAGTAAATTCTAAAGTTGCATACTTGGATTTAATCCTTAAGAATTAGACGAGCATTCTGAGGGTATATTATGAGTGTCACTTAACTTCTAAAGTCTAACAGAATGTACGTTGAGATCTTATAACTTGTTTTAATTCTTATTATGGTCATTTTTGCACACATGGTAAGAGTTATATGTTACGGTATTAACTCTTATTAATTCCAAGTATATGTTTTTTTTTATAAATATAATACCATTCAGATATGATCCATACATACTTAATATGTAACATAAATTCATTTATCTACTCTTAACTTTATCTTTTTGAACTCTCATCTGGCAACTTAAAATAAACACGGTGACCATATGATCACTCCAAACCAATTTTCTTTTGATTTATCATCTAAGTCAGCATTCATGGTATAAGTTTCTTGCTTTAGATCTCAATTATTGCTTTGATAACAAACTTAACGTCTGCCTCTTCTCCAATCATCATAAAGGCTAGAGTTGATTGCTCATATGAGAAGGCCAATCTTTTATTTGTCCAACGTACTCTTTGATTCATACAAAAAATGTCATACCAAATAAACATATTTCAAAATTAAGTAATTCTTATTACTTAATAATCAAAGTCAAATCACATTTGTATTTACACATGACTGATAGTTGTAGATTACATCATGTTTTAATGGGTAGTTTAGTATGTGTTTAGTTGTTAGTTTGATTATTTAGTGTGTGTTTAGGTTAGAATTATGTTAGTTTGTTAAATATTTGTGTTTTTAAGTATTTTATGGTTTAGAGCATGCTTTTGAGCTTAAATGTTATGTATTTGAGGTGCTTTGAAAAGTTTGCTAGTGTTTTAAGGCAAGTATTGAAGAACAGAGAAGATTTGGAGAAGGGTCAGACCTAGAACTAGGGCCACAATCATGACAAAATCAGATGCAAGGGGCCACAACAGAGAGTCAAACAAGGGGGCCATGATTGTGGCCTGTGCGACAGAACACGCAGGCAACTTTCCCAACTTGAGTTTTCGAGGGACTTTTCGGACTTTTTGGACTTGGAAAAGACCCTAGGGTTACCTTAATTGGGAAGACTACATAAAGGAAAGAGATGTAACCCTAAAAGGGAGCTTCATTTTCTGTCACATTTAGAAAGTTTCAAAGAGAGAGAGAAAGGAGAGAGAAAGAGAGAAGAAGAAGCGAGTCTCCCGACATTGTTCCCTTCCCTGATTATCCGATCCAAGTTTTTTCTCCTTTCCATTTCCATTTTTATTTGTTCTGTAGCGCCCCCTCACCGTAGAGTACATACCGGGACGCCCGCAGGTCGTTCCGACACGTAACCCACGACAAGGGTGCACTACCGAGCAACCAACTACGATCCACATGGCATCAAATATATATATCACTAAAAATTAAAACCAAATTTACTTTTCATTCATTTCTGAAATCCATACTTAAACAATTTATCCAAATACACTGTTCAAAAGCACTAATTACATCCTATCTATATAAAATTCATCTTATATCTAAACCATATTTTTCATTTCATTTCAAATTCATGAATTCTCCTTTCTTTATACATGAATAATCATGAACAACTTCTCATTTAATAGTCCTCACTTCCAAGAAAGGTTCGGGGCCCAACATTATGCTTCCACTACATTTTGATTTCGGAAAAAAGTTTTTGAAATCCATCATTTTAGCCAAATCTAGTATGCTTTTGTTTTTGATCCAACAATTTGACAGGTAGATAGGATAGCTTAAAGCTAGTGGTCAGTGACAATCTAATAACTAAGTAAGTGGCACTTGTAAAGATAAACAAGTTGGACTTATTAATAACAAGACTCGACATTTTATTGAAAATTTAAAAGGCCTTTATGAAGGAGGTGACAGAGTAAATGTTGGCTTTGGAGAAGATAAAGATGTCAATGGAAAAGCTCAAACTAGCAATATCAAAATTTTTGCATTTGGAGTGGAAATTGAATACTCCTTTCCTGGTAGCATTTTTTAAGTAACCTGTAAAAAACTTCAAAGAAAAGAGAGAATAAATATGGGGAAATTAGATCTCTTTGTCTGATATCTCTAGCAGCTCTATATGCTTTGTAGGTTCTTTATTCACTAGGATTATAGAAGAGAAAGTAGAGATACATTGATTGGTCCATTTTGTAAAAATTTTCAGGGAAGCCATATGCTTTTAGGACATTAAGGATAAAGTTATAGTCAACTATATCATAGGCTGTTTCAAAGTCTATTTTAAGTTCACAGTTCTTGCAATTGTTTTTCCTGGTTTAATTTTTAAAGAACTCTTCAGCAAGAAGCAATATTATCACTAATTTGCCTATTGGGAATATAAGCATATTGAGTAGGTCAATAAGACTAAGAAGGATAGGCTAAATCTTTTAACAATGACTTTATAAATGATTTTGTTGATAGAGTTCCAACAAGAGACAGGTCTGTAATCTTTTAAAGAACTATGCTCTTTCCCTTTAGATACTAATGTGATAAAGGTATTATTTAAGGCATTAAGAAGTTTATCATTGTTAAAGAACTCCAAAACTACATCAAAGACTATTTTATTTAAGATAGACCAATTTTTTGTGAAAAAATATATGTTCAACCCATATGGCTCTGGAGCTTTGCAGGGAGCTAAAGATCTTAAAACATTCACAATCTTATGTCTAGTCATAGGCGAGGATAAAGTTTCCACTTCAAATATAGATAACTTCTATTGAACAATTTCTTCAATGAACTTTATAGAGGAATAAACAAGTGAGGGAGAGCCTGATAGAGTTTGGAAGTAAATGTCAGCTTCAGAGATGAATTGTCTTTAAGTTTGAAGCAATGATCCATTACTTTCTAAGTTGAAAATTTTGTTGGGTGTTTTACTTACAAGGATAGATATGTGAAAAATGATATGTTTTTATCACCATCTTGCAACCACTTGATTTTAGATATTTGTTTCAAAAGAGAATAATCAAAGTTAACAGTTTGAGAGTAGTTTCTCAAGGAAATCTTTTCTCCATCTTGGAGCACTTCATAAGTAGGATTAAGGTATAAATCATTTCAAGCATTTTTTAGGGTAGATTTCATAATGTTTAGCAAATGATGTACATTTGCCTTATAAAAGGCTTTAACTTCAGCTTGAATGCTATTAACTTTCATAGAATATTAGTATTGTTTGGTTCCATAAAAGTGATGACTAAGGCTTTTTTTAACAGCGTATTCAAATCCAAGTAAGCTTGTTAGGAAGTTATTGAGTTGAAAAGGATATTTAGTAGGAGCTTTTCCCAGATCGAACTTAATAATCATCGGTGATGATAAGATATACCTGGATTAGGAGAGACAACACCAGATTTAGGAAAATCTTGCATCCAAGGCAAACTTGATAGACCTTTATCAAGCTTCTTTCTCAAGAAAATTTCACTATTGTGTTTATTGTTCCAAGTAAAGAAGTTACCCCCAAGGTAAATCAGAAACTTGTACGTTAACTAAGCAAATTTTAAGATCTTTATATATAGGTCTATTAAAATGATGTCCTTCAGCTTCATCATGGTTTATTATGGAGTTGAAGTCACCAATTAAGAGCCAAGGGGAATGGATACCACGAGATATCTCCTTCAACTTACTCTTTAAAGAGGGTCTTTGAAAGCCATAATTGAGTGCATACATGATACAAATATCTAGTAACTTATTGAAGTGCTTATAGATGATTTGTATATGGATCAGTTGGTTAGTGATGATGGAGTTAATTATTTCTATCTTATCATTGTTGTAGATTACTAGAATCTTTCCACTGGGGTGAGAATCTTGATTAGAAATAGACCTCTAGCTATTAGGCAAAAGGACAGGAGGTTACTAATATTTCTCTTCAATTTGGTTTCTAAAATACCCATCAAGTAGGGTTTAACTTATTTAACAAAATCTCTAATTGTTTGCGTCTTTTTAGGGGAATTCATTTCATTAATATTCTAAGATAGACATTTATACAGCAGAACAAGATGGGTTCTTTTAATTTGATCTTTTTCTGGTCATGATTTTAAACTCAGTCTTAGTAACATTATCCATTACAAGTTCTTTTGTTGAGATTACCATTACCTTTGCAATAGGACTATTGACAATAATATAGATTTTAACATTATTCATAGATTTAAAAGGAGCAATGGAGTCATTATTGGAATTTTCAATGGTTACAAATGTATCAAAAGAGGAATTTGAAAGGGGAACTTCCTTAACGATAACTCCAGCAGGTACTTGAACTTCCTCTTCACCCATCAATTACATAAAATTGCCTGTTTTAAAGTTTTTCTAGTTTGTTGCCATGTTTTCATAGGTTTGAGTGAGGAGGGCCTCTAGGCATATGTGAACTTGACTTTATCTTTAATGAGCTAAAGGTTGCCATCAAATTTCATAATGGCCTTAGGTAGATCTGTGATTGCATCAATTACCACACTTATTCTAGCAAAATTCTTATTTTTGCAGCAGCTTGATCAAGATATAAAGGCCTGTCAATAATGCTACCTAAGTAACTCAATCCTTTAGTGGTCTAGTATTCTAGGGGTATGTCAAGAATGCAAATCCATATAATTAATGTTTGTCTGCCTAATCTCTTCAAATTTAGCACCTAGTCTCCAAGCTTAGGTGAGGAAAGGCTTGTTAAGAACACGCCAAAGACCAAAATTGATGAATTCTAGCATGGCTTTTGAGTAGTTAATCTTGAATAAAAATATTTCCTCATTATTAACCATGGCGTCAAGAAGGCCAAATCATTTCCAATTTAGCTACCAATGCTTTCATAATAGGAAAAGGGATCCTTTTGTCCAAGAAGAAGCTAATAATAGTAGATTTTCATTTTAGTACTCCAGCTTGGAGAATGGATAAGGGAGTTGAAACAAGATGGTGGTCAAAGGTGATGCTAGGTGGAAAATATAAGAGTTTGGCTTCAAGGTTCAAATTTCCAGTAGCTAAAACTTGTGTACACTTACGATGAAGAGAAGTAGCAGGTTTATCGGGTGCAGATGAAGATTTAGGATGATCATTTTAAGGAAGCAAATGAGTAAGATCAAATAATAGGGACGTGTTTTTGAGAAATAAGAGGTGGAGGGACTAAAAGATAGTTAATTCTTTTCCAAAGGAAGTTAACATTTTGGTGGCAGACTTTTGGTTAAAGGAATGATCTGTTGGATAAAAGGGAAGCTAACGGAGAGAGAGAGATGGAGAAGGAGAAGAGTACGTAAGCTGAAGGAAGAAAGGAGGAAATAGTAACTGACTACAACTAACTAGAAAGACGACTGAAACTGAGAATAGAGATGAAGGTCCTTAGGTTTTGAAGTAGTAGCTGCAGTACAACAGTGAGGAAGAGGAAAGCTACAGCATGATGGAAGTTTGTCATTTCCTTCCCTACTTATGGCAATCTCCAGTTCTTTGCCTATGCCTCTCAGTTTGAATCTCTCCCCTTGAGCTTCATTTAATTGAAGAACACAGTTAAAATCCCCATCTAGTTCCCAGGGCCTAGACATAATAATTTGAATTACAATGGAAGGATTGTTTATAGGCATAAACAATCCTTCCATTGTAATGGTACATATGGTTGGATCCCATCCAAGCTTATGATGTCTTAAAGTTTAGGGCCTTTTATTTTTGTCTTCAAAATTTCCAAAAGAATAGGGTTTTTTTTTTCCCTCCAAAATGAGATCCTTAACTGCATATTTTTTAAAATGTTCATTGAGACCTTTTATATTTCAATAAAACATGGACATAAGTATTTATATTTCAATAAAACATGGAAAATGAATAGCTTTTGTTAGGGTTTATTTTTCCTTTTTGCATTTTAATCCTCCAATACTTTAAAATTTACAATTCTAATAGTTGTCGACAGTACAATATGCTAAAATTTTGTACCATTTTTTAACGTACAAAATTCAACACTTTGCTTAGAACTCTTAAATTGGACTGAAATTTACTTTATTAATAAAATCCATTCAATTACACGTAGTTTTCTGGTCCAAATTTCCTTTGTCTTCTTTTTTTTTCCGTCCATTTCTCATCTTGTCGAAACGTGTAAAGAAGTGCACAGCTCCAAATCCCGATCATGCCGCGAAATCAGGGATAGTCTCGTTATTTCATGCCGAAACCAAGCCCAACTTCAACCCATTCCTCGGTCCCATCGACCACCAAGGCAAACACCAGTACGTTTTAACCGAAACGCTCTCAGTACAATACTCGCTGTTTCGGCCGCATAACAGGACTCCGCTTCAATTTCTGCTTCGGGACAATGTCAATGGTCTCTTGTAATATAGCTGACCAAATCCACCAATCATTATTGTCCCAATGCAGATTCTTGGGCCATTCTCACCAATCTCGCCGACCCTCCTCTGTGCTTTCCTGGTCGCCGGCGACTAAGTCCTCTGCCTTTCACGTTCAGGCTGTTGTATCTGACGGAGAGGGCAGTCGGGTCGGGGTCTTTTCTGGATCCGATGGGAGTTTGGCGAACCGGCTCCGCCTGGGGAGCATGACCGAGGACGGGTCGTCGTATAAGGAGAAGTTTATAGTGAGGTGTTATGAGGTTGGGATTAACAAAACTGCTACTATTGAGACCATTGCTAATCTCTTGCAGGTACGTCTTAAGACTGGTTTTGGCGAATCCAACATTTTGCATGGAGTTCAAGTCCGTTTTTTATTTAGAATTTGGATCGGTTTTGTTGTGTTATAATTTGGCTTTTCTATGCCCAGTGTTGCTTGTATTCAGCTTCTTTACTTATCTGATTCAAGTTCTTGGACTTTTCTTCATCAGGTTGTCACAAGTTTTGTTATCTACTGTCATTTCCACTTGTAAAAATATGTGAATTTTTGTTGGTGTCGGCTTTCATCTGCGATTTCTTGTTCTGGTGTAATTTGGTCACTTTATAGCACGGTTTTAGTTTTCGGTTTCTAGAGGGCACACCAGAAACCAAAGAAAGAAGTCTTTTACCCTTGTGGCTGACATATATTTCTGCTTTATTTAGAACTGCAGCTCTATCTTGACACCTATACTGAAATCCAAAAAGAGAAAAAAAAAAAAAGTCTCGCAGATTAGTTTTGATATCTTGTTTTCATGGATTTAGCTAGAGCTATCAAGAAATATCTTTACCTTAAAATATAGATGTATCCTCTTTAATTTTTCATCACCTTTGACAATCAACCTAATTGTGCTTGGGTTCCTTATTGGGTGCTAAAAATTGGGATGCATGCCCTGCAGGAAGTTGGCTGCAATCATGCTCAGAGTGTTGGCTTTTCAACTGATGGATTTGCAACAACCCTTACCATGAGAAAATTGCATCTCATATGGGTAACTGCTCGCATGCACATCGAAGTTTACAAGTATCCAGCTTGGTAGGTTCTTTTCCCCTTGATTAATTTCTGTTAATTTTATCTGTCCCTCTAAGCTATGGGCACATCGTACAGGAGTGATGTGGTCGAAATTGAGACATGGTGTCAAAGTGAAGGAAGAATTGGAACAAGACGTGATTGGATACTGAAGGACTACACTACTGGTCAAGTTATTGGAAGAGCTACTAGGTGCACTTTCAATTTTTATCATTTTCATTTTCGTTTTCCCATGCAAGCTTTTGAGGATGGAGGAACTTAAAGAAAACTGGAATGAAATAAATAATATAGATGGTTGTATCTATTTGTTGAACCAAATTACAAATATGTCCATGGATAAATATAGATGGTTGTATCTATGTGTTGAACCAAATTACAAATATGTCCATGGATAAATATGTCTACTCCAATTGTCTCTCAACTCTCAATGTTGGATTGTGCTGAGTGACTGTAGTTTTCCTTGTTAATCTTTCTTTAGTAGCCTCAACAAAAGGTCCCGTAGACACATTTTCAACTTTGCACATTTTTTGTTTTGCTATTATCTTGAGCTTCTTGTATAGTAATGCTGGTGAACAATCGTTAGTATTGAACTTTTTGGTGTAGGAATATTGCTTAAATTTCTTTCCTTACAGTCATGAGCGTTCTGTTTTGTTTTTTTTTTACTGTCTGTAATATGTGCCTATAGAGTTAAACTTGTATAGTTCTTTTTTTATTTGACACGTGGCTAATTATGGAAGTTGACCATGTATAATTTACAATGTCAGTAAGTGGGTGATGATGAACCAAGATACTAGGCGGCTTCAGAAAGTGAGTGATGATGTGCGAGATGAGCTCTCAAATTACTTTCCTCGAGAGACTAGGTAACCACATGCCACTTCTTATAGTCTGAATATCAACTTTTCCCATCTGTTTTTCAAAGAGTACTAAGATGGACAACCAGTACAAAGTTATATTTGGCAGTCTGTACCTTCCTGAGCCTTTTTTTGATCTTTGTAGCTTGAAAAGGTCTCATGAGGTGACATGGATGTATAACCAAATAGCATCTTGGATTTCTTTCCTTAACTGGATAGTCTACTCTTGTGCATGGAATATTAACTTTGACGAGGTCTTTTTCTGTTGATATTCTTCTTATTGTTAGGCTGGCATTTCCTGAGGAAAACAATAGCAGCCTGACGAAAATTTCAAAACTGGAAGATCCTGCTCAGTTTTCTAGGCTAGGACTTGTTGTAAGAGATATCCCTATCACGGCAAATACTAATTTAAGCTTTAAATTATAGTACAAAAGGAAAGCAATTACATCCCATTTCCATGATTGAAATTTGCAGCCTAGAAGAGCAGATTTGGACATGAATCAACATGTTAATAATGTTACCTACATAGGATGGGTACTAGAGGTAAGTACTTGGCATGGATTCTAGAATGGTTACTCGGTTTTTTTTTTTTCTTCCTTTTGACCATATCCCTTGGACAGATTTAGAAACTATTGTATGCCTTTCTTTGTGATAGAGTATGCCGCAAGAAATCATTGATACCCATGAACTGCAAACAATCACCTTGGACTACAGAAGGGAATGCCAGCACGACGATGTAGTTGATTCCCTCACAAGTGCAGAATCTACTGAATCAGTTCGAGAAGTTCAAGGAACAAATGGATCTGCAAAAGCAAGTGTGACCACCCATGGCTCTCGCAACTTCTTGCACCTATTAAGATTATCTGGTGACGGCTTTGAAATTAACCGAGGGCGAACAGAATGGAGAAAGAAAGCTGCTAGATGAACAGATATTGTAAATTATGTACTTCTCATTTCATTTGTCAGTTCTGAGTTCAGTTCCATTTTTGTTTTATCTTAATGCTGGAGGTTAATTTTCATTGAGGATTTTGTTTAAACATGGTCGTTGCATGTTACATCAAGCCTAGGAACATAATAACCCGATGTTATAATTAAATCTCAAATTATGGGGTCCATGTCTCTTAGAGTTGGTGTGTACAAAGCTTGTAGAGATGGCTTAGTACGTTTTGACTAATATAAATATGGACGGTACGGTCAGCTTTTCTTTTCTTTTTTTGGGTAACTTAGAACTTTATAAAGAATAAAAAGATATTTACAAACGAGAGATACCATATGTAATCTCTTAACATGCAAAAACGTAATGGCATGCAATTAAGTGTCCTACCATCAATTTCCCCTACTAAGTCCTAAGTATCTAGCGAGAATAGAAGCACAATATGAATAAAAGTAATAAAATGAAGCTAAACCAGTTGCAGCAAATGCCTAGTTATGCACCAAGTAACAACACATCATCAAATGCCACATCATGTCAACATATGCCCAGAAGTACAGGAGTTAAACCATAGTCCAATCAAATAAATGATCAAGACATCATCAAAAACTTGCTAATCTATCAAAGCTACATCCTTGAATGTTCTTGAATTCCTTTAGGTCCAAATGTGGTAAACCGTTGTGGATAGAAGTATAGGGAAGATGGGATATTGTGGAGGTGTTTGGTGGTACCAAATTAGTATAGAAGGAAGCCTTGAAGAGCTAGGAATGGTGATTTGGAAGTGGGTGAGGCAATGTTTCCATACAGAATTAGAGAAAGGACAGTTAAAAAACAAACGTTTATTGGATTCCATGTCCGACATACATAGGGAATTGTGGTTGGGAGTATATAGAAAGTGAAGTTTATCCCATGTCTAGAGTTTTTGGAGGACAGCTAGCCAAAAAATGAATGAACACCCTAGGTTGTTATTTTTGAACCAAACCAGGTTATACCAAGGTATTTGTTAGGTTAAGGGTCTCAAGAGTTTGTAAGCTGAACCATTGGTGTAAGTCTTTGAAGAGCTAGGGAGACATTCCAAATAATCCGAAGAACTAGTCGATTGATATTGAATGGGTTCAAAATCAACAATGAGCTCCATAAGAAAATTCTGCCACCTCCATATATTATTATTGATAATATCAGAAACCTTGGCTATCATAGGTAAGCTTGACCTATTTATCTCTCTAGGAGATAAGAAGTTCCTTAAGATTCCTCTTAGATGCCAAGGATCCTGTCATAAGAGAGTGGACTGTCCATTACCTATCCTAAATTTGAATTGATTCCCTAATTTGTCCCTCACACTTAAGGTTTTCCTCCAACTCCAAGAACTATTATTAGTAGGTTGTGCACTCCAAAAATTTTTCTATCTCAAAATAACCATATGCACCCATCTAATCCACATGGCCTCTCTATCATAGAACATAAACCAAATTCTCTTTCCTAACAAAACAAGGTTTCAGGTTGGTAAATGCTTAATCCCTAACGACCCCCCCCCCCTCCTTTTTTGGTTTAGTAAGGTCGCTCTATTTAACTTTGGATTGATGGTGACTATCCACCCTCCGAGACCATAGAAAATTCCTTAGCTTAGCTTCTAGTTCCTTGAGGACAGAAGATGGGAGAATAAAGTGAGAGGCTCAATAAACCTAGAAAGAAGAAAGAACAAAACTTACCAGTTGAAGTCTACCAGCATAAGAAAGGCTTTTATGGGTCCATTTATTGACTCTCACATCAATCTTCTCCAATAAGGGTAAACACTCTCTCCTCGATAGCCTACCTGTAATGAGGGGAACCCCTAGATACTTTATAGGTAGGGAACCTTTCCCAAAGCCAAACAATTGTTCCATCTGGTTTGCCAAGTGATCCATGTCATGAGAGAGGAAAAACTGACTTTTGGACCTATTCATATCCAATCCTGAAAATTGAGAGAAAGAGTTTAGGCAATTGAGAAATACTTGAGCAGAATTGATGTCAGCATGCCAAAATAACAGTAGGTCATCTGCAAACAGGAGATGGGTGAGTTTAAGAGCTTTGCATTTCCAGTGGTATTTGAAGGAAGGATTTCTAACTATGCAATCATTCAAGCTCCTAGAAAAAACTTCCATACAAATAATGAAGAGGAAAGGGGATAAAGGATCTCCTTGCCTAAGCCCAGATTTTCCCTTGAAGAATTTGAAAGGTGATCCATTGATCAAAATGGAATACAAAGGGGAAGAAATGCACTCTTGGATCCAAGCTATGAACCTAGGAGGAAGGCCTATAGCTTCTAAGGACTTGATGAGAAAATCCCAATGGATGGAGTCATAGGCTTTTTGGAGGTCAATTTTAAAGGCACATCTCTTTTAACCATTAGAAAGGTGGTAGTTTTTGAAAAAATTTTGGGCTATCAAAATGTTATCACCAATTCTCCTATCCTTAATGAAAGCACTTTGGTTAGGATTAATAATGTGAGGAAGAATTTCTCTAATCCTATTTGCGATGATCTTAGCAGTCACTCTGTACAACATGTTACAACAAGAGATAGGCCTATAATCTACTACTATGAAAGGTTGAACTCTTTTAGGGATAAGAGTAATAAAGGTAAAGTTAAGCTCTTTAAGAAGTTTTCTATACTAAAAAAAAATCTTGGACAACACTAGTAATGTGCTCCCCAACAATGTGCCAAGTTTGTTGAAAGAAAAAACCATTGAAACCATCCGAGCCAAGAGCCTTATTTAGATTGAAAGAATTAAAAACCTTCCTAATCTCTTGAGCTGAAACATCAGAGATAAGCAAGTTACAAAGGCTTTCAGATAAGGCTTGAGAAAAAAGAGGATCCACAAAGCCCTTCGAAGGAAAAAGGGATTTTTGACTACCAATAAAATAATGAAAGAATTCAACAAATTGTTTTTGGATCTCTTCATGACCTACTATCCTTCTCCCATTACCCAATTCTAGAGAATTGATAAAGTTTCGATTTTGTTGGCTATTAATGAGTTGTGGAAAAACCTGGTGTTCCTATCCCCTTCCTTTAACCACTTGATTTTGGATGCCTATTTTAAGAATGACTCTTGATCATCTAAGGCACTAATAAGGGCATGGATGGCTTCGGATTCTTGAGCAAGTAACTCATTCGACTTAAGTAACTGCCTCAGTTTATCTTGAATGACATTAAGAGTTTCCTGACAGCTCTTGACTTTCTCATTCACATCTCCCACTTGTCTTGAGTTAAGAGCTTTGAGTGCTTTTTTAACCATCTTAAGTTTAGACACTACAGAAAACATAGGAGACCCCTGAATCCTAGATGACCAAGCTTCCTCCACTAGTTGAAGAAAGTTAGGCTGAGAGAAAAGGAAGTTAGAGAATCTAAAAGGAGATGCTCTTCTCTGAATGGGGTTACCAAACTTGACCTCTATTGAGGAATGATCTAATATGTTTGGATAATGAATGACACTATAAGCTTTAGGAAAATATGAACTCCAAGCAGAATTAATGAGGGTCCTATCTAGCTTCCTAGCCACAAAATTATCCCCACATTATTTGTTATTCCAAGTGAAACAAGGACCGCTTGAATTAAGGTCATACAGAGCATTACCATCAACCCAATGTATGAAGTCACTCATACTTTGGAGAGCTGAGTGACTAATAGGTTCTGCCTCGTGTGGGTGGAGGATGGCATTAAAGTCACCTGCAATTATCCAAGGTGTGGAGGAGATGGGAGGACTAAGAATTGACAAGTCATGCTAGAGGTTCTTCCTGTGGTTTAGGTTGTTGGACCCATAGACACAAGTCACTAGGAAAAGAAGGGAATTATTCCTAGGAGACAACTCATTATGCACTAACTGATCAGTAGATCTCAGGATTTGACAATGGTAATTATTCGGATCCCAAGCTAGCAATATTCTGGCATTAGAGGCACTGTCTATATTGCTATAAAAAGGCCACCTAGGGAGCAATAAGGAGTATGCATTATTCAAAAAGGAAGGGGACCTAATCCTCGATTCTAGTAAGCACACAAAATGCACTGACAATCTCTTAAACCAAGCATGAACAACTAATTGTTTTTTGGGGTTATTAAGCCCCCCTAATATTCCAAAAGACTAAATCCATTTATTCTAACCTAAAGCAACACCTACTTTTTCTTTTTCCTAGGTTTTCGACCTTTTTTCAAAATAAACCCCCCCCCCTTTTCAAATCCACGACTGTCAAGAATCAATTTAGATATAGGAGAGAAAGAGTTTGTACCTATGTGACTTATGGCATTGTGTTAGTAGTGTGCCCTAGGCCAATGGACATATGTGACTTTTGTACTAACATTATGACTTATTAATAATATATTAT
>JANVCQ010000004.1:20532466-20557529 GCA_025531925.1 Erythroxylum plowmanianum
CATCTTACTCTCATACAACTCAAAACTCAAGATTCAAACCAAACACCAAAATCAAAACTCACCTACGGTTTCATGCAAAGTTACTGCAACTCATCTATCTTCTCATGCATGTGTTTATTTCCAGCAAGCAAAACATCACAAAAAAATTAGTTTATGGAACTCAAAAACTTAGAAGTTTGCTTACCTTATTTTCAAAAAATCACAGCATGAGTATGAAGACCAAAACTTGGTGAAGAACAAGCTACCCGAAGAGAGAACAACGAAAGTTTATGCCTAATGTCTTGCTTTAATAACTCATAGGCACATGGTCCCCTTGCATGTGAGCCACTTGTCAGCCTCTTATAATTGTTACTTGTCATTATGTCATTTGTCCTTTTTTCTTAGTCTAAAATATTTCAAAATTTTCAAAAAAATTTCTAAAATTCACCAAAAATTTCAAAATAATTATAACACTCTCCAAATAAATTTTTAGTTTAAAATAATTTACCAAAAATTTCAAAATATCCAAAATACACCAAAATTGCCAAATCACATTTAATACATTCCAAATAAATCCACAATTTTTATTTATAAACCATTTACCCGGAAATGTCAATGAATGCATGTCCAATGATACGAATATGCAAAATAAATGTGTATGTCACTATTAATTATGCATGATGTGCATTTTTCTAATTTCTCATAATTTTCCATAATTCACAATTATATCCCTAACATGGGTAACGAGATGTTACATTTAGAGTTAGTTCACCCCATCAATGTCAATTATGGAGCAGGCAGTAGTCAAGAATGGTCATCCAAGGACAATAGGTGTTTCCACATGTTCTCCAATATCCAATATATAGAAGTCTGTGCGGAAGGTAAATTTATCAATTTGTACTTGCACATCCTTAATAATCCCCTTCAATCGATGAACTGTTCTGTCCACCATCTTCACTAACATCTTTGTGGGTTCTAACTCTCCTAACCCCAATTTTTTACTAAAGGTATAGGGCATCATATTAATACTTGCTCCCAAATTTGTGAATGACATGTTTATTTCGAATCCATTGATACTGTAGGAAGTGTAAAAATCCCTTAGTTCCTCTCTCTTCTGTGCTATGTTAGGGTTTTCTTCCACATTACATTTCTTAACCTTCTTCTTGTTTGATTCCTTTAGTGTGAGTTTCGTTTGTAGATGTTTCATTACATCTTTAACCTTGTTTAATTCAACCTCCCTAGAATTCCTCGTCACCCTACTTGCTATTGACTTTCGCTGAGCTAGAATAGGGTATAGAAATTCAGGTCGAGGTTTCTTGATTTGCACAATTACGAGCTCACTTGGAAGGAATTCCATAATTACTTGTCCTTCTCCCTTAGCTCCATCTTCCTTCGCATGTTTGAGCTTCTTTTCTTAGGTCTGAGTAATGGCCATGATCCATTCCTTTAGGTTAGACTCGATATTGCTTGGAGGGGTTCTTGCATTCTAAGTAGAAATTGCCTCCGCTAGTTGACCTGCTTGGACCTTCAGATTGTGTATTGAAGAGGCATGGTTCTTAGTGACTTACTCGAATTTGTTCTCAAACCTCTTACGTGTATCCTCCATGCCTCCAATTTTATCTAAAATCTTATCCAACTGAGATTCCATTGAGCTTTATTTGTCTTGTTGGAAACCGATCGTCCTTAAGGTCTGAACTGTCCTCCAGCATTATTTGTCCACAGGAAGTTAGGGTGATTCTTCCACCCAGGGTTGTAAGTGTTGGAGTAGGGGTTGTTTCCCCCTCCTCGTCCATATTGAGCTCCCATATAATTCACTTGCTCTGGATCGTTTTCCTTCATCAAGAAATAGCCTACCATATCATGGTCCATTTATCCACAGAGTTCACACTTAAACTGCACAGCTTTTACCGAAGTTGAGGACGAAGTCTTCATATTGATGAGTTGTCGAGTCAAGTTATCAATTTTTGCTTATATTTTCATCATTTCATCAACAACTACAATTCCTTTTTATTCTTGGAAGATAGTAGTTTGTCTACTCTGCTTGTTCGTCCATAGACAGCTATTACTCACCATCTCCTCTATCAGCTCTTATTTTTCATCTACTGTCTTTCTCATCAGTGATCCTCTTGAAGTTGTGTCAATCGTGCCTCTTGTATGTGGGGTTACTCCGTTATAAAATGTTTGCAACAAGAATTCCTTGGGTAAGTTATGGTGTGGGTATTTTCGTTGCAAATCCTTGTATCGTTCCCACGCTTCATATATTGATTCCTCGTCACTTTGCTAGAAGTTAGTAATCTCCTTGATAATCTTTGTAGTAATAGTCAAAGGAAAATACTTATCTAAAAAGGCACGAACTAGTTGATCCTAAATTGTCACATTAGTTGGGTTAAGGGAATGATACCAAGTCTTTACTCTATCTTTAAGGGTAAAAAGGAAAAGCCTAATTTTGACTACATCTTCTTAATGATACCAAATTTTCACATTAGCTGGGTTAAGGGAATGATACCCATTCTTCATTTGTTAGTCCATAAAAATGCATGCTTTGTTGAAGTATATTTAGGATGGTTGGTTTGATTTCAAAAGATGCTGCTTGTACGGGTGGCCTAGCTACTCCTTGGTTAGCCGCATTTAATCATGTTCCCATGGAGTCCATAAGGGTCCATTGTTGACATCCTTGGTTCGCTTCGTGATCCAATTCTTGCTAAAATTCCTCGGCCATTATTACTTTCGCTATTTCCTCTTCCTCTTCATACCTCGTTTTCATAATGGATTGTTCTAATCGAGTTATATCTAAATTTAAGGTTTCAGCCACATGACTCGATCTTTCTGTGACTCTTATGTTCATGCAAGAGCAAGATTTCAAAAATAGAAAGAAAGAACGAAAACAAAATTAAAAACTAACTAAACGCCCTAAACTATAGAACTAAACTAATTGCCTCCCTAACAATGATGCCAAAAACTTTATCGTGGTTATTTTGATGTGTGTAAGTTTTAATAAATTAACCTCGATAATCTGCAAGCATACGGGTCATTTGCATAGTTCCTAAGGTATTTGTAACATCCCATGTTAGGGGTTAGAAAATTAAGGAACTCAAGTGCATCGTGTGCTTTGCATTATTGAGTATTCGCTGATATATGTGCATATGAATTTTGACATATGCAAATAAATGTACATGCGTGTATTGACATTTTTTTGGTAAAATGGATTTATAAATGAGATTACATTGTGAATTATGGATTATTGGTGGTAAAAATTTAATTGGAGACTATTAGTAATATTTCGAAATTTTTGAAATTTTTCTGAAAATTTTGGAATATTAGAAAAAATAGACAAATGGCATTATGACATGTAACACTTATACGTGGGTGACAAATGACTTACATGCAATGGAGCCATGTGTCAATGGATTAAGGAAACACGTAACCACGTGGTTTTGAAAGGCGAAATCATGTAGCCTTATTGTTCTTCAATTTTGCTTTGTTCTATATTATACACCGAAACCCTGTTCTTCACTATCAAAGCTGGGATTTGACTAAAGAAACAAGTAAATTGTGTTATAGCTTTCTGGATAGTTTGTAAATGAATTTGATGTTGTTTTAGTATTAGAAATGAATACATGCATGAAAAGTTTAGTAATGGAGTTTTGGTGTATGAATAAGCTGAATGAGGAATTGAATTTGTTACTTAATTAGGATAACCACAACTGTATCTGGAAGTGTTAATCACATTTGAGTTTAATTAGTGTTGAGAAACTGAAAGTGTAGAAGTTAAAAACACAATAGTAAGAATGAAAATACATAGTATTGAGAGAAAGTGAATGTGTAGTTCAAATTTGTGATGTGTACATTGAATGATGATTTTGAGTTATTCTGGAGTAAGGTGAGTTAGAATGGAGTGGATATATAGTGAAAATAAGTTAGAAAGATTTAAATGAAGAGTAAGAATTGATGAAGATGGAAGAAAGAAAGTGTAGAAAAGTTGGGAAATGAATCAAAGAAGAAGAAGAAAAACTAGCAGTAAAGAACTTGGCTGAGCATGATCACGACTTCGCAGGTCCACACGGAGTGTCGCAGTCGTGTATGTGCACGATTGTGACTTCCCTGTTTATCTAAAGAAGGTTGTTTTTTGAACATACTTTGATCTTTTGTCATAGCTTCTTCACCCGACATCCAAATCACTTGATTCTTAAACCATTAGACTCAAAACATACTGCTCTACATCTCCAACAAAAAATGTATCCATATGAATTAATTTGAAAAAGATTGATTGAATGTAAGTGAGGAGATTTGTTAGAATAGCATAAACTGGGATGATTTTACTGAACATACTTCAAAAATTGGACTATATCTTGATCTGTAGATCTCAGAATGAGATGATTATTGATTTGACTTAAAATAGAGTCATAAGGCTACAAATTGTCTGAAGAGATTGAATTCAAATTCTGCCTCAAGAATTTCAGAATCTGATTGGAATTTGAGGTAAGAATTCTATTGAAGTTTAAGTACAATCTGAGATCTTTTGAGTATAATTTTTAGTATACAGAACCAAATGGAATGAACTTGGTTTCATTAGAAACTTAAGGCATGGGATAATGACTTTCTAGAAGGAAGTGTTATCAAATTACCTCACCTTCCTAATGATAATAATTGAGCAAATTGGACCCAAAAGTTGGTAATGAGATGAATCTGGATTGAGAAATTGAGTATGGTTTCACATGATTAACAAAGTGACAAGATTAAGGATAAGAAACCCGGAATTTGTCATGAACATGCATCATACATACTCAGTATACATGAATGTGCATTAATAAATTCTTAATCATGCACAATAGTGATATGTATTTGTACTAAATGTTATAAAGGAACATATAGAGCGACTATTTATGGATATTGTCGGGACTTCGAGGAAATAAGCAATAAGGGAGTTTTTGTAAGTAATTTAGATGGTCTCTTCTATAAGTAATTTAGATGAACTCATTTGTAAGCAAATGTTTGTAAATGATCTTTGAGTATTTGTAAGAGGAAGTAATTTTTGATGGTTTTGCTTTGACTATTTTGTTTACTTTTGATTTGGATCATTGAATGATTTACAAAGTTGTAAGAATGTGATATGCTTGAATACATAGTATGAAAACATTGATTGATATGTGAATTGAATTTCAGACATTTTTGTTTTAAATTTGCTAAGTCCTAGTTGTGGGTAAATAAGCATGCCTAGAAGGGTTTGCAACTGCTCTTGTGGCACTTCAGTGCCGAGATTTTTGTCTCTTTTGTGGCATTTCAATGTTGAGACTTTTGTCTCTCCTAGACACTTTGGTTTTGAGACTTCGATCTCTCCTGTGACACTTCGATGTCGAGACTTCAGTCTCTCCTAAACATTTCGGTGTCTGTATAAGTCTCGTTACCTGCTTCTATAAATAGATTAACAGATATTTGATTTTGTATTCTAATTTATATTCAATTTTGATATAAAGAAACTATGTTCCTATTCTAAAGGGTTTATACCCTCTTTTGGATATTCAGTTCTATTATCTGTTCATTCTGTTCTGAAATCCTTTATGTTCAATTGATTGATAAGACAAGCTTCTAATGCATGCTTATGCTATTACATGATTAGTTGTCACTTTATGCATAATTAGTTATTCAGAATGAGGATTATAAAGACTGGGACGAGTCAACTGCAATGGCCAATAGAGTTTGAGTCTTGTTTTGATAAAAATATTTTTTGAATTTATTTTAACTTGTATTTAAAGAGTATGACTCTGAATTGTTGTAAGTTTTTGTAATACCTAGGTTTCAGGCTGGTTTCAGTTTTTAGGACAAATTTGTGTTAGATTCATGTGATATAATTTATGTATGTTTTGAACAAGTTTGGAATGATCTGTAAGTATGTCTGCTTCAGTTTCTAAAAATTCATGTAAGGAATATTTAGTATGTTTTGAAATGCTTCCGTATCGGTCTGTTGTTTGTTTCTGTTAGTGAGTCCCGCGTGGCACTCCTGTATCCTCCCAGGGGGTATTAGGGTGTCACAGTATCGATCCCTCGAGGAGGGATAATCTAATCATAAAATCTAAGGGCACAACAAATCGCAGAAATTCAAATGTAACGAAACTAAAACAAGAATACAATTCAATCAAGCAAATTAATTCAAGAATCAGTCACAAAATATTAACAATTTAGCAATTACAACGCAAACTCAAGAATCAACCTAAGGAACTACCAATTAAGAGAAAGGGAATTTTTCTAATCTTTAACACTAACCTAATCGATTATGAATTACTAAATTATTGGTTCTAGATGATCACAGGGTTGATTACTCTCTCTTGAGTTATAACCATTAACCCTAATTTATAAACCCTAATCAAATTATAGAAGCTGCAATTTCTCAACTAACAACTTATCCAAAACCCTAATTAGATCTAAAGTTGTCTAATAAACTATCAGAAACCTATGCAAGATCTCTCTTTGCACAATTTACCAATTTGATTTAATTTTTGTTCTATTAAATCGCCTAAATTTTGTTAGCCCAATTTAATTATTTTTCACTTGATTCACTCTCTCAGTTTATCACCGAATTATGCAATTGCAAAAATTAAATCATAATAAATCTAGTAAAACATAAGTAATAATATTTCATTAAATCAAAGATAAAACCTCAAAGGTGAGTTTAGAAGCAACATCAACATCCAAAAATCCTATCATAAACTATTATTCCAATTCTATACAATAATAAAATTGAAAATAATAGGAAATATTAAATTGAACGGACGACGAGAGGCAACGACGTCAAGAAACTCCTGATATAGGAAGTACGTTAAGTTGGCATCTTCTCTGCTTCTCTCTTCCTTCTTCTCTTTCTCTATCTCTCGACAATTCTCTCCAGGGTTTCTCTTAAAGTGGCTGATGCAAAAAGCTTCCTCTTCTTCTTTGTCTTATTCTTTAAATACCTTTTGTGATTTGAGTAGCCCTAGGATTTTTTGGGGGGTCGAAAAGGTCCAAAAAGTCCCTCAAAACTTGACATTTTTTAGTGTCTGTGCATCTATCCAATGCAGGCCACGATCATGGCATGTAGATCCTTATGTCATGATCGTGCCAAGCAGGTCACGATCGTGGGCCATGTCCTAGGATTCTGTCAAGATTGTGGGCTAACTCCAATGCTTCTGTCACGATTGTGGCCATTATTTTGACCCAAATGTCTCTAAAACTTCTCCGTTCTTCGATGTTGACCTTGAAACACTAACAAACTCATCAATGGTACCTTAAAAATATACTACTAATTAAGCTTAAAGACTTCTACTAACCCATAAAACATAAATAATTAGCAAACTAACATAATTCTAACCTAAACATATACTAAACGATTGAATTAACAATTAAATACGTATCAAACTAAGCTCTAAAATACAATGCAATTCACACTTATCATCAACATTCTAGCTTGACATTAACCTCCTCTCTTGTCTCATTCGCTAAAATAATATCATTAGCAAATAATGTCACAACCCAGTACCACATCGGGTACATGACAACCGCCGTATACTTAGGCTAAAGACACTCACAGTACCCTTAATCCGACAATGCAAGGCTAACTGAATACCTTTTTGAAAAACATTTGGGTAACACAATGACTATATTTTAAAAATCCCAAAACTTAATCACAACACCTGCAATCAGTTTTAAACGTATTTTTATATTCACATTTAAAGCTCTACCATAACTTCTGGACATTTAAGTCCACTCAGGAGCAATCTCAACAACAGTACAAAATGTTTATACAAAAGGTCATTTATAAACCATAAGACAGTCAATAGTTAATTTATAAAATCATAAAGCATATCAACATAAACAACTTAATAATAAAAATATTTCATGAGCTACTATGCAACAAAAGTACAAACAGAGACTACCTACATGTGGTAATGCCTTGAAAATGTCAAAAGATCGCATGAAACACTCAGAGCTCACCAAATTAACCTGCATGGTTGGAAAGCGGACGGCATGAGTACACTGTGTACTCAGTGAGTAGGAAAAACATATATCACAGATAGAACTCGATACACACAAGACGATATAAATAACCTATAAAGCGAACATACATGACATAGAAACACATTGACCTAGCCTATGATTCAACGTATACTGGTTAAGAATCATATAGGCCTAGCCTATTAATCACTCATCCGATGAACATAGGTTCTAGTTCCAATATGAAAAATAGAAAAAAAAAATCACATGTATAAATCAAATCTCGTCAGTAAACAAATCTCGGAATAAGCCAAAACAATCATGTGTATCACCACTAGTTGGCCAAACTAGTATGCACTTACACCGATTCCTAGTGTTGGCTCGAGTTTCATCTGTGATGAGTTCAGAATATAGTCGACAAGAGTATTATGACCCTAGGTAATGACTTTGTCGATGTCCAGATCCTAGGTGTGCAATCACCCGCAAGTTCCATAGAAATGTGTTGATATAGGGACTTGATTTTTATGTACCAGCATCAAAGGCACGGGGATCGCTTAATCTGTTGTGCCTAGCACACGATTGGCCAATCATTACCTCTCCAATCACAAAAATCATATACCAATATTAAGTATAAAAATCAAGTAAGGCACCATGCTTTTATTTATCTGTCCAACCCGATAAAATGGAACCTTGTCATGACTTTAAGCCAAAAGAGAACATATGCACGTAGCATACATGACTCAATTTTGCATGTGTAAGTTCCAAAACATTATTTTATGCAATAAAAGACATCTTTTGCACTCCTAGTGCAAAGTTGTTCAAAAATGTAGTTTCAGAAAACAAAACATTGTCCTTTGCACTTTAAATGCAAGTTTGTTAAAAATAATATCATTTCTCAAAGTACATAATAAAAATATCAGTTGCACTCCAAGTAGAAAGAGTTATTTAAAATAATGTTGTTTATTAAATACACAAGGATACTAGCATCTATTTGAGATTCAATCCTACTATGCATTACCTAAGTTCAAATTTGACATACAAGTCATCATGCATATCTTGGGATGTCCTAGTCCCACTTGAGAGATATGGTTTCCTCAACTTACCTCAAAATAAAGTGAACACTCCCTTGACATCAACAATCCTCGGTATGAGCTTCTTGATTCACAACTCCCAAGCCTTTATACATACAAATATACAATGTATTTACTACTCAAATATGTATCTCATATTCATACACCACCACAACCAAATTCATCCTTAATCAATCATCATAAATGTTATTCTAACACATTTCAATAGGTCAATAATTCACTTACTAATTCAGCTCAATGTCTCCTCAACTATTAAGCTAATCTAACCTTATGTACAATGTTTACATCATTTTCTTCCTATTATTCCTTTGTGAACAAGCTGTCTTCTTTTAATTATAACTCTCTCTACAAAAATCCAAATGTCATGATTCTTGTTCCTCCTGAAACTAGACTTCCATTAGTCTTATTATATCCAAAAATTACACAAACAGCATCTCCCTTTAAAATATGATCTCCATCTAAATTATGGATGTTTCTAGTAAAAAGCAGACTGACAACCAATACTCAACCCATAATAAATCATTATCAATACATCTCCTAACAAAATCGTTTCAAAGAAGCATTAATAATACATCAATGATCATTTTTTATGTTTTATACTTTCACTAATTTGGAATCTAAAGTCCCCAAAAATCAGGAAATAATACAAGGTTCCTACACAGGGGTCTATCACAGGCAATAGCATAACTTGAACTCTAGTCACTATTTTGTCAAGACATTTTGCAGAGATAAAGTAGACCTATATCTATAACTTTCATTATTTGAGTTTCTTCAAATTCGTGCTCTAAGAATATGAAAGACAAATAGAAAGAGAAAGATGAAATTGAAACCAGAATTTCAACTTACCTTGATAACTTCTTTCCTTCTCCTATTTTCTTCCCCTTTTTCTCTCCTTCTCTTCTCATTTTCTTTTTTCTCCCTCTTCTAACCATATGGTAGACCTTCATTCTTACTTCTATTTCCTTTTCATCCTAAAAATTTAAGAAGGTTAAATTAATCCATGTGTCACCATTCCATTGGTCCATGTGTTATCGTTCCATTAGTACATATGTTATCCTTCTATTGGTCCATATGTTACTATTCTATTGGTCTATGTGTCACTTACTTTAGGCTCCACATGTCACTCATTTTAAGCCTCCATACGTCACTAGTTGTAAGGCTACACATGTCACCAATTATAAGGCTATATATGTCACCATTTGTAAAGCTACACATGCATCATTTTATTGCTCCACATGTCATAAAGTGCCATTTGTCACAAACTTAAAGGGCCATTTGTCGCAATTATACTCAAGCCACTTGTCATCCATTTAGCTGAGCCATTTTGTCGCTTATTTCCAATGCCACATGTCATCATTTTATAGGCTTAATCAACCTAAATTTTTATTATAAATTTGTCTTGCTCTTTAACATTTTTCTTCAACTAGATGCACATATCACCTCATCAATTACTCAATTATAACAATAAATTCCCAATTCACCAATTATAATCCATCAATTCATGTTATTGGTAAATCAAAATGCAAAACATTAGGAATGCACATTCATTTTCGTTCCATACCCTGGAATATGTCAATTGAGTATATATACTATCTTACAATGTTTTCTATACTATGATTCATATGTGTACATGAATATTATGCATGTGAATAAAATGCACCTCATAAATTCTTAAATGAAATAACTCATATGACTCAATCTAACAGTTTAATCTCTTAACAATTTTAGGAGGCAGGATATTACAAACAACATACACCAAGCACATCTCTTTGAATATTCTTGGTAAGCTCATCCATCACTACTGCAAATAGAAAAAGACTTAATGTGGATCCTTGCTGTAGCTTAATACTGATAGAAAAATTCTCAGTATCTCCTCCTATCTTTCTTACTTTAGTCAATGTCCCTTCATATATATCTCTAATCACCCTTATATAGGTCATAGGAACTCTCTTAATTTCCAAACACCTCCACAGGATTTCCCTAGGAAGCCTGTCATATGCTTTCTCGATATCAATAAAAACCATGCGCAAGTTTCTTTGTCTATCCTTGTAATATTCCATTAATCTTCTATTGAGGTGTAAAGCTTCTATCGTGGACCTTCCTCGCATAAAGCCAAATTGGTTTTTTGATATAGAAGCCTCCTTTCTTATTCTCTTCTCAATTACCTTCTCCCATAACTTCATGATGTAACTAAATAGTTTGATGCTTTTATAATTGTTAAAATTTCGTATGTCCCCTTTATACTTATATAAAGGAATTAACATATTTAGTCTTCATTCATTTGACATATTGGCGGATTTGAGAATCACATTAAAAAGCTTAACTAACCAATTAAAACCTTCAACACTTAGGCTCTTCCATATCTCTATGGGTATCTCATCTGGTCCTACTATCCTTTCGCATTTCATCTCCCTCAAAGTTTTTTTAATTTCTTCCCTTGTGATCCGCTTACATTGAGACCAGTTACGAAATCTCTCAAATGTGTTAAGTCCACCTAAAGAGATGTTGTCCTCTATATCTTCATTAAATAAGTCATAGAAGTACCTTTGCCATCTACTCTTAATGTCATCATCCTCCATGAACACCTGCCTTGCTTCATCTCTTATACATCAAACTTGGTCTAAGTCTCTCATTTTTCATTCCCTGACTTTTGCCAACTTAAAAATGTCTTTTTCTCCCTTTTTTTTGTATCCAATTCCTGTACAAATTCTTGTAAGCTTTACCTTTAGCCACTAAGACTTTCTTCTTTGCCTCTATCTTTGCCACATTAGTATTTTAAATACTCTGTATTGTTTTTAATTTTAGATTTATATGATGATTAAATGATCTTTTTATATTAATTGTGGTTATTATTTATATGTGAGATTGATGATAATAAAATAAATAAATTATTGTTATTTTAAATTTCTATTATAATGATTTTTGAAGACAAGATTGATGTAAAATTATAAAGTATACAGTACAATATATTAATAAACTATTTTGCAATTTAAAAAAATTCAGGAATTATTTCATAAATTTAAAAAATTACCCGAAATAGTACCTAACATTGACCGGCATTAGTTTAGTATTGTATCAAAATCAAATATGGTAATGTATAGTATTGATATAGTATTCATAATATTAAAATTGTGTACACAGGAGTCAAATCTTTTGCATATAAATAACCTTTTTTTGATCGGATGAATATGTGTCACTTGTCAATCTTGGACAATAGTGACTCACAAATAATGAAAGTGTCATTTGTCATTCCGGAATAATAATTAGCGATAGATTTAGTGTATATATAATATTAGGTATATTTGAATTTAGTAATATCAATTACATGTTTTAGAAATTACACAAATTAAAGATTTTTTAATATAAAATACCTTTCTTTAATGTTTACCAATTAAGTTTTAATGGAAATATATAAATTACTCAAACCTTTAATGTATGAATGATCCTCCTCAATTGGATGAAAACAGGGAAACAATGGAAATCTGTCAATAGTAACTACGTACATTTATATATGTACGTATGTATGTACATATAGAGAGAGAAATATCTTTAAAAAATAAAATTAATTTAATATACAAATTTATAGATAGATTAGATATCTCGCGGAGCTTAAGAAATAAATTCATTAAGCATGAGCGGTTATGCAGTCACTTAAGATGGCCAGTGACCCCAGTTGATATTACCAGTGGAGTAGCAATTAATATCAATTATCTCATGTACAAATATAGTCAATTATGAGATACAGAATAATGGTGATCACGCAAGCAACCTAGAATTAGATGAAACAAGCACTAAACATGCTATGCGATTATAAGAATAAAAGGTATATATCAGTCCAACGAAAAGCAACACTTGTCTCTATTAAAGCATAACAAAGTACTTGTCGACCTGTATTCAATAAGTAGGAAGTACAACATAAAACATCAAAAGGAAAGAATCTGCTTCTAGCGTTTCTTTTTGCTTTAAATATAATTTCAAATAATTTGAGAGAAGGGAATATAACACTATATTGTAACAAAATCACGAAGCATTACAAGAGCCGCACAAAGAGAATGAAGGCACTGCCAATTAAGATACTCTGTACGAAGAATAAATCTCCATGATATTTACAGGAACCAGATTCCTCATCAGTTTTGGGAAACTCGGGAGACTTTTAACTTCTGCACCATGGAAAGCAGCAACCCTAAAAGGAAAGCCACAACCACAAGAAAGCAAAAATTAGATCTAGAAAGCCCATATCATAAAACAGTCATAGGCACAGGGTGACACACAAAAGGATTGATTATAACCAACCTTGGAACTTTCACTAGGAGGTTGCTTGCGGATATTGGCATGAGATGACTCAGTGGGCACTACAGGTACCATGCCTGCTTGCCTTTCCTCTCGCACTTTGTTAAAAATGTAAGTATAACCATCAGCTGAAGCAGGGTTATTTTCATCCCACTCACCAAATTTTGGAACAGCAGCACTCTTATCAGGCTATCACAAAGAAAACAGCATAAATGACAGAGAGAGAGGGTGAACAATTTACGATTCTCAACGAAAATGTGATGCACCGTATGTATGCCCAACACCACTGCAGTCTTCCAGAAGCCCAACATTCACTGTCAAACAAAACATCGTACTAAACTTTTGTAAGAAGCTAGAATACTTACACTTTCATCACCTCTTGGTCTCATTCGGGATCTTCCAGGAGTGCCATGGCTGCTATCGTAGTTTTTGCCTTCCCAGACAGGTGAAGTTCCACTGCTTTTTGCTGCTATCCTGGCATGAGGATGTAGCGGTGACCGGTCCATGCTGTTCTCAGACCCAGCACTCTGTCTTGCAGGTCGTCTATAGGTTTCACCAGGACCTCCTCCACGACCAATATATCGTTGAGGTACAGTCTCATTGCCACCTCTGCGGTGAATATTGTCATGGCGTGCCGGAGATTCAGAATACCGGCTAAACTCACTGTCTTCCCGGCTTCTCCGGCGATCATGCAGTTGTCTAGCAGCTCCATTCCCTGCTTGTCCTTCTGGCTCATCATCTCTGACCACAGGAGAAGCTTGGGTTGGGGCTGAGTAAGCAGAAACTAAGTAAGGTTTATCTTCTGGATCATTAGGATTTATCAGCTTGCCCCCAACTCGACCCTTCCTAGCCTTATCAAAATACGCTGTATATGGAACATTTTCTTCGCTTTCCCAATTCCCAAACTTTGGAACATGTGAGCGTTGCTGTGTCAATAACAAAAAATCATTATCTTTACAAGATTGTCCATAAACACCTACATAGTTTCCAGTCACAGCCATTGAATTACATGGGCAAATGAACTGGGAATCCTGTCATGATTCAAACATTTAAAGTTTATAAAATATCTTTTTAAATATTAACATAATTTGCAATTCTGGCCCGGTGAGATCACATTGTTAGACAGGCTTCAATGACACAGCACAACTATAGGAAACCATGCAAATCATTAACCTTCTGAGCATAGAGGGAGGAATATTTCCAAAATGTTACAGGATAAATTTGGCTGATAGTCTACGTGGATATCATATATGAAATTGTCCAAGTTCTACAAACAAATTACTGGAGACCCTATAAATTAGGCGATAATTAGTCTACATGGATATCATATATGAAATTATGCAAGTTCTGTAAACAATTACTGGAGACTCGAGCTATGCAAATATATAACTGCAAGTGTACAAAAGACAGAAAAGACCACTACTAGCATACTAGAGTTTAGTAAGCATCATCACTAGACACCGTTTAAGTTCATGTAGCAAAGGTTTGTGCAAGCACAGAAAACAAGGTTCAGCATAACAGAAAGGATACGGTCATCATGGCTTTATAGTATTCTGTCAACTGGTCCGACAGCACTAGGTGCTACTAAGAATTCCAGTTGTTTAACTAGAACAATAACAACAATATCTTATTAAGAATCTAAGATGCAAGGTTTGAAAAAACTAAAAGTATGCAATCTTACCTTTAGTTACAAAAGATGTTTTTTCGATGACCCACAAAAAAAAAGGTTTCAAAAATACAGTTAAAAGAAAACAATAGCCAAATACATAATCAAATAACTGTATAAATGAAAAAAATTAAAATTAAAATTAAAATATATAAAAATCACAATTAAAATAAAAATAAAAGAATGTAAATAAATAAATAAACAAATAAATAAAAAAGTAATTAAAAATGAAATAATTAAATAACATAATTAAAGAAATAAATGTTATAAACAAAAGCACTTAGTCTAATTAAAAAAAAACTAGAATTGAAAGAAAAGCCTAAAAATGCCTAAGAAAATAAAATGACCTCTTTATGTAGGGTATTCTACCTGTATCTTTATGCTAAAGTTTTCTATTAAAGGTCAATTCTTCAGTAAGCTCCAGTAGGATCATATCTTTCATGATCATCTCATCCCAATTCTTCTTAGGTTTTTCTTTTCCTTTACAATCTATAGGTAGAATCTCCTCGCATTTTCTCGTTATGACATCAAAATATCTCCTCTTGACATGTCTGAAACACGTAAGTCTAATCTCCTTTAATTTACTATCAATATCGACCATCTCCAACTTATCTCTTACTACTACATTTTTGACCTTCTCTTCTTGTAAGATTGCACATTTAACATAACATCTTCATTTCCACAACTAAGGGTGAGCCTTGGAGCAACAAGTAAAGTTGTTCCTTTGTGATCACAAGTCATAAATTCAAGTCACGGAAACAATCTTTTTGTAAACATACAAAGGAAAGGCTACATATATCATGATCCTCCCTAGACCCCCGCAAAGCGAGGAGCCTTGTGCAGTGGGTACGTTAACTTTATTTCCACAACTATTAATTTATTACTATGTCTTTGTTTGATGAACCAACATTTTATCTCATAGGATATGACCGATTTAATTGATAAATGATATAATTTATATTTTAGCTTGAGTAGTATCTTCTTATCACATGAAACTCTTGAAGCACCCTCCATTTACGTCATCTTGATTTGATACAATAAATTATGTCGTCATTTATATCACCACTACTTTAGATGATAAATCCAAGATAGTTAAAACAATATTTTTGTGATATAACTGCTCTATGAATCTTGATGTACATGTTAGATACAACATTGCGATCTAAAAATTTAAACTCTAAGTACTCAATCTTAGTCCTGCTCAATTTAAAATCCTTTGACTCTAATGTACCCCTCAAAAGTTCTAGCTTGACTTTAATACTCTCTTTTGTTTGATCAATTAAATAATGACACAACATACATGAAGGCATATCCCCTTGAATATTCTTGGTAAGCTCATCTGTAACTACTGCAAATAGGAAATGACCCAATAAAAATCCTTAGTGTAGCCTGATATCGATAAAAAAAGCTACGTATCTCCTCCTGTTGTCCTTATTCTAGTCTTAACACCTTCATACATATCCCTAATAGCTCAAATATAGGCTACTCTCTTAACTTATAAACACCTTCACTTGACATCCTTCGAAGTCATGTTACAAGTCTTCTCTAAGTCAATAAAAACTATGAGCAAGTTCCTCTATCTGTCCCTATAATATTTCATTTTTATCTAAGGAGATGTATGACTTTTGTCGTAAATCTTTTTAGTATAAAACCAAATTGATTCTCTGAGATAGATGCATCATTTTTCACTTTCTTCTCAATCACCCTTTCACATAATTGAATAGTGTGACTGAGAAGTTTGATGCTTCTATATTGGTTACAACTTTAAATATTCTCTTTGTTCTTTTAGATATAAATTAATGTGTTAAGTAGTCTTTGCTTTGACATTTTAACAAACTTGAGGATCATATTAAAAAACATGACTAACCAGGTAACACTCTCTTCTCCTAATTACCAACTCAACAAACATTATTAGAAATCCATTTAAGATGCATAATGTACAAGTTTACAGGCAATTAGTTAAGCGTTTTTCCAACGGGAATCAATGTTGAAGGTTAAAAGTGCTTTCGTCCATGAGATTTTGCTACTTTAAAAATAAGGGCCGCAAATATGAGAAGGGATAATGCTCAAGTCACTTTCACCTTAATCCCTCAACCATCAAAGGTAACAATGACTGAAAAAGAATAAGCAAGAAAAATAATATTTTTGTAAAAAGAAAACCCAACTTTTTTATATGTTCTTGGCATATTTTACAATCTTGAGCCACGTGTGTTCCTCAGCTAGTTAGGAACATAAAAATCATTTGCTCTGGAGAATCCAGGTACCCATTCACTAAAAAAAAAAGGTATACCAAGTCTGATCATTCAAAATTCATAATTTTATTAATAAGAACATGCAATAATCAACATTAAAAGGATAGACAAAAAATTATTATAAGATTCATGAAGGATATGACAGTAATAGAAAAATCGAAAGCCCAGAACAAATTTGACTCTCAATGTGCAAAAGGGGGAACTAGTATTGTCAAGATTAGTTACAAGGATTTAAATGTGATATACTAACCTAGAATGCGAAGCAACTACAGGTTTTTCAACAAACGTGGAACATATGAACCTCAGAAGTTTAGTTTCCACAGTCACATTCACAAACTTGGCTAATAAATTGTCTACGTAGAGCCATATCATATTCCACTATGTTTCAAAATGACTTCAAAATTATGCAAGCCACATATTTTCATTGATTTCGACCACAAGCCTCAGGCTGTGGACTGCACAGATTTCATCAAGAAGACAACAAACGCTATATGCAAATAACAGAATGGATGCAGAAGACAGAGTCGAGAGTAATATAGTAGGATAAACAACACTCAGAACCTGTTACGCACCACCATTTATCAAACATCGGACATAATATTTTTGTTATAAACAAAACTAAAAAGACTTGGCAACACCTCCGAAATTTTGGCAATTGGTTCATCTTTCACCTTTCTCTAAACCAGATGTAGACACCTAAAATAACTCTAATCATTACCACTGTTGGGTTAGTTCTCGAATGGGAGATTCCTTTCCTTGCTGTTTATTTTATTTATTTCTCAGAAAACCCATCAACCAATAAATATAAAACAAAACCATCTTTCTTTCTTCATAGACATCAAGAGAAATAGAGAAATACGATTTGCTTCTTCATTTACAAATGCAGAGGCTTGAAATTCAAAATCAACTCTAACCCTAAAATATTCATAACCACAAACAGAACACAAATCCATCCAAGCCAACAGCGATATACTTGACATGATCACATATGAGAGTACCGAGCACTGCCAAACACGACAAGAGAAACTAACATGATCACAGAGGCTATATGAGATGTCTTTAGTCTTCCAAGTAACAGAAACCTATAAATACATATTATAGCATCTCTGCAACTTCTTCAACAACAAAAGAGAGCAAAGTTTAAGGTTTTGTCAAATGTAGAGAAAAATGAAAAAGACAAGAAAAAGAAAACAACAATAAAGGCAAAACTTACTGCCATATCTATCTCCACAAAAATATCAGAGAACAGTTCTTCGACAAAATTGAACCTTGAGCAAGAGCAAAGAACAGACCTTTGCCTACAACCCCAGAGAGAGAGAGAGAGAGAGAGAGAGATAACAATGGAGAGTATCGTAGAGAATTTAGACAAAGAAATGCGTGTCTAGAGCGAGAGATGGGTTTATCAATCATTGACTGAAACAACCGATAATGCTTAACCTTGCTCTCTCTCTCTCTCTCTCGGTAAAAATTAAAAAAAAAATCAATCCCAGCTTCGTCTCGCCTTCATATGCCTCTCTCTGTCACCAATTCAACGCTTTGAAAGAGCCATTTGTACTTCTTCCACTTAAGCAAACGTTCCTTTGGTCCAATAGGATTGGTCCAAGCTGCGTGGAACAAGAAAGTTGAGTTCTTGAAATAGCAAGTCACTAACGGCGTGACTGTTAATGGCGGCTGCCCACTTTAACCGTCAGGAGTGTCCGCTTCTGTTGAAACATTTCCATTTGTGCTGACCTTTCTTCGCTCTTAACCCTCGGCTTGGGGTTGGGCGGTTTTGAGTTTTGATTTTTATTTATTTAATCCAACTTGTACGGATTCTTAAAACCAACTGCTTTTGCTTACTCCAAGCTGGATTTGATTATTTTAAATAATGTTATATTTTTCCCACTGAGATTGAATCAGCACTGGAGACCATTCGCCACCTTGGAATTTGTCAACCCAACCCATTATCGCTTCATTTACATTGATTGCCTTTTTTTTTTTTTTATTATATTAGGTATCCTGGCTTAGTTAGACTAATCTGATGCCCCTACGACCCCACTCCAAGAGCCTAGAGGATGTAAATCTGGAACCCCAAAATTCCTCAGGTTCCTACGTAGCCTGTACACTTCTGCGCACAATTAGTCTTCACATACTCTAGATTGTTCAGCTGGTGATTGATCACTAGCTCCCCCTGTTCAGCATCAGGTTCCCATCAGCCCCCAAGTTCCCTAGCAGCTCCAACTCCTATACTGTCACTGGAAGCGAGGCGTCCATAATTGATATGATCAAGGAGCTTTGCCCAGGGATTAGAGGATTATCAATAGAAGCATGCCTATTTCCCCTCCTTTGGCATGACTCGAACTCAAGACCTCCTTTAAGGAAAGAGTCTTAAGTGAAGAATCTGGACTAATTGGTCCACCCCTCGTTGTCACATTGATTGCCTTTTCTTGGTTTAAAACCCATGTTCTAGAAGAATTACAATTATGAAGCAATGAGATGTTAATGTCCAAGAGACAAAGGTAGGAAGGAGTTGAAATAAAAAGAACAAACACGTGATTCAATAAATATTTTGGGTCGTAATGCTACATAATTCATGCCAAACTGCATTACTTTTCTTTGATATGTTAGTTTATAAAGTTCCCAGCTTCCTAATGAGACCATTATTTCATTCTTGGTTGCATTTCCACTGTAGCTCTAGAAATACTGATTGACGGATACTTTGATGAAAGACTTAGCAAAGATTTAAGAAGGATCGTTGTTCCATAATGCCACTAAATTACCAACAACCAAAAAAAAAATTACAGATAAGTGCTTTGGTTAGCTTGAAACTTGGGAGCAACCAACTCTTGGAGTTGAGGCTTCAGGCTCATCTATGCCTTGAGACAACCAAACATCTTGTTGCCTACAATAATCTAGCGTGCCTAACGTTGTGTTTTTACTCTCATTCTCACGCTACACTTGCCCTGCTCCATCCATTTCCAATAATCATTTTACCAAACACCCCCCAGATCCCCCCTTTTCTCCTATCCTAGGTTTGATGTTTCTTTTTCCTCCACTCCGACTGGGTCATAGCACTTTTGACCTCATAACCATTTGCTCCTTTCTTCCTCTTTGTCTTGGGAAAAAGAAAATAAAAGAACCACTTAAAAGCACAACCGAGTTTCTTAGGAAAACTTCGATATTCATGTTTTGAGCGAATCAAACACATCTAAAATTAAGCCGAGGTTCTCAGTTGCTATTGTCGTGATTTTTACTGTTTGTTTTTGAAAAACTGAAGGGGTTCATTATTTGACAAACTTTCCGCAAATTTTTTTGACACCAACAAAATAAAAACAAGTAAAATCAAAATAATAAAAACATTATAAATTTGGTAACACAGTTCAGCACACCTTGTTTACGTCTGCTGGGCCCTCACTCAGCTTAATCATTTTCATCGAAGTACAATAGTTTTACCCAAGGCTTTACTGAGTCGACACCACTCAACTCTTGACACTATCTCTCAACCTCACTTCCCGTGAAAGAATTTCACACCCAATAGTACGACCACCTCGTACTAACCTCAACAGAGGATTTTCTCAATCAACCCAATATTACGACCGCCTCGTACTAATCTCAACATAGAATTTTCTCAACAATATTTGATAATAAAGATAAGAAATAAACAACTCAAATGATCAATCAACTAAGAACAAAATAATAATATACTTGAGAAAAAGAAGACAACTTCCCGAAAAGTTAAGCTCCACTGAAATAAATCTGGAAGTCATCGCAACACCAATAGACTGACTCACATAAACACCAACATGAAACCACAGAAAAACATAGATGGTTGACAAATACGATATTATCCAAAACCTTCCCAAATATGGATCAGCAATTAGAGCTCCAATCAACGGTGTGATATTGCATGTTCCGCTCCAACCACCTTCTTTAACTGGCTTCACTTGCTTTCGAATTATTTCCTAATACCAAAATCGAACATATGCAATACTAACACCTTATCAACCCACTACACCATAGCTTGTGAGACATATACACCCACGTCAATTTCATGCCCACTCATCTAATAATTGCAAGAAACCAAAAACCACAGAAGCTCCTTTTTCAACCCCCACTCTACCTTCACTTTAACGCCCAATCATCTAATAATTGCAAGACCTACGGTGGACATATGAAGGCTTGAACTCCCAAACAAACATGAGCTTCTTATTCTCTGTTGACCCATGACTGCGTTTTTTAAAACTTCATTTAATGCACACAGCAGCAGCACTTGTTCAACAACCCATTAAGTTTATCTAACACACACACACGTGGCTTCAACACATATATAAGCAATAGACTTCTTCTATTGACAAAAGATATACACAATATTCAGCGATATTCACTTCACTTATTCTGCTATCCACCAAAATCTCCGCAAAACAAATTTCTCTTATCCTTTATCCACACAATCCTACAGTACAAAATAACTCTCACTAACGTAAGTGTAGCAACCACAGTTTCTGAATCCCACTACAATTAAGATTTTATATGTCCAATTAAAATGCCAAAACTAAATAAAAGATATATATAATATATCTTAACAATCTCCCCCTTTTTGGCATTATTTGTCACAAATATGAAATTCCCCCTTAAACAACATAATTGGACATATAAATCAAATGCACAATCCATATGACAAATACTCCCCCTTAATCAAACATCAAGTTCCAAAGAATATCAAGTTATTCAATCATCCAAAATTTTCCCCATTGGGACAAAAAGATACCAAAAAGCATGATAAATAGTTAAGCATATACCTTAAAATCTCCCCCTGAATAGAACTTTCACCATAAACAATCTGATGTCTCCCTCTTGAGACAAAACAGTATCAAAATGCATAATCATAATAATCAACCATAGATACAGCGGAAGAATCATAAGCACGTCAAGAAAGAAAAATTACTACCATTCAAAACACTGAGAGATATACTCGAAAGATAGAGAGATACCCGAGAGAGATCCATACCAATGAGAGAGCATAGGAGTCTTCGGTATAGCCAAATAGAAGTCACACTGCAAACTACTAAAAAGATGAGACGACAATAGCAACATAAAACTAAAGAACAAAAAAAAACAATCTTTTCTTGTCTTTTCTTTTTCGTTTTTTTTAACAACACAAAAAAATACTTCAAAAATGTAAAACAAACTGTCCCTGTGCCCCTCAAAGAATCTTAAACCTGGTGTTTTTCTTTGGCTCGAATGAAGATGTGTAACATAAGTAGCTTGCAAGTTCTTGATAATCAATCATTTTTCTTTCTCTTGTTTTTCTTCTTTCGCTCACGTCTTCAATAACATTTTTTGCTGGAAGATTTCTTAGAATTCGAGATGAAGAACCTCAGTTCAAATCAACTTTTACTATTTTAGTTGGTTCATCATTCGAAGTAACTGAAAGTTTTTCAGTTTTTGTAGTTACTTCCTTAGCAGTAACTAACTATAAACCACTTTCTGCAGCTGCTTCATCTGCAGTAACTAGCTGTGAGTCACTTTCTGCAGTTACTTCATCTGCAGTAACTAACTGCAAATCTGGGCATTTTCTTGTTTTTCCTTCACTACATTTTTGTGCTTGTACTTGACCCTTTCTAATCCAAGTTTGCTTTGATATTATAGGATGTTGCTGGAAATTTAATGAAAAGTGTCTAGATTTTCAGTTTTGGCCCCTTTGAAACATCATTTGCAGTAATTGATAACATCTTGACCTTATATGTCCAATGATTCCACAAAAGTGACAAGTGGGTATAAATCTTCGATTCTTTCTCGATGTTTCTTCTTCTCGAACAGATTTGAATATGTCATCTTTCTTTTCATTCACTTTAGAGCACTCACCCTTATAGCCAATGCCTTGAAGATACCCTTTAAATTTACCAATTTCTAACAACATTTTTAGCTTTTCCGTGCCTCCATTCAGCATTCTCAATTCCTTTTCAGTACTTACCAATTTCATTTTAGTTTCACCAAGCTCATCCGATGTCAACATCAACTTCTTTTCTAATTCTTTTATGGTGTTCTTCACAGAAAGATTCTCTTCCTTCAATCCTTCATTCTTTCTACACGTTTTCACCCACTTTTCATATATAGCCTTGTAATCCTCATAACTATTCCCTTTTTTATCATCTAGGCCACTTCCATCACTGTCATAATCTGATAATAGCTCTTGAGATGAGTTGTTTTTGAAAATTTTCAATTTTCCCTCTTTTCTAACTTCAGTTACTTCCTTTTCAGTTACTGTTAAGCAAGTAACTGGGCTTTTGCTATGTAAGGCAACCAACGCAGCACTATTCGTTATTGCTTCTTTGCTACCATATTTACTCTTGGAATCATTCTCAATCCAGGTGCTTGTGAAAGACTTTCCTTTTCTCTTCGTCAAAGTATTAGCACATTCGGATTCAATGTGTTTGAACCCTTGACATTCATGACAATGGATTCTCCTTGCCTTCCGTTCACCCTTTTGTATTTTGACTTGTTGTCTTGAATTGTTACTCGATGAATTTCTGCCAAATTGTCTAAAGTCGGATCTATCCTTCTTCATTTTTTTCATTCATTTACTAAAATTTCGTTTGAGTAGTACCAAGTCTTCGTTTTCATCTTCCACATCATTCACACTTTTTTCAGTTTTCACCTGTAGCCTATAGTGCCTCTCTTATATTCATGTTCGTGAAACTATGATTTGCACTAATTTGCTACCAAGTTCTGAATCGGTGACCTTGCTCTGATACCAATTGAAAAACTGAAGGGGGTTAATTATTTCGTAAACTTTTCGCAAATTTTTTTGACACCAACAAAATAAAAACAAGCAAAATTGAAATAATAAAAACATCAAAAATTTGGTAACACTGCTCGGCATACCTTGCCTACGTCTGTGGGGCTCTCACCTAGTTTAATAACTTTCACCGAAGTATAATAGTTTTACCCAAGGCTTTACTGAGCCAACACCACTCAACCCTTAACACTATCTCTCAATCTCACTTTCCGTGAAAAAATTTTACACCTAATAGTACGATCGCCTCGTACTAACCTCAACAGAAGATTTTCTCAACAATATTTGATAATAAAGATAAGAAATAAACAACTCAAATGATCAATCAACTAAGAACAAAATAATAATACACTTGAGAAAAAGAAGACAACTTCTCGAAAGGTTAAACTCCACTGAAATAGATCTGGAAATTGTCGTAACACCAATATATTGACTCACATAAACACCAACTTGAAACCACATAAAAACATAGATGGTTGACAAACACGCTATTATCCAAAACCTTCCCAAAGATGCATCAGCAATTAAAGCTCCAATCAACGATGTGATATTGCACGTTCCGCTCCAACCATCTTCTTTAGCTGGCTTCACTTGCTTTCGAATTATTTCCTAATACAAAAATCGAACATATGCAATACTAACACCTTATCAACCCACTACACCATAGCTTGTGAGACACATACACCCACGGCAATTTAATGCCCACTTATCTAATAATTGCAAGAAACCAAAAACCACAGAAGCTCCTTTTTCAACCCCCACTTCACCTTCACTTAACACCCAATCATCTAATAATTGCAAGATCTACGGTGGACATATTTAGACTTGAACTCCCAAACAAACATGAGCTTCTTATTCTCTGTTGACCCATGACTACGTTCTTTAAAACTTCATTTAATGCACACAGCAGCAACACTTGTTCAACAACCCACTAAGTTTATCTAACACACACACGTGGCTTCAACACATATAGGCCCTGTTTGGCAATCAGCTGATAGCTGATAGCTGATAGCTGATTCTATCAGCTGTTAGCTGATAGCTGATT
>JANVCQ010000004.1:20627237-20637699 GCA_025531925.1 Erythroxylum plowmanianum
TTGTTTAATATACTTTAAATAATATTTATATGCATAAATAATTTTTATTACAAAATAAAATATAATTAAAATTAAAATATTTTTATTTTTATGTTATCAAAGACTGTATGAAACTTTTTTAAAAAAGCTCTTTTTTTAATAACAACTACGCAGTCAACTAATTTTTTAGAAAAGTTTTTTTGAGAAAAATATACCGGTTAAAGCTTTACTCTTATAAGCTCAAGCAAAATTGAATTGTTAATTTTTTTTTTAAAATTTGGTGATGCAGTTGAAAATTTTATAAAGCTCGCAAAAACTGCTACAGGTAACTTTGCGCGGCAGAAGCCAAAATTCCTTACTTGAGGTGGAAAGCCCAAAAGGTATAAATTAGAAAGAGAAGAAAGAATCGGAAACTTGGAGATGTTAGAGAAACTGAGAGGATCTTCCATCTTCTGGTTTGGAATCTTCAAAGAGTGTGAAATCAAAGCAATTCTTCTTCTCTATAACAACTGCAATATTGTTGGGCATCTCTCACGTTCCTGTGTTTAATCAATTCCGTATTGAACCTTTCATCTTATTCCTATTTTCATCCTGCGAACATCAAAACCGATGCCGCCCCAAGAGGGTATGAGAACCTTGTTTCTTACGTTAATGTTATTATTTTTGTTGACGAAATTGTATTGTAATGAGTCATTCCACTTGATATACGTTTGAACTTCCTCCACAGAAATGGATGTTTTTGAGGTTAAGAAGCAGATGTTGGAGGAACTTGAAGATATGGAATTTCCAAAAGCTCGAGCAGCTCGGGCACTTCATCATTCTGGTCAGCATGCCAATTCTTTAGCCTTAAAAACTTAAAGTTCGTCTTGGTTTTAAGAAATTGAACAACATGTGTGGTGAGAAGGGTTTTACTTAAAATTAAATAGAACATGAAGTTCTCCCATTTTTCAGGCAATGTCAGCATTGAGGCTGCTGTCAATTGGCTTATAGACCATGAAAATGATCCTGACATTGATCAGATGCCCGTGGTACTCGCTTATATCTGTTACTTGCACATAAATGCTTGACACAAATAAAAATATGATTATTATAACGCATTCTCAGTGTTATCTTTAGCCTTTCCCATCCTATCACCAGATTTCTTTCCATTGTCTCCAGATTGCATTCAACATTGACATTCACTCTCCTCAACCTCTTCACACCACAGAAGAAATGAAAATCAAAGAAAAAGATTTCAGGTTTGTCTTCTCCAGACTCTTACCCTCCTCTTGTTTACTATTCCTCTTGTTCTTCATGTTGTAGTTTCTGTCCTTTTTGCTTCTATACCCACTTTCATATACTACCCACGTTCGTTTCGTTTTTCTCATATAAGTTGTTATTTTGTGAATTTCAAAAACGGTTATCACTCAGAGATGAAGCTTGTAGGAAGACGAAGGAAGAAAAGAGATTAGAAAGGGAAAGAGAGAAGGTAACTTGCTTCCAGTAACTTGTTTTAAATCCATCTCTAGCTTGTCTAAGTAACAGCCTTCCTAGGATATGCCAATTTTTATCATACAAGCACCTCCAATTGCCCTGTTATACAGTAAAGGGTTGACAATAAATATAAGTGATCCGAACAAGTGCTTCTGACTTATTCTTGCACCTGTCTCAAATAGCTCATGTTGTTCTGCCAATATGCGCCGCCAAAATACATTTCAAACTATCATTCCAGTCTGTATTGGGCTTATTGGTAGGTTGTTACCATATATTATCATAACCTATTAAACAAAACCAAAGGCACTAGTTGAGTTTGTTTTTTCTCCTACACAATGCCAATTGAGCTTATACACGTGAAGTGTTTGTCCTTCGGATATAAAGCTTCATGGGTTCTCCTCAGTAAAAGTTGATATGTAATCTTGGGTGCTTCACTTTCACAAGCCTCCACTTGTTTCCCGCTTTTATATTTTCAATGAGCATAACTTCAGAGCTAAGCTTTGACAGGAAAGAATTCAAGCTGGTAATGAATTACTGGAAGCAAAGCGAATTGCTGAGGACGATGCAAGAAAGCGGTATACAATTAACCTTTTTTGTTTTTCAATTCACTTCGTTTACTTGTTCTTCTTTGACCATCTGAATGAAATCTACATTTGTCAGTCATTTATCCTCGAGGAAAGCTGAAAAAGAGGAGGAGAAAAGGGCAAGGGACCTAATTCGTCAGAAGCTAGAAGCTGATAAGGTGTTGTTCATATTCTTGCCAAAAGAAAAATTTTCTTCTCCATGATTAATTGGTGATTCAGCCTAGGCCCTAGGGTATCGTAACACAAAATATTTCATTTCTGTACAATAATTGCGTATAGAAACGTAGCAAGCGCAATAAACCACTTTTACAAATTCTAAACGGTAGTAAGGCTAGGATTGTATGTTGTATTGCTAGGCAGAACGAAGGCGGATGCTTGGTTTGCCTCCATTGAGTTATATGGATTCCGAGACTTCCAGACCTGTGATGAAGGAAATTAAGGTTTTCGATCGTTTACTAATTTTGTTCTGTCTTTGCAAAACAGAATCTGATACTGATGTAGGTTTGCTAACTTCCAGAAATCCCTTCCAGCTATATCTGCTGCAAAGGCTGATCAATTACGAGAATGTTTAAGATCACTGAAACGCAAGCAGAAGGTAAATTCGCAATTAGGAATGAATATAGTGTCGTAATTCTTGTAAATGTTGAGGAAGTGATTTCTTGAAAAAGCTAGGTTCCATGGCTTACGTACGTTGTTTGAAAGCATAGAATGACAACGAAGCTGTTCAACGAGCCTTCCAAGCTCTCCTAATTTATATCAGGAATGTTGCAATGAATCCTGACAATGAAAAGTACAGGAAGATCCGTATCGGCAATCCATTCTTCCAGGTAACGCTCTTATTCTTATTGATCATGTTGAAAAAAGCATTTCCTCCCGTCAGTAACTAATAAAATCTGTTTTGAGAACATTCTTCCATATCCATTTGAGTAGCCCATAAGAGTGGATGTCAACAATATGTCATCGATTGACCAGTATAAGACTTAGTGAAGCTACGCTTAGGAGTTCCACATCTGAGTCCTAACAATCTTTGTATGACTCTGACGGTCATAATGTTCTTGGGCATCCAATCGTCAACTGATGCTAGAAACTTTTCCTCTAAACTAGACTAGCAACTACTCTGTATTAATGCATTTGAATAACATATTTTGTTATGCGGAAAAATAAATTTATTAGTCCTCATTTAAGTTCTTGCAAAATCAGCATCCCTTAGTTCGTTATCCAAGATTTTCATCGCTCTCTTGTGTTAACAGGACAGGATTGGGAAACTCAAACTAGGTATTGAGTTCCTAGAACTTTGTGGGTTTGAGAAAATCGAGGGGGGGAAATTCTTGTTCCTTCCTCGTGAAAAGGTTGACATGGCAGTGCTGAGCTCAGCAGGTTCTCAATTGAAGTCTGCCATAACAAATCCCTTCTTTGGACTCCTGTCTAAAGTGTAAGCGTTAGAGAGCTGCTTGTATTTCACATATCTGGCATAGCTATGCTACGGTGGGACTCCAATATGTAGAAAACTTTTCAATGTACGGTATTGTTTGACATTCAACAGTTCTTTCCCAATATCTTTCTGTAGGAGAATTGAATATGTGATATTGGTATTACCGTATTAATACATGCCTGTGAAAAAGTGTTGGTTGATAATATTGGTGTTATTGTTCGGTGATTGCATGGCGCAACAAAATGAGTACAACGATAAATCTATTAAGTAATCTGGTAAATTAATGGACATGTAACCTGTTGAACTAAATTCCAGGCAAGTAAAAACTCCTCCCACTTCCTATGGTCCGAGGCTTTATTAGTTCAACAGGAGTGGCACATTTAAGCTTTCCCCATGAAAACACTCTTAGAGGTATAAGGACTAATATAATCACAAAATTAATTTCATATTCATAACCATTAATTAAATTGCCTAATGTATGTTTAATAACTATAATAGAATGGTTAATAATTTACTAATTGCATTTGAGGCATATTGTGGTATCCTAATAATTATAAGTTGGCTCATTAAACTATAGTTTATCACATCTATAAAATGACACAATTAGCCTCATTCTACCCATTAGGGTAGAACATGTTATAAATATAACATAGTGAAAATGTGTGGGTATTACCGTGGATGTGTGGTTAAAGTTCAAGAAAGGTCTTTTACTATACTCTATCTTGCACAAGTTTGTTGAATATTGATAGGTTGTGGTGTCTTGAATGGAAAAAATGAATCGAGATTCTATGCGCATCATTAGAGATATGCTCATTTATTGTGTAGTTAATGCTCTAAATAGAATTTGGATCTTATTATTGTAATTATTGATGACTACATTTATGAATAATAATTAGTATCAAAGCTTCATGGTCATTTGATTTTAGGGCTTGTATTTAGATATAAACCCATTTTTTTCAATCGGTTTTTTGGCATGGTTGATTTCAAAATGATGCATTGAAGGTGTAGAAACTGTTGTTGGTTATTTTATTGCCTTTTAACTTTGTTTTGGGAAAATGAATCTCAATTTTTGGGTGAGACCTTTTGAAATTTTTGGGGGTTTCGTTAATGGCTGAAATGGGTTAGAAACTTTCGGATTTTGGAGTACTTTTTTGCTGAAATGGGTATTGAAAATCCATATAGCATAAAAAATGGAAGAAAACCCCTCAAATCTCGTCGAAAATGGGTGGCTGTAGGCAAAGTTTTAGGCAGGTCGATCGGCAGCCTGAAGGTCAAGGATGACCCATACAACGTCATCCCAAGCCTTGTTAATAATATTTTTTAAATAATATGTGAAACTATTTGTGATGAGGAACTTTAAATATTAATATATGTTTAAAATTTTGTGTTTTTTCCTCTAAAATAACATTAAGATTCATATGGGTAATTAATTATCTTGTCGATAATTACTACTTCGTAGGATGCTTAATACGGTGAAGAAATTTTATTGAAATTTTATAAACTGCACAATTTTTCTATCATTTCGAAAGTACATTAATGATTTGGTTGTAATATTTAATAAATTGTTTTTACCTGTGAATGAGTTCTATATTTGTTTAAAGAACTCTAGCATGAATGATATAATTAATTTTGAAAAAAAGAGCACAAATTGTATGATTCTATTTTAAAATGCATATCATGGTTATTGCTCTTGGTTCTTATTCAGCTTTAAGCAATCTGAGAGTCTCTACCATCTTGACACTGAATGGAGCAAACCACAAGTATTGGGTTAAATCTCTCATGATGAATTTAACTATCATGTGAATGGACTTGTCCTTGAGAATTGATGCACCACCTAAACCCGATGATGATGCTACTGATAAGGATAAGAAATCTTATGAGGAGTAGGAATACTCTAACTGATAATGTTTGATGATTTTGAGGTATCACATGGATGAATCCATTTATGATAGTATTCCCGAGGTTAATAATGCAAAGGATTTTCTTGCTACCATTAAGAAGAAGTATAAGAAGTTCTCAAAAAATGAGAAGAATGAGTACTTGAACATGCTTCATCACACCATTTACGATGGTGCAAGTGACATTAGGGCTCACATCGAGAAGCTCATGGGTTGTTACCATAAGCTTAAGGCTATGAATATGGATCTTGGGGAGGATTACATGGTATGGTTTATGATGGGGACTCTTTCTTCTAATTTGATTCGATTAGATCAAGATATAATGCTCAAAAAGAGCAATGGACTGTTAAGGAGATGATTGTTATTCTTTCCAAGGAAGAGGAAGACATGAAAAAAGGAAGGGCAAGAAGTATATCCATGATGACAAACCATAAAAATTTTCAAAAGAGAAAGTTCACTCCTAATAGCCCAAATGACCAAGAGCCTTTCAAGAAGAGAGTTGTTAGTCCTAAAAGAAGAGAGTTGTTAGTCCTAGAAAAATGACTTTGTACTGTGACTCTCTTTTGGTAAGAAATGAAAATTTATGTGAAAATTTTTACAAAATTGAGTTGAATGATGTTGTTTCTATTGCTGCTTCCTCTTCTCTTAATACTATTGTTGGTTCCAAACGTATGAGGTTGGATTTGAGATCTTCTATGTTATGAAACAAATGTTTAGGCCATATTTCTAGAGATAGAATGAAGAGGTTGGTAAAAAATGATGTATTTTATAATCTTGATTTTTCAGAATTCACTACCTTTGTTGATTATATTAAAAGAAAGTTGACCGCCAAGGTTAGAAAACTAGACAGGTGCTCAGAATTGTTGGAGTTGATTCATACTGATATATGTGGACCATTTATTCCACTTGCTATGGGTGGTTATAAATACTTCGTCAATTTATTGATGATTTTTCTCGGTACGGTCATACGGAGCTCATTTGTGAAAAATCTAAATCTTTATATGCATTTAAGATTTTCAAGACAAATGTTGAACTTCAAAAAGGGAAGAATATCAAGGTAGTTAATTCTGACAGAAGTGGAGAGTATTATAGGCGTTATGATGAGAGTAGAAGGAATCCAAGGCCTTTTACTAGATACTTGCAAGAATGTAGTATTGAAGCAAAATATACAATGCCAGGAACCCATCAGTAGAATGGAATCGTTGAAAGGATAAACCGCACACTTCTTGATATATTGCAGTGTATATTGATTAATTCTAGTTTACTAGAATTTTGTAGGGTGAGGCATTGAAGACAACCATTTATATTTTGAATCAAGTACCTAGCAAGTCCGTCCCAAATACTTTGTATGAGTTACGGTCAAGTAAGAATCCAAGCTTACGTCATTTTCATGTTTAAGGTTGTAAAGCAGAAGTAAGGCCCTATAATCCACAATCTAAGAATCTTAATTTGAAAACTATTAATGACTACTTTATAGGTTACATTGTCGGATCAAAGGGTTTTAGATTTTGTTGCCCATCTCACACGACTAGAATTATAAAATCAGATAGAGCTGTCTATTTTAAAGTTGAATTTGGTTCAAGTCAAGGGTTAAAAGAATTTTTTTTAGGGAGGAACATATTCTAATCCCTGTACTTGTCGCTTCTGTTCCTGTTGATGACCCTATGATTGAACAAGTCCAATAGAATCTCATGATGAACCTCAAAATCAAGCATAGGATGAAGCCATTAATATTGGGGATGATGAAGTTGTTGTGAGGAGTTCGCAAAGAACACACAGATCTGCCATTCTTGATGACTATATTTTTATTTGTAGGAACATAAGTTTGATGTGGGAGATAATAATGAACCAGTCAATTATCAAGAAGCAATGAATAGTCCTCAATCTATGTTGTCGATGAAGGCAATGGAAGATGAGTTGAGTTCCTTGTCACAAAATGGAGTCCGGGAGTTGGTTGAACTACCTAAAGGTTGCAAACTCATTGGGTGTAAGTAGGTCTACAAAATCAAACATGACTTAAGTGGACAAGTAGAAAGGTATAAGGTGTAAGTAGGTCTACAAAATCAAACATGACTTAAGTGGACAAGTAGAAAGGTATAAGGCTAGACTTGTGACTAAAGGTTATAGCCAGAGAGAAGGGATTAATTTCAAAGAAACCTTCTTACCAGTTTCTACCAAAGATTCACTGTGAATCATCATGGCTATAATTGCTCAATTTGATTTGCAACTCAATCAAATGGATGTGAGTATTACCTTCTTGAATGGAGATATTTATGAAGGTGTTTATATGACTCAACTGGTTGGTTTTGAGATGACTAGTAAAGAACACATGGTTTGCAAGCTCAAGAAGTCTATCTATAGGTTAAAGCAAGCATCAAAGCAGTGGTATCTTAAGTTTGATATGGTTGTCACTATAAATGGCTTCAAGGAGAATATAGTTAATCAATGTAGATATATGAAGTTTTGTGAAAGCAATTCCATTTTTCTGGTACAATATGTTAATGACATTTTACTTGCTTCTAATGATACTGATCTATTATTTGAGACAAAATAACTATTATTTAGCCATTTTGATATAAAGGATCTTGGTGAGGCCTCTTATGTACTTGGAATTCAGATTCTCTAAGACAGAGATAATAGGATTCTTCGATTGTCTCAAAAGATTTACATTGATCGAATCTTGAAAATATTCAATATTCATTCTTGTTCTTTTGAAAAGGCACCAATAGTGAAAGGTGAAAAATTCTCAAAGGCCCAATGTCTACAAAATGATAAAGAGAGAGAGATGGAAGGAAAGTCATTCCTTATACATCACTTGTAGGCAGTCTGATGCATGCTTAAGTATATGTACACCTAGATATTACTTTTGTTATAGGCGTGTTAGGAAGATACTTAAGTGATCCTAAACTTATCCATTGGAAAGTAGCTAAAAAGGTTATGAGGTATTTTTAGGGTGGCAAGGATCATATGTTGACTTATCGGCAAATTGACACTCTTGATACAGTTGGGTTTAGTGATATTGATTTTGCAAGATGTGTAGATGATAAAAAGTCCACTTCAGGCTATATCTATATGATGGCTGGAGGAACTGTATCGTGGAAAAATGTCAAAAAGATACTCACAATGTCCTTTACAATGGAGGCAGAGTATATGGCATCTAATGAGACAACTTGTTAAGCAATATGGCTGCAAAATTTCATTTCAGAAATAGGTATTGTAGACTCTATTTTGAGTCCACTAAAATTGTATTGTGATAACTCTGTAGCTGTAGTTTTTTTCTAAAAACACTAGAAGTACTTCTCACTCAAAGCATATTGATATAAAGTACTATTTTGTTAAAGAGAAAGTCACTGAATTCGTCATTACTGTTAAGTATACGCCTACAACTAATATGCTAGTAGATCCCCTTATAAAAGGCTTAATTATATGTGTGTTTGGACAATAGGTCTCTCGCATGGGATTATTAAGAGCCTAGCTTAATAAGATTAATGGGAGTTTTGCTATTATGTCGGATTGCTTATGACTTATATATATATAACATGCATAATGATTTTTGCAGTCACTTCTTATTAATATTGACATATATGTTGATGTATATATATAGCTTTACGAAATGATAGGTATAAAAGGAGACAAATATGCAATCTTAGTTGTTGTACTGCAAGCATGTTGTTTTAATGGTTATTATTGTATTTAAACATTTCCAAGGCCTAATCATATGTAGTAAATATATCCTGTCGATATGATATTGCATATGATTTATTTGGCTACCTTTGGATGATGGAGATTAGTATAGTGGTTTGATTATGTTGTCCAAGTGGGAGAATGTTAGAAGTACATGGACTAATATAATCACCACATTAATTCCATATTCACAACCATTAATTGAATTGCCTAATGTATGTTTAATAACCATAATGGGATGCTAATAATTTACTAATTGTATTTAAGGCACATGGTAGTACCCTAATAATTATAGGTTGGCCCATTAAACTATAGTTCATCACATCTATGATATGACATAATTAGCCTCATTTTACCCATTAGGGTAGAACATGTTTTAAATATAACATATGGTGAAAATGTATAGGTATTGTCATGGATATGTATGGTGAAAGTTCAAGAAGGGTTTTCTACCATAAGTTCTCTCTCTTGCATAAGTTTGTTAAATATTGATAGGTTGTGGTGTCTTGAATCGAGAAAATGAATCAAGATTTTATGCCTAAAATTGGAGGTATGTTCATTTATTGTGTAGTTAATGCTCTAAATAAAATGTAGATCTTGGTATTATAGTTATTGATGTCTGCATTTATAAATAACAAACACATCTTCTTCTTGCTTCAACCTGAACCATGATAGCAGAGAAAAGGTATTATGAATACACTTTATGAACCTCTACCCAATCTGTTGGGCCTCGATTCGCTTTAAGCATGCTTAGATTGATTAATTCCATTTAGTTAAAATAATTTGAGATTTTAGTGCTTAGTTAATGTTTATAAATTGAAAGGATTTAGTTAAAATTAGAATTTTGAGAAATTCTTAGAAATTAAAAACATAAGTTAGTGTAGGATTAATTTAGGAAGTTTTCATTAGGTGTTTGGGCTTAAGGCTTAGGAGATGGGCTTTTAGTCCTTTCTAAATGCTATTAAATGGAGAAGGAATGGAATAAAACAATAAGGAATGAACCAAAGAGAGGAGTAGTCGTATGAAGTGAGAAAGCCATGAAATTTTTATAAGGAAATGAAGGGATAAGTGAAACTACAACGTTTTAGCTATAGGTTTTAAGTTAGAACTAAATCCCTAAGGCTTTTAAAAGAGGACCACCGAAACTACAAGGAATAAGAGACTTTCGAAATTTATAGAAAAGAGTAGAGAGAAGAGGAGACTTCGGTGGATTGGAGAAGAAGAAGAAGAAGAAGAAAAGAGTAAGAACTTTGCTTAGTTTGCTTTAGAAAGGAAGGCTTAAGGGTTTGTTTAAGGAGAAAGGAAGAGAAGGAGCTTAAGTTTTTATAAAAAGCCAAAGAGATTTTCGTGGGTCAACTTCTAAGGTAAGAAAATTTTGAAATTCTTGGGTATTTTAGGTAGGTTTTGGCTTA
>JANVCQ010000004.1:20637799-20665818 GCA_025531925.1 Erythroxylum plowmanianum
ATCCTAAGTGGGAGCTTAGGTAGAGGACGTAGGTCTTAGCACCGAACCTCTATAAAAACAGTGTTTGCTCTTCTTCCTTACTATTTACATTTAACTTTGTTTAAATTATTTTTGTGTGAATTAACTTCTGATTTTATTGTAGAATTTTACAAAGAATTTTAAAGATCTATTCAACCCCCCCTTTTAGATCGCTTACACTATGAAGGGCTAGGCTTTCTCAACTCGGTTTGGAGGTGATATCGATGTCGAAGAACCCGGTTAAGCATTTCTCCCATTATTTGTTGTTCGTTGTCTTAGGGATGATTATGTTATCCTATGTTTAATGTTTGGGTTATGTGTAAAAATAATTGAATGACCTATTTGATTGTTTTTATATAAGAATCCATTATTAGAATCTTCAATATAATCTATAATTGTTATGTTAAGATTCGTTTGTAGCTACTAATGGTTTCTAATTATTAGGGATAACATAACCTAAGTTAAATGAACCAAGCTTATGTGGTTGTTGCCTTGATTAATCTATTTTCCTAACTCGTGATGTGGTTATCCAATTAAATATAGAGGGCTTGTTCTAGGTTGTTCAATAGCTAGGTTTAATTAACAATCTCTTCTTAATTAAACACGACCTAAAGGAAAACTGATGTTAACAGAGTTTATTATTAACCTATGATAAATAGTTGCTAAGAGAGGTATGAGAATAACAATTCAATGAAGTATGCTTGATTGTGTGTAGGTTGAGATTGAACCAATGATTAGTTCCCTACTGAATTCATCACTTTTAAATGTTTTCTTTAATTTTTTTTCATTAGTTTAGTTTCATTTTATTTTTCTTATTTCAAAATCAAACAAAAACACCCCCTATAACCTAAACACCAATTCTTTTTATAACAAGAGCTAATTGAACACTTTTTGTGGGACCAACCTAGACTCACCACTACTATAGTTGTAGGTCTTGTTATTGTGAGTAGTATTATGATGCACTACGTCACTTATGATCTATTTTAGGTATTTTCTTTATTTAGATTCCTAAACCCTTTTCTAGGTATTCCACTGTTATTTTTAAACAATAAGTAAGACCAAAAACTTTTAGATATTTAACCATTTGCTTTGATATTTAATTTTAAACCCTAGAAATCACTCTTAAGTAGTTTATTTTAAGCCTTAGACAAAATTATAAATACTTAGGTATTTAACCGTATTGCATCGCTACTTCTTTAGTATGTTGTTTTCTTTTAACTCAAATCGAAGTTTATTTCTTCTTAACAAATTTTACAAAAAAAAATTGATATAGGTAATTGTTTATATTGGTAAAATAGGATGCTTTACACCTTTCTTATTTTAATGTCCTATGAACTTTTTTTTTCAGCCTCTTAATTTTTTGTTTATTTTCCTTTTATAAGAACCCAAAGCATCACTTCAGTTCTTTTCTCTATCTTTCATTAATAAGGTAAAGTGGTGACTTTATTTGTTGGACCCCAAATTTTTTTTCTTTAAGTTAAGCATGATTTAAAATAATTTTTGAGGTTTTGATAGATTAATTATTTTGGAGTTATTTAATTATGTCAAAGTTAGTAGGATTTATTGAATGGGTAAGTGGAATTAAAGTGTTAATGTAATAAGAATATTCAAGGACATTTTTGGGAGATCATTAAGCATAAAAGACATAAGGTTTATGAAGAAGGGCAAAATGGACTTTGCATACTCATTAAGGGTAGAAAAGGAAGGAGACATGCTATCTTGTTCTTTTAAGAAGGGAAAAACGTGATTTGAGGGAGAGAAAGAAGAGAAATACAAAAACAAAGAGAGGATAAGAGAGTTTCGGTGGAGAAGAGAGAAAAGAAGAGGAAATCAACTTGTTAGAGGTAAGTTTTCATCCTTCTTATTGCTAGGTTTAAAAAGGGGTTAAATAGAAACTAGGGTTTATGTTGGGAATGAAGGAAGAAAGAAGAGGAAGATGAAACCATTTTGATTTTGGATTTCCAAGCTAGGGTTTTGGTTTTCTAGCTTAGATGGACTATGGGTAAGTTGGGTTTAAATTCAATTTTAGCATTTTTTTTATTCTTGAAGTTTTATAAATTTTCATTTGAATTTGGATTAAATAGGAGTTGGTTTATTTGAAGGGAATCAAGAAAACCTTACTCAAGAGCAAGAGAAAAGGCAATCTTGAGCTTGGATTTTCAACAAAATTAGGTGGGTAATGTATTTATAGTTATTGTGTAATTGGGCAAATTCTTGCCTATGTGTGTGTATATTGATTTTCTTGAAATTGAAATTGTTGTGAGTGTTTGGAAATGCATGATTCATTGTAATTATGTTATACCTTGAAAGAAGTTACAACATTTTGAATTAGATGAAAAGAAGAAAAAACATTAAAGTATGAGCATATGATTGAATTGAGCATAAATTTGCTTGTGATTGGGCAAGAGATGAACCCGTTTTGTTAGTCACACACACGTTGACCTATAGCATTCTCTCGACTGCCCACTTGAGGCCACAAGATCTTGAGAATTTGGACTCGTTTTGTTCACGATGTAAACTTCAGTTTCTCCATTTCGATCCACAGAACTCTTGAGCCATTTGTTTGTGCATTGTATCTTTGAATTGTCAAGTACTATTAATAATTGAGTGTTATGTTTAATGGCTAAAGTCTATGTTGTGTGTTATGAGTTTGAGCTAAATTGATTAATGCTTGAATTGCTAGGATAGATTGAGAATGATAGAATTGATGGATATATATATGTACATATGCTTGAATTTGTGACTAATTACCGATGGCTATAAATATATTAGCCACTGATCTTTGTAGCTCATTCCATATTTTTCACTCCTCAGGTGCAAAACAAGACGAGTGTTGAACTTTGCAAGGCATCAAAAACTCCAAGATATTAGAGACTTTTGAAACTAAGTTAGTGACTAGACTTTTGGATAGCTTTATAAGTATATCAAACATTGAGCATCCAATGTGTTTTGTATCTTGTGTTAAATCTTTGGTCTAATGTTGTTATGTCATTAAAACTATGTATGGACTTGATTTTGAATTAGGAATGAATTGAGAACTGAAGAAGTTTCCAAAGTTTCCAATGTGTATGTGCTCATTTATCTTGTAGTTGTAGATTTCATATTTCAAGTCTTTCATAGATGTAGAAATTGTGTTTTGATTTTAGAGGAAAAACTATATTGATTTACCCTAAATTAGTCATACTTCTAGCAAGTTGTAGTTCATCCTTTTAGCTTTCCAATGGTATAAAGTATGCGATTATCAGATATTGGAGTTGAGGGTTATGGCCATTACAAGTTGGAGACGTTTTGGAGAGTGTGGTTAGTGTTTTAGAACTTTAGCTGATGTGAGGAAGACCTTATAGAAACCCCATGGTCTGATTTAGTCTTAGATTGAAGCCTTTCATTTGATTCAATCTTAGACTGAATCCCATCGTCTGACTCAATCTGAGACTGAAGCCCTTCGTCTAATTTCGTCTGACCTTCATCTGATTGCATCTAACCTTCATCTAATTCAATTTTGACCCTCTATATGACAAAATCTCTCTTCAAGGTCTTCATGAAAGTTGTAGATCTAGAAGTCCTCTTTGAAATCATCTAAAGAAAACCTTAATCTGATATCTCTAATGAAAGTTATGCCAATTGTCCCAAAATAGATCTTAGATTGAATCCCTTCGTCTGATTCAGTTTTAGACTGAAGCCCTTCGTCTGACCTTCGTCTGATTCAATTTTGACCCTCTATATGACAAAATCTCTCTTCAAGGTCTTCATGAAAGTTATGTATCTACAATTTCTCTTTGAAACATCCAAAGGTGACCTTAATCTGACGTCTCTAGTGAAAGGTATGTCAATTTTCCTAAAATAGGTCTTAGACTGAATCCCTTCATCTGATTCAATCTTAGACTAAAGCCCTTCGTCTGACCTTCATCTGGCCTTCATCTGATTCAATTTCGACCCTCTACATGACAAAATCTCTCTTCAATGTCTTCATAAAAGTTGTATATTAGAAGTCCTCTTTGACACCATCCTAAGAAGACCTTAATCCGATATCTCTAGTGAAAGTTATGCCAATTGTCCCAAAATAGGTTCTATATGATTGAGGGAAAAAACATGTTTGATTCTTTTGGCCATAATTGCATCATCCGACCTCTAAATGAAGTGATTCTTAGACCAATAGATTTCTAACACATTTTTCTATCTACCTGTAAAAAAAATGATAGTGTTTGGTGATGATTTGAAAAATATTGATTGAATCAAAGTAAAAGTATGGGTTGGAAGAGTATGAATTGGATATTTTACTAAACACACTTCAGTATTTTGATGATATCTTGAACTGTAGAGCTCTGAATGAGATGATTCTTATTTCAAAATAAACTATTAAGGAATCAAATTTTAATTCAGTCCTTAAGACTTTCAATCTCTGGATGGAAGTTAGGTATAGTGTATTATTTCAATTTAATAATAGTTTGAAAATATTTGGGCCTTAACTTTCAAATTTTGATCCAAAAGGAATGATTTTGGTGTCATTAGAAGTTTAAGACAATGGGGACAAATGTTTTGAAGAAGTGAAATTGTAATTCCGATTGAGGTTTCCCAAAATCTATCCTAAAGTTGAAGAAATGTGTTTGTTCATGTTTATGACTCGGAATGTTGGGCTCCAAAAGTGGGATCCAACATTGTTTACTATCAGAGCTTAGGTTTTTCCTAAGCTTGGAATGCATAGTAGGATGAATTGTTATGCTATGTGATTACTTATTACATGGAGAATTGATTGAATTGCATTAAGTGACATGCATGTCATACATACATGTAGGGATTAGGATTTTAAAATAAAATGTAAGCTAATCGTTAGTATTTATTGAAGGAGTAAGATGCCACCTCATAGAAGGACATGAGGAGTATTGTAAGGATCGGTTGCACCTTACTCTTCACCAAGGGAGGAGAGTACTGATGAGTCAGTAGCCCTAGGAAATGCTGAGGCTTCTGTAGGGCATGATAGTGAGCCCGTTCGATCCTAAATGCAGGAGTCTCCTCTTTCGCGAGAGCAAGTGCCTGCTTTATTGGATCCGAGGATGTTTCAGGCATTTGCCTAGGTTATGGGCCAGATGCCACAATCTTCTACTCCGGCCCCAGTTAAAAAAGGGAAATAGTTTGACAAGTTCAGAAAGTGTGGGGCAGTGGATTTCTAAAGGACAATAGATCTAGAACAAGCCGAGACTTGGTTGAGAAAGACTAAGAGGATACTGGATTAAATGGATTGTGAGGATGATAAGAAGGTTGTGTATACTGCTAGTTTGCTTCAGGGAGATGCTCTACATTGGTGGGAGAGTGTACCGAGGAGTTAAATGAGACCGCCAGTGCTTGCATGGAAAGATTTCTTAGTAGTGTATAAGAAGAAGTACCTGTCTGAGGTGTATGTTCAGTAGAAGTAGAGAGAGTTTCTGAGTCTCACCCAGGGGAAAATGATGGTGAGTGAGTATGAGCGTCGATTTACACAGTTATCCTGATATGTAGCAGAGATGATGATGAGTGAGGCAGTTAAGTGCCATAGATTCAAATCGGGGTTGCATCTATCTATTAGAGAGAAAATGGTGGTGTAGAATTTTTGTAATTTTCAACAATTGGTTGACGCGGCTTTAAGGGTTGAGAACATTGAGAACAAAAAGAGCGCCATGAACAAAAAGAGAAAGGGAAGAGAACAGTTCAAGAGGAGAGGTGGTACTTCTATGCTTGAGAGGAGTGTCAGGACTCTCCCTATGCAGTCTAAGGAGAGGAGTAGTGGCACGAGCAGGTCCAAATTGATCAGAACTTCTACTATTTCTCATCAAGCCTCTATAGCGGGAGGTATCAGAAAGGGAGATGGGGATAAGCCACCCATTCCCAAATGTGAACACTTCAGAAGGTTTCATAGAGGGGAATGCTACCGATTGATAGGAGTATGCTTCGATTGTAGAGAGAAAGGACATATGGCCAGAGGGTGTCCAAAGTATGCAAAAAGAGAGGGAGCACAAATGTAAGCTTCAAAGAGAATTGAGACAGTGGGGCATAAAACTGCAATGGAAATGGGTAGCTTTGATACAGCTAAAAGGGTGAATCCTCTAGGAAGACTAAGGGAGTAAGCACCAACTAGAGTGTTCGCAATAACATGAGAGGACACAGAGACAACTCCAGAAGTTTTGACTGGAATGATTAAATTATTTGATGATGATTTAATTGTTTTGATTGATTTGAGTTCTATCCATTCGTTTGTGTCATCAAGTAGAACTATGCATAGGAGAAATTTGAGCCCATTGGATACTCCTTTGGTGGTGAGTACTCCAATCGAACAATATATTATTATTAGCCAAGTTTATAGAGATTGTGAGATACATATTGGTGGGGAACATATAGTGGTGGATTTAATGCCATTGAAGATGGGAGGATTAGATGTGATTTTGGGTATGGATACCTTAGAGAAATATAATGTCAACTTAGATTGCAAACAAAAGATAACGGAGTTCGAGTTGGATAATGGAAGAGAGGTGGTGTTTATGGGAGATAGAAAATTTAGTTCACTGAGAATTGTTTCAGCATTAATAGCAGAGAAAATGATGAGGAAGGGTGTGAAGCATTTTTGGCCTATGTGGTAGACATGAAGGTAGATAGAGGAAAGTTAGAAGAAATTCCTGTGTTTATGGAATTTTCGGATGTCTTTCCTAAGGAATTACTAGGACTACCACCACCTAGGGAAATTGAATTTTCCATTGAGCTTTTTCTAGGCACAACACCAATATCGATTCCGCCTTATAGAATGGCTCCGGTGGAATTGAAGGAGCTTAAGGAGCAATTAGAAGAATTGTTGGAGAAAAGGTACATTAGGCCAAGTTCTTTACCTTAGGGAGCTCCAGTCCTTTTTATGAAGAAGAAAGATGGATGATTGAGAATATGTGTGGACTATAGGAAGCTCAATCATGTCACTATCAAGAATAGATATCCACTTCCATGCATAGATGGCCTGTTTGATCAGTTGCAAGAGGCAAGGGTATTTTCCAAGATAGATTTGAGATCGGGTTACCACCAGTTGAGGATAAAGAAGTCCGATGTGTTAAAGACTATTTTTAGAACACGGTATGGCTACTTTGAGTTCTTAGTCATGCCTCTTGGGTTGACAAATGCACCTGTAGCTTTCATAGATTTGATGAATAGAGTCTCTAAGCCTTTCTTAGACCAATTTGTCATTGTCTTTATTGATGATATTTTGGTATATTCTAAGAGTGATAAGGAGCATAAGGAACATTTAAGAATTTCTTTGGAGACACTGAGGAAGAACGAGTTGTATATTAAATTTTGACAAACGTGGATTTTGGCTAAAGGAACTAACATTTCTTGGGCATGTGATTTCAGAGCAAGGGGTAAATTTAGATCCAAGGAAGATAGAAGTAGTTAAGAAATGGGAAGCACCTAATAATATAGCTTAAGTGAGAAGTTTCTTGGGATTAGTTGGGTATTACAGAAGGTTTGTAGAGGGCTTTTCCATGATAGCAGCTCCATTTTCCAAATTGACAAGGAAGAATCAAAAATTTGTATGGACAGAGGAGTGCCAGAGCAGTTTTGAGGAATTGAAGAACATGCTCACAACTGCGCCAATTTTGACTTTGCCTTCTGATAGTGAGAGATATATAGTGTACAGTGATGCCTCAAGGAAAGGATTGGGCTATGTGTTGATGCAAGGAGATAGGGTGATTGCATATGCTTCTAGGCAATTAAAGCCTTATGAGATAAATTATCCTACTCATGATTTGGAGTTAACTGCCATCATTTTTGCGTTGAAGATATGGGGACATTATCTTTATGGATTCATTAGTAGGGTGTTTACAGACCACAAGAGTGTTAAGTGTTTCATGAGCCAAAAGGAGTTGAATTTGAGACAAAGAAGATGGTTAGAACTGTTAAAGGATTATGACTTGATGATAGATTACCACCTCGGGAAAGCTAATGTAGTAGCGGATACACTGAGTAGGAAGTCCACCATAGCATATATAGAGACAGTGTACCTTCCTTTGTTGAAGGAATTAGCCAAACTTAATGTGACATTGAGGCAAGTCGAGTCTGATTATATATTGGCTAACTTTAGAGTGAGGCCAGTATTAAATGAGAAGATTAAGGAATTGTATCAACAGGATGAGTATTTGAGTAGGTTCCGAGAAGAGATTAAAAGTGGTAAACCTTCTGAAATACAGATCAAAGAAGATAGATTGATGGTCGTAGGTAACAGATTGTGTATTCCAGATATATTGGAGCAGAAAGATGAGATTATTGATGAGGTGCACAATGCTCCTTATGCAATGCACCCAGGTAGTACGAGGATGTATCGAGATTTGAAAGAGCATTTCTGGTGGAAAGGAATGAAGAAAGAGGTTGCAAAGTATGCTAAAAGATGCTTAGTGTGCTAGCAAGTTAAGGATGAACACCAGTCACCTTCAGGCAAGCTTAAACCTTTGTCGATTCCCGAATGGAAGTAATAAAAGATTACAATGGATTTCTTGATGGGATTGCCAAAGACTAGCAGGAAGCATAACGTGATATGGGTGATTGTGGATAGGCTAACTAAGTTAACACATTTTTTGCTAATTAGACAGACAAATTCTTTGAATTCTTTGGCCAAGAAATATGTGGATGAAATAATCAAACTTCATGCTGTTCCAAGCTCTACAGTCTCAGATAGAGATCCTAGGTTCACCTCCAGATTCTAGGAAAGCTTACAGGAGGCTTTAGGAACTAAGTTGCACTTTAGTACAGCTTTCATCCACAAACTGATGGTCAATCAAAAAAGACAAAATAGACATTGGAGGCAATGTTAAGAGCTTGTGTTATGGACTTCAAAGGTTCATAGAATGATCATTTACCTTTAATTGAATTTGTTTGCAATAATTCCTATCACTCAGGAATTCATATGGCACCTTACAAAGCTTTGTATGGTGGAAGATGCAGAACTCCTATTTGTAGGGATGAGGAAGGTGAAAGGAGGCTTTTAGGGCCTGAGTTAGTATAAGTCACAGTTGATAAGATTAAATTAGTAAGACAAAGATTTAAAGCAGCTCAAAACAGAAAGAAAAACTATACGGATACACATAAAAAGGAGATGGAATTTGAAGTTGAAGACAAAGTGTTTCTTAAAGCTTCTCCATGGAAAGGGGTTTTGAGGTTTGGTAAGAAGGGCAAGCTTAGTCCGAGATACATAGGCCCTTATAAGATCATTGAGAAGATTGGGTCTTTAGCCTATAAGTTAGCTTTGCCACTGGAGTTATCTAAGATTCACAATGTTTTCCATGTATTGATGTTGAGGAAGTACCAGTCTGATCCTTCGCACATAGTTCAACCATCAAAAGTTTATTTAAGAGAGGATTTGACTTATGAAGAACAACCAGTGGAAATTTTAGATTCAAAGGAAAAGGTTTTGAGAAACAAGACTGTGAAGTTGGTTAAAGTTCTGTGGAAGAACCATTCTATAGAAGAGATCACGTGGGAACACTTGGAGGCCATGAGGGAGAAGTATCCACACCTCTTCAATGTCTCAAGTAAGAATTTCGAGGAAGAAATTCTTTAAAGGGGGATTATTGGGCCCCGAAACTTTTTTCTTTAAGTTAAGCATGATTTAAAATAATTTTTGAGGTTTTGATAGATTAATTATTTTAGAGTTATTTAATTATGTCAAAGTTAGTAGGATTTATTGAATGGGTAAGTGGAATTAAAGTGTTAATGTAATAAGAATATTCAAGGGCATTTTTGAGAGATCACTTAAGCATAAAAGACATAAGGCTTATAAGGAAGGGCAAAATGGACTTTGCACACTCATTAAGGGTAGAAATGGAAGAATACATGTTGTCTTATTCTTTTAAGAAGGGAAAAACGTGATTTGAGTGAGAGAAAGAAGAGAAATACGAAAACAAAGAGAGGAGAAGAGAGTTTCACTGCAACATCTTTTTAGTGAAAGTTATGTCAATTATCCCAAAATAGGTCTTAGACTGAATCCCTTCGTTTGATTCAGTCTTAGACAAAGCCCTTCATCTTACCTTCATCTAGCCTGCATCTGATTCAATTTTAACCCTTTATATGAAAAAATCTCTCTTCAAGTCTTTATGAAAATTGTATATCTAGAAGTCCTCTTCGAAACCATCCTAAGAAGACCTTAATCTAATATCTCTAGTGAAAGTTATGTGTTCTATATGATTGAGGACAAAACCATGTTTGATTCTTTTGGCCATAATTACATCATCCAACCTCCAAATGAAGTGATTCTTGAACCAATAGATTCCTAACACATTTTTCAATCTCTCCATAAAAAATTGATAGCCTTTGGTGTTGATTTGAGAAATATTGATTGAATCAAAGTAAGGGTATGGGTTGAAAGAGTATGAATTGGATATTTTACTGAACATACTACGGTATTTTGATGATATCTTGATCTGTAGAGCTCTAAATGAGATTATTCTTGTTTCAAAATAAACAAGCGACATAGAGCTACAAATTATCTGAAGGAATTGAATTTTAATTCAGTTTTTAAGACTTTCAATCTTTGGATGGAACTTGGGTATAGTGTACTATTTCTGTTTAATAAAAGTCTAAAAATGATGGACCTTAACTTTCAAATTTTGAACCAAAAGGAATGATTTTGGTGTCATTAAAAGTTTAAGACAATGGGGAACAAACATTCTGAAGAAGTCAAATTGTAATTCCGGTTGAGATTTCCCAAAATCTGTCCTGAAGTTGAAGAAATGTGTTTGCTCACATTTATAACTCCGAAAGTTGGGCTCCGGAAGTGGGGTCCAACATTATTCACCATTTATCTAATATTCAAACCTATCTTTATCAAAGGTGTTCTTTTCTACAGGATTTTTAAGTTTTCTATTTATGCCTCTTCTTTTAGCTTTGTGTTATCTCATATCTTTTATATTAGGATTAATTGTTTTATCTTTTTATGCATGATCAATTTTGAATTTTTTCTTCAATATTATATCATTTTATTCCTTGATTTTGTTAATGGAAATATGTTTTTAAAATCATATTGATAAGTTTTTGTTTCTTACCTTATTAAAATAATGATAATTTCTAATTTGTCCTTATGTTTCCCATGTTACTGATATAAATCATTTAAAGTTTGGGTGTTATTAGTTTCAAGAAATTTTCCATAAACAAGAGCATTATGTAACACTATATAGAATGACCCACTATTGATAATATGAATCATAATATCAGCTAATTTATATGAAATTTTGGTGTAAGTTATTTGTATTGCACCAATTAAAATTATCTTTAATATAATTCATGTCTAGTTTAATATGCTTAGTTTGATCAACATATATTGGATTATTTTCAATCTCAATGGATACCTTATTATCACAAAACAACACCATAGAATATTTCAGACCAAAGCCAAGTTCAGTTAAAAAATGTATAGCCAAAATTATGAATACATGATGCATAGCATGATATTTAGCTTTCACACTAAATAATGATACCACATTATGTTTTTTTACTTCTCTAAGTCACTAAATGCCCTCTAAAAATGACAAATATTATCTAGAAGTGGATTTTTTATCAAGTTTACAACTAAAAAAATCAAAATATGTATATCCCACAACATTAAGAATTTCATGTTTGGAGAATAAACTACCTTTTCCTGGAGATACTTTCAAATATCCCATAATTTGATTAATAGCACTCACATGCTAATTACTCAAATTCTAAATAAATTGACTCATAAAACTAATTCCATATGCTATATATGGACTAGTGTGAGCCAATTAAATTAAGTTCTTAATTATCCTTTGATATTTATCCTTGTTTGATGGAACTTGATTAGGGAAACAAATAAACCATGATTCACCTTAATAGGAGTATTTATAAGTTCACATGTAGAGTTACCACTTTTAGCTAGGAGATACAAAGCATACTTCCTTTTGGAGAGAAAAAAATCCTTGTTTAGTATAAGAAACTTCAATGCCTAGGAAGTATTTAAGAAGCCACAAATCCTTTATCTCAAATTCTTGGGCCAGATAACTTTGCAATTTCTCAATTTCTTCTATGTTATTAAAGGTAATAACCATATCATCAAAATAGACAAAAAGCATGGTAATATCATTATATTCATGTTTATAGAACAAGGGAGGAACTAAGAACTACCAAAGCTTGCTTGGATCCACACTCTTTCATTGTAAGACTCAATCACCTAAACCATACCCTTGGTGAATGACTTAAATCATACAATTCCCTTTCTTTAGTTTACATATTTTTCCTTCTTCTAATGTAAACCCAGAAGGTGGATCTATGAACATTTCCTCTAATAGCTTATCATGAAGAAAAGCATCCTTCACATTAAACTATCATAAAGGTCAGTTTAAATTAACTATAAGTGACAGTATGACTCGAATAATATTCATCTTGGAAATTGAGATAAAAGTCTTCTAATAATTAATATTATATGTTTTACATATATCCATTTATGATCAATCTAGCCTTGTATCTTCCAATTGTTATATCTAACTTATATTTGAAAGTAAACCTATTTACACCCCATGGTCCTCTTTTCCATTAGTAACTTGATCATTTCCCAAGTAGAATTATTTTAAAAAGTAAAATTTCCATTTACCATTGCATCTTTCCACTTAGGATCTTGAAGGACTTCCTAAAAATGACTATGAATAGGTATATAAGACAACTGAAAAGAAAATGTCAAGTTATCTTTAGACAAACAATTATAGGATATAAAGTTTGACATTGGACGCTTTTGAAAAACCAAATATATTAGGTGCTTTCCTCTCACGAAAAGGATATCTCCTATTATGATCAGTATTAGGATTGGGACAAGAAATTTTAGGAGATTTAGGAGAATAGCCACATACCTTAGTATCAATTTTGAAAGATTCGTTCAATGACATGGTAATATCTTCAAGAGAGGTATTCGACTTAACAGGTGTAACCATGATGTCTTCCTTTCACCTAGAATAGGCTTTTTTTAAAAAATAAGTTGGTTCTCGTGTCTCTCACCATCAAATTCAATTTTATTTTCCTTAATAGAAGGGTTTTCTAAAACTAATGATTTCCCCATTTTCTTTAATATTCTTTAAGCTAGAGATCTATATCTTCATTTCTCCCAACCATAATTGTTCCTCTTCTTCACTATTAACCTACCATTGAGAGGAACCATGGATACATCTCTTAAAAAATGACTCATTTCATAAAATCCATCGAGACATATAAGTTGGTTCTCGTGTCTCTCACCATCAAATTCAATTTTATTTTCCTTAATAGAAGGGTTTTCTAAAACTAATGATTTCCCCATTTTCTTTAATATTCTTTAAGCTAGAGATCTATATCTTCATTTCTCCCAACCATAATTGTTCCTCTTCTTCACTATTAACCTACCATTGAGAGGAACCATGGATACATCTCTTAAAAAATGACTCATTTCATAAAATCCATCGAGACATAATAGGTACTTATAGGAGGATGAAAGAATTTGAATCCTTTTTGTGAACTAGAGTAGCGACAAAAACACATTTAAAAGTACAAGGTTCAAGTTTATCTTATAAAGATAGTGAATAAGAACATAAGATACGCAACCAAAAACCTTAGGTTAAACATTAAGACTGGAGGGAATGGAAGGAAATCTAAATTCCATCCTTAAAAAAGTTTAAAAATTAAGAATCTTAATGGACATATGATTAATAAGAAAAATAGAAGTCACAAAAACTTCAACCTAAAAAAGTCTAGGAATATGTATAGTGAAATATAAGGTTCAACACACTTCACTGAAGTGGCAATTCTTATATTATGTTATTCCATTGTGTTGATAGAGATGGCATTTAAGCCCAGGTCAGACTCGACTTATGGTCAACAAGACAGACTCAGGTTGACCTAGCATCGAATGCATTTTTTAAAAAAATAGGTCTTAGGCTAGGGCTACCTAGGCTTGGCCCAACCAGAGACCCGACACTTATAACAAAGATGACATTTTGTAAAAACTATCATTTTCTATTTTTATTTAAAAATTAGGTCAGGTCAGTCAAGTTAGGCTGTCAGCCCAGCCATTTCCATCCCTAATTATATAGTTATACCTTTATTTCTAAATTAAGGAAAATTATACAAAAAATATACATAATAGGAAAATGACATATCATTCTTTCTAGCTATTTGTTTCTTAATTTGCAACACTTCTCGTGTAGTTAAGGTTAGACCTTTTAGATGGGAAGCAACGACTCAGGTCTTCAAGTTATGTTAAGTGTTGTTTATCTATCTTCAAATAATTTTAGTTAGACTACCCAAAGTTGATATTCTGTCTAACATTTTCTTGTTTTATAATCCAGTCAATTTTATTTTTGTAACATCTCGTTCCCATATTAAGAATTAGAAACGAAAAATACAGTACATAAGAGATCAATGAGAGATTAAGAAAAATACTTTTTAATGCTCATACATATTGTTAGCACACAAGCACGTGAATTTGAATTTTTGCATACATTAAGATGACTGTACATGCACTCATTGACATTCCGGGTATAATTGATTTATTGATGTGATATTATTGAGAATTGTGATTATTTGCATTGAAATCCGATTTGGAGAATATAAATTGTTGATTTAGAATTTTTAGTTAATTTTAGGAATAAATTTCGAAAATGTAGAACATTATTATACTAGAAAAAATGTCACTTAGCGAGTAAACTGATGGAAGGAAATAGAAATAAAGGTTTAATGATATTGAAGAAATTTCATTGATGACTTTAGAATTTTTTAGAAAATGATATTAAAAATTTGGAGATAATTGTAGTAAAAATATTGGAGTTGGTTGGACTAGTTAAATGAGAATTAGTTAAAGCCCTAAGAGATGGATAAGTGACAAGTGTCATATGTAAAGTTGATCTTAAAAAGTTTACTATTATTCTTTTAACTTTGAAAGACAAAGATATTATTTGTCTTAGTCTTAAAAATATCTTCTTCCTGGTTATCTTCTTCAAGCTTGTTCCTTTACATAGAGTTTTCCATCAAACCTTCACTAAAGAAAGATCTTGTTTTCATCTACCTTTTTCTCCTCCCAACTTTGGTTTTCTTTCATTTTTCTCAAGAAAAATTGAAACTTGCCAACTTCCATAATAAGGTACATGAGTTGTACGGAGATTAGGGCTTCTTGAGATTTTGACAAAGTTGAAGATTTAACAAGTATTGAGTAAATCCTTATGAGTTGTTAATATATGTGTTAAATTTGGTGAATTAGTTGATATTCCATATTCATGAGAAAAATATACACTTTTCATGTTCTTTATGAATATAAGATGGAAATGTGGATTTGTTGATTTTTTTGGTTTTGATGATAAAATGTTGTAAGAGGTTATAGAAATGATTTTTGGAGTTGAAAGATCTTAGAAAATAGGTATAACTAAGTGCGTAAACTTTTTGAAGAAAAAAGATGTGAGGGCTCTATTTTCATTGTGTGTATATATGCATGTAAGTGAGTTTTAAGAGTTTTAGAGATGAAAAAAAAATAAATTTTAAGTTGAGAAATAGTTGTAAGATGATGTTTTGAGATGAGAAAGATTGGTTAAATGATAGTTAGAGGAAGAAATTTAAGAGAATGCAGAAAATGGAAAATGTACAAGAGATAAAAAAAAGTGCAACAGTGCAGAAAAATGAAGAACATGTATAAGAATTTCTGGTTTTTGACATTGGTGTTAAATCTGAATTTTTGATTGATTTTGAATTTTTGGAGCAAAATGGAAGTCTAAAATGGAGGTTGAAATAAGTTAGAAATGGTTTAAGTGAAAGAAAAAGAAGAAAAGAAAATTGCACTATCAGAAGAGAAGAAGGATTGCGTTTTTAGGAGAGGAAGTGGAAAAGCATGGTCGTGTTCCTCTTTTGGTTCAGTAAGATCGCGACTTTGATAGACGAGTGGAAACTCGCGATCGTGCATGATGCTCATGCACGATCGCGACTTCTAAGATTGGAGGTTGAAGCAGCATCCTTTGATCTTTTGGCTATATCTCCTTCTTCCGACCTCTAAATGACATAGGACTTGAACCATTGGATTCGTAACACATTGATTTACATCTCCAACAAAAATCTTAGCCATCTAAAATCATTTGAGAGAGATTAAGTGATAATATTGAGACAGAAATGATGAAGAAAAAATTTAGAAAAAGGGGTAAAATATGGTATGAAACTTCCATGATTAAACTGTATTGATATAGGAAGATTTGACAAAATTGTCTTCATTAAAGTTGTATATCTTTCTTTTAGCTTTTTAATGATATTAAATCTGAAAATTTTAAGTTTCTGGATTGAAAGTTATGGGGGTTCGAAGTGAGGGTGAGCGATTAGGAAGTCGCTATCGCGACTCCCTCTTGTGTTTTCTTCTCTCATGCCGATGATTTTTCATTTCTCACACCTGCGACTTTTCTCTCTCATGCCAATGAGAGTCGATTGTTGGACTAGCGTGATTTTAATTGTCACATCGTGACACTGTGCTCTCTAATACCCGAGAGCATTTTGCAATTGAACAGTCTTGCTTTTTTTTATTATAACTTCTTCTCTAGACCTCCAAATGACTTGATTCTTGAACCAAATTCCTAACAGATTCTTTAACTCTCCATAAAAATTGGTAGCATTCTGAATTGATTTGAAAAAGATTGGTTGAATGAAAGAGAGGGAATCTGTTGGAATAGTATGAACTGGAATATTTTACTGAACATACTTCGATATATTAACAATATCTTATTCGATAATCATCCAAATGAGATGATTTTTGAATTGTAGTAAACTATAGACATAATTATATGAAGAAGTCAAATTTTGATTCAGTCTCTATGACTTTCAATTTCTGGATGGAAGTTGAGTATAGTGTATTGTTTCAGTATAAGAACAATCCGAAAATGTTTGAGGTATAACTTTCAGATTACTGAACCAAATTGAATGATATTGGTGTCATTCGAAACTTAAGACAATGGGGAGCATTTGTCTAGACGAAAGTGTTGCCAAATTACTTCATTTGCATTATCTAATTGATCATGGAAAATAGACAGAAAGGTTTAAAAATTTGGAGAAATTTATAAGAAGAAAAGAGAGTTTGGATAATGTGTAATCTTGTAATGTTGGAATAACATTAGTAAATGAATTGTTTATATCAAAGTACCAAAGGTATGAGTTTGTTTGGGAATAAAGATATTCACATGATTGAGGTTGTGATTTAAAGAAGAGGAGTAAAGTGTATAAAGTTAAAGTGAATGAGAATTTGATAATAAGAGCAAATAATGCTAGAAAATAAATGATGAGTGATTGAATTATGATATAAAAAGGAGCGTAAGATGTGAAATTAGATAATATACATGGGATTGTCATTAAGCATGCATCATACATTACACACATACGTATATGTAAACTGAATGTTATGTGATTGTGCAATTATTAATAATGTGTGTGCAACGTGCGTATTGCATAATTTTGATATACAAGATAAACATCCACATTTAGGCAATCTCAGATCTTGAAAGCAAATGCTAATCTAGAGCGTACTATGAGTAAACCTAGATAGTCTTATTTTATTGTTTGTTTTGTTTAAGTTATGAATTGAGTGATTATGAATGAGATGCGAATGTGATTTGATTGTCTGATTCCGAACAATGAAGGTCCGAGGTTTCTAATGCTTGAATACAATATTACAGTGCTACTTATTTATGAACATGATGAAATAAGTATTTCTAAATGGGATCTTTGAATGTCGGACCTAGTCTCAAAGAAACATGCGAATATGCATATGATTGAAAAATGGTGTTACTCAACAATGATGTTGAATGCCGGACTTTGGGTCCGATGGAAAATGTGAATTGAATGTGAATATGTAAACATGTGACCGATTGAGCATATGATATGTGATGCATTCCATTACATGAATGCATGAAACATAAAGATAGTTGTGATCTGGAGTAGCCACCAAAAGAGAACTTAAAGCTCAAATTGTGAAAAAATAAAAAAGCTTAAAGCTCATCAAGTATATAAGATCTAAAGACTCACTATATAAAATGAGTCCGATATCTCCAATGGATACGACATAGTTATCAATGAGCCCAGTATCTACAATAGATACGGGACAGTTTAGGCACTCGATCACAACAAAGTAACAAATAAAAAATGAGTCTCATGTGTACTGCATATATATGATATGAATGATTATAATGCGTTGAATGTAAAATGTGAAATGATTGATCAAGTGTAAGTGATTCAATGTGATTATTAGATAAATGATATGAACTATGTGTTATGTGACTGAGTGAGCCATCGAGGATGGTCACTCACTGAATTTGTAAAATTCACATAAAATTTACAATATTTTTCAGGCTCAAAAGAGTTACCCCTTTGGGCAAACGGGAGTATAACCACTGCATTCAAGTAAGAGGTAGAGATCGGGATCAGTTTGCAGTTGCATTTGTATTTTCTTATTTTTGTATAAAATTGTATATTCCACGATTTCTGTGCAATATGTATTCAAATATTTTCGTGTGTAATAACTGGTGAAATTTGGAAATGTTTTGTAAAAGAGATTGATCAAAGTGTAATGACGATTATGATTTCGAGTTTTATGAACTAAAAGTATGAGTCCAATTTGATTACTAATTTTCGCATATGTGTATAATAAATGTGAAAAGTTTTGTATTGAGTTTCAATGAGTTTGGACTGTTCTAGCATGCCACCCTCGCAGGGTACACACTTGGATATCCCTCATGTTGTCGGGTATGTGTCTTGTGAGAGTAGGGTACTACAATTTTACTTTAGCTAGTGTGTTCTTTTGCAATAGGTAAGTTGGGCTCAAATTGTTTAGGCTGAATCCAAACGAAAGTTTCGTGAGGTTTATTTCAAGCTTAAGCACAACTTCTGTGGGAAAGTGTGTATTATTTTATTTGAATTTATTATTGATTGAAACACCATTTTCTTAAAATATATGCAATAAAAAAAACTCACTTGAACTTTGGCTTGAACAACTTACAATCCTAGGTGATGAATTTCAAAATAAATTAGGGGCGTATCATTAGTGTGAATGTGTCTAATGCTTGGGTCCAAGCCTTAAAATCAATCCTAAAAATGTATAAATCTCTCTTTTTTTTCTTCTTCTTTTTAGACCTACAATAGTTGATGTGAAAGGTTGGTCCAAATGAAGAGAGGGGGAACTTAATAAATTTCTAAACGCAAATTATCTTTTCAAAAGTCCACATTCTTTTCGCAAAGGCTCAATTTCTTTTTTCAGAAGTTTCCTCTTTTCAGAGACCTTTCTTCTTTTGAAAGCCTCTTTTTAGGAACTAGCTATTTTTTTTGTGATTTCGTATTTTTGATGACTATTTGATAATTGAGCTGTTTGAATTAATCTTTGATACTAAAGGAGTCTTGAAAAAGATTTTGAAAGAATTTCAATATATTTATGTGTCAATATGATATGAGTTTGTATTGCATTATGTAATTAAGAAATGAATTTTTAAATTATACTTGTGGTCGAGCTATAAATTGAATTGTTAATTTCTTCACTCAAAGATGTTCGTTGAGTTCCTTTTCACTCTAAGAAAAGGAGGATTTGTAATTTTATATGACCTTTACCTGTTTGTTGCCCTCTAATCATCAAATCGAAATTGTGTAATAAATAAAACGGGAATTGAGCAAGTACAATGAACAATTTTAAAACTTAAACAGCAACAGAGCTTGGCGACAACATACGCGCAAATGATTTACTCCTAGATCACTCAGCTGAAGGAGGAATGGAGGTTTTAAAACTGAACATCAGCACCATGTGAATGAATATTTGAGATGATACAAAATTGAGTTACAACTAACGTTGTTTGGTTTCATGTTGTGGTACACATATCTGATCACTGATCTCTGGATCAAGTATTGTTCCAGTTTGATTGCTGTGCAGTTGTTAAGGCCCCTAACTCACTAATTAACTGCGCTAGTCCAAATAATATTTCCAAGCAACAGCAAATGCAGCCACCAATATAACTTTCATTACTAATTTTGAACTAATCATCGACGATGTTGAACTACATGATGGTTGAGAAGGTTCCCATGCTTTTCCCCTAAGCTTGGCAGACAGTTTGGATAAAAGCAGATGAAGCTGGCCAGTTTCTGAAATAGCTGTAAACATACAGACAAACAAAGATAGATAACTACGTGTTGAGCAATCCAAAGTAACACACAGAATATACAAGGACTTATAGAACTTGTTGCTCAAAACAAGCAGCTACTCTTAATAAAAAGATAATGTAAGCTTGACGACAGGATGCTAATCACCACCTTTTGCATCAGCGTTCAATCTACCAATTGAAGAATTGAGTTGCACCACGACTATCAAAATCCTAGATGTAACAACTCATATAGGATTGCATGAGGGTGATTTGAGAGACTATATTTGCCTTGAACTAATACCTACACACTATGGGGCATGAAATTACCTTTGCTTTTAAGAAATCTCTCCTCTTCACCAACACGCCTTCTAAGTACATTGAGCAATGATCCAAAATACAGTGCAAATACTGTACATGTGATAGTGATGACATTGTAAGGCATGCTGAAATCTGGAGTCGTCAAAGGTACAAGTAATACTTCTGTGTAAGAGAGAACAGGACTCCTTTCCTGCATCATGTATCCACATTGGTTATGTTCAAATGAGGAAATCAAAACGAACCACATTGTTAAACAGCCGATTGGGACATATAGTACCTGAAATATGGACAGCAAGTTTGAACTATTTTTGTTGTCACAATTAGGGAATGGTATGCTAGTTTGGAAGTCAGGAAAGCTTATCACTGCTGATGGAATATCAAATCCCTGATTAGCATCTGGAGGATATTCATCAATGTGAAGGAAGCCCTGTTGACAAGTAAATGGATGAGTTGGTTTTATGGAGTAGTGCTGGACTTTATCTACTGTATTCTTACAGTCATTTGATTAACTAAATGAGGTACCATGGCCAACAAAATATCTTAAATGCACAAAAGGAGTTTTGATAATTTCTCAATTTGAAAAATAAGATGCTTCAGACAGTAGTTCTTGATTCCAAAAATACCTTGAAGTAGGACAAATAGAAGAAATACTAACTAGTAACTAAAATCACTTAATTAAAAAATATGACTGACATTAGGTTGCTGAAATATCAAGTTCTAGGTCTGGATTTCGGCCAGGAATGTTGAAATTTCAGATTTGGTATGGTTGAAATTTTAGGATTTAATTGCTGATAATTTAGGTTTACAATTTCAGGGTTTATTATAAACAGAACTTGGGATCAAGATGACTGGAATGTAGGTTAGGTTTGTTAGAATTGAGTGAGGAACACAAACAATAGAGAGTAGGAAACTAAGAATCATTCTTAAAAAGAAGCATCATACAAAATTCAAATTGCTTATTCTTGATGACGAGTTGAATACACGCACATATATATAGTTCTTAGAATCCTTATTCTAGTAGGAAAAGATTTCTAAAAAATCTAAATCCTATTATAATAAAAATTCTATAAGTCTTAAATAACTAGAATAACATATCTAAAATATAATAATATATTTAACTTACTACTACTTCCTATCTAATAAAAATCTTAAATCTAAATTTCAGCCTTTATCTTTGATGTCAGCTCAATTCTCAAACCTCATCCCAACAAATTAAAGTTAATGGTTAACTAATTTTTTCTCTTTTAGTTCTTTTGTAGACTTTAAGTTCTTTTGCATCAATTCTCCTCGACTTGTCTAAAATCATCCTTGATGTAGAATGTGATAAATACTGATCATACAAGTATGGATTCGACTTCTGAAATTCAGATTCTAAAATTCAACTACTGTCAAAAATCAGCTTCTTTTCCACTTACAAGGAATTGTTAAAATCCACCATCTCTTGTGACTGTACTTTGTTCATCAAAAATATCCTCTATCCCTACTTTAAGCTTAAAAGGGTCCAGAATTCTTATACCTATAGTAGGCGATTGCTCATCTTAAGAATAGTTTAGCAGTGTGGATAACATCATAAGTCTTGACCAATATATTTGCAAATGATTTCATAAGTAAACCACCTCACTTCTCTGCAACATAGGCATCAAGAACATACGTATTGTTGCTTCTTGTAGTCAAAATGCACTAACTTGTCGTCATTACTGAATTTTGACTTTGCAACTGAACTCACAACTTCTCCTTTATTCCTATGTTGTACTAATTGTGCTTCTTCATTCAAGTCTACTTTGTCACTAGCCACTACATCACAATCTTCATCAACAACACCAATAATATCATAAAGTTTTGAACTAACAAGCTCCTTGCAAATTTCTGCTCTTAAGTCATTTTTCTAGTGACCCTTCACATCGGATAAAAAGGTCATTAAATATTTTTGAGTATTCAGTTACAGACATAATCCCTTGCCAGGGTTGAGAGTTAATCTTAGAGATCTTCCTGATAATAAAATGATAAGTATTTTTCTGATAACTTCAACTTTATCTCTGCCCAATCAACAATTGGTGGCTTGCCTATTTTTCGAATTATATCCTCTACCAATATCCACTAGATTTTGGCATGTCCAACTAGCTTCATCCTTGTGAATCAAACTTATTAATCTTTGACATGTTGAACCAATCAAAGAAATCTTCCATTACTACTATCCAGTCTAAAAATAGGTGTGGATCCATCTTTCCTAAAACATTAGGGGCTTCAATACGAACTATCTTAGTAATGTTGTGTGTTTCAACTTTATCGTCACCTGTAAAGGCTCACATGCGCTCTCCATGTGCTGCTAGTTGGTTTCTTTGTCTTGGATCTTTCAATCGGCATTGATTTCCTAACTCCATTTGCTGTTGATTAGTGTCAGTCTCTTCGTCTTAGATTTTACTTTCTCCACCCCACCATCAAGTGTAGTTTGTTGTCTAATATTATTTTCTGGACTAGTTCTTACAGCAACTTGTGATCAAAGGTCATTAAGGTCCAATCTTTCTATAACTCTTAAAAGTATTTCATCTCGCTTTTAGTCACTGAATATTCCTCTATATGCCCTTCCGCTATGTGTCGTCATCGTGAACTGTATCTCTAATACCAAATTGACAAATAGAAGAAATATTAACTAGTAGCTAAAAGCACAAAATTATGAAGTAAGTAGGTTGCTGGCATATCAAGTTTTAGGTCTGAATTTCAACTAGGAATGTTGAAATTTCAGATTTGGGATAGTTAGATTTTTAGGGATTAGATGTGGAAATTAGGCTTAGAATTTCAGATTTTATCATAAACAAAAATTAAGATTAAGATGACTGAAATTTAGTTTAGGTTTGCTAGAATTTGGTAAGCAATATAAATAATAGAGAGTAGAAAACTAAGAATCATTTCTAAGATTTAAAAATCACTCTTAGAAAAAAGCATTACATCTTTTAATTAAAAGCTCAAGTTTGTAGAAAAACTTCAGATTGCTTATTCTTGATGAAGAGTTGAATACACACACACACACACACAAACACAAACACACACACACACACACACATATAGTTCTTAGAACCCTTATTCTAGTAGGAAAAATTCCTAACAAATTTAAATTCTATTTTAATAATTCTAAAAGTTCTAAACAATTAAAATAACATATCTAAAATAGAATAACATATTTAACTTACTACTACTTTCTATGTAATAAAGAATCTTAACATAATCAAAATCTCAGTCCATATCTTTGACGTGTGCTCAATTCTCAATCCTCGTCTCACCAAATTAAAGCTTATGGTTGACTAATCTTTCCTCTTTTATTTCTTTTATAGACTTTAAGTTCTTTTGTATCATACTTGTTTGTTATAATTCAAGGAAATATTAACAAGCTATGGTTGGATATGCTTCACCTTTTATTGTTTTTTTGGAAAAAATGAAAGAAATAGTAATTATAGCAAAAGCTACAACACAACATTACAATGAGTCGCATTATCACTCCACAATTCAGCACAAACTGAGGTTACAAGAGTACATCAAAGAAGAAAAAAGAAAAGATATTGACTTACAACATCCAGGTATTCTTCAAATTAAGACTAAGTGAGCTTTGTTTGATGTTGGCTATGAAAACTGCTCGAATCCAATTGACAATGTTTTCACCTTTTATTGTTACTCTTTACCTTGTTCTATATTTATTGTATTATATATTTTAACGCATATTTTTATACTTTTATTTATACGTATTTATCTATAGTATTATTATCATTATTTATGTCTATATATATATATACATACGTGGATCTATCAAAAATAACCTCTCTATTAGGTAGGGGTAAAATTGCGTACTACTAGATCTCTACAGATCCCGAATATTAACGGGACTGTCACTGGGTGTTGCTATTGGTTGGATGTGCTTCACACATGTTAAACAGAAATACAAGCATTTTTGTTATTTCCAATAGTAAATTATGAAAGATGATCAATTAGTTTTTCAGTTACCATGTAAAAACTAAAAAAGGAGAGATACTAAGCATACCTTATCAAACTCTAATTTGATGGCTGCAGATTTTATGCTACAAGGAAACTTTAGAACCATCTCCATCACCCCAGGTGATATCTTGTCTTTGGAAGGCACAATATGAATCTTCTCCATAAAATCTCCAATTGCCTTGGGTTTTTCATCCACAAATAACTGAAGAGTATGATAGTAAACCTTAATATACCAGGGCACAACTTGGAAAATATCAACTTGCAACTTGCACTCATCACCACCATTAGTACCCAGATCTTCATTTGAAGCAGTGGATCTCAACAAGATAGCAATTGCACCTCTTTCATTCCCACTTCCCATCAAGAACCTACTACCATGTAATGGTGCTTGTTGACATGACCAAATTACTGGGAGTTTCCACTTAAGACCTAAATCAAATGGCTGTGAATCACTGTATTTCTCAATTGAGAATTCATAGAGGACAGATGGGCTTTTTCCTTGGCCCTTAGCCTCTTCTTGATATACCACATCAGGATTAATTGAAAACTCATAATCAGTTTTACTCAAATAATTCCCAAAAGCTTTATTATCCATGCCATGATTCTCCAAATTCTTCAATTGAGCAACCAAATCTCTCTCAAATTGAAGATAGACATTACTAGATTTGGCAACAACACATCTTCCAGTAACTTTCCTCCCAAAAATAGAACTCAAAGACCAACTTGGTTGAAGATTCCTCTCACTAGAGTAACTTAAACTAGTTCCCCGGCTATTCGGCTGAAGAGCAATAGTGAGCGTTTGCTCTAGAAATATTCCTGAATGCATTCCTCCCTCAGCATGTCCATTGGACGTCAAATGCAACCGCTGAGAATGATAGAAGCCTCTATAAATTGAGGGTCTGTCCAGTAACACAGAAAGCCCTGCCTTGTCTCGACAAGGGAGAAGCTTCAACCATGGAGTTAGATTCTCAGTGCACACAGCCTCACGAGGCAAAAAACCATACCTCAGATTACCCGAAGCTGGCCGAAAGCTCCACTCAGGAGCTGAATACATGGTAGAAGACTCGAGAAAATTGATTGAAGCACAAAAGATACCTGAAAGAGCATGTGTCAAATTCTTCCAACAAGCATCAATTTCTCCTTGAGGGGCATCAAAAACAGCCCACAACTCAATCCCAGGAGGTTTAGCATTCCTACTTGAAACAGGATCAAAACCACCCCACCTTTCATAGTTCCATCGACCTTGTGTGAAAGATAATTCCATTTCCTTAACATGAAACTTCTGCACCTGTTCAAGTTACAATTTTTATGTATAATCACCAAATTGTCTATATCACTTTATATACTTTTAAGTTAACAGAGATATTACAATCACTAAATCAAAATCGAAGATATAAATTACCAGCTGCGAAATGGCTTTAGGAAAGAGATGATGGTGGCGGCCATTGGAAGCGGAAGGCGGAGCTCTGCTTTCAAAGTGGAAATGTGCCAACACCTTCCGATCTGGCAAGGGTCTGAGCAATAGTTCTTCATAGAACTCTTCTTCTCTTCGTTGTTCTTCTACTACGGCTTTCGATCTAAATACAATTTCCGTTGAAAGTACTAGAAAAAGTGATAAAACCCATCTCCATGAAAGCGTCGCCGCCATGGACTGGGTTAAGAGAGAGCAATTCGATGTGCGTTGCCCTACAAGTTGGTGGCGGAACGGAGATAATCCGCCATTAGAGAACAAAGACCGATATAGAGCTCTCAGTGAAGACTAAGCAACAAGAGGCAGTTTGTAGCAATGTTATAAAGGCCGTATCGGTACTACTATAGGATTTAGTTGTATGATTAATATTATCATTTTGGATAATTTTAATTTTATTAAACAATTTTTTAATTTTTAAAAAAATTATAAAATATTCATTCAAAATGTATAAGTTATAGTTTTACATCCATCGTATTTATAAAAATCATAATAATAAAATTTAAAATAACAAAATTTTATTTATTTTTATTAAATCAATCTTAAATTAAAGATGAGAATATACATTTAATTGAAACCAAAAGACCTTATTAAAGGTTAGTGATAGAACTCTCGTGTTAAATGTTCTTAAAATAAATGAGGTATATTCTCATTTCATCGATTAAAAAATTAATTAATAAATTATTACTTAATTTTAAATTATTAAATAATTTTAAATATAATAAAAGAAAATATATTCTTATGTTCACTTTAATTTGATGGATATAACCAAGAAAAAAATCCATGTGAAATATATATGTGCTTTAACTTTGATACATATAACCAATGTTTTAAAACTGGGCAAACATCAAATTAGTCAAAGAAAATGTTTAAAGTTTAAAAATTTAACCGATATTAAACCGCTATTAAATTGATATATAATAAATAAGAAATAAAATTAACTTTTCGGTTGGACTCAATTTACTTTAATAAATAATAATCCTTATTTTTAAAAATTAATTAAATAATTAATCAGTTGATTTTGGAAATTAATCAATTTTTAATAATCTTTTTAATTTAATTTGATGAATAAAAATAGTTGCTTTTAATTATATTTTAAATTCTTCAATTAGATTTAATAATTAACCAAATTTATAATAGGATAATACTAATTGAATATTTTAAATATTCTGATTCAGTTTTTAAAATATTAAAAAATTTGAACATTTTCGTTACAAAATATTAAGAAAGACAAAAAGTGAAAGGTTCATTAAAATAGAACCAAACAACTCATTTATGACCAAATTGACAACTTAATCTCACACCATTGACACAAAGAGTAACCAATAGGGATGTCAATTTTGACCCGGTCTGGCCCAGTTTTGACATGAGTTTTTAGGCCACAGGCTGAGCTAGGCAAATACTGGTCAGTCCGCCCCGGCCCATGGTCCTACTGAAATGTCAAAAACAATGTCGTTTTGCAAAAAACAACACTATTTTTGAATTTTTTTAAAATATAATCAGATGTGTCGATCCGGCCCACCAGCTTTGGCCCATCAGGCTATGGTAACCATCACAATTACTATTATCCTGAACATGAGGGGATGAGCTTATCTTTTTCCCTTATTTCTTTAATCAGTCATCTTACTATAGTCTTAGAACTTGCCTAAGTTTGATACTCTCACTTTCCAATGTGTTACTTTGTGTATCATGCAATAAACTAAGCTTGTTGCCTTGTTCCTTCCATTTCTAGGCCAACAAATAATAAATTATTACAAACTGAGCTTCTTCTGCACACTTTCAGATCTAGACTCTTGTCTACCCACCTGAGCAGAAATAGAAATTGTCCAATGTCTAGTGCTTAGCTTCAAACTCTCTATCTAGGAGCGTCTTTGGACAACCCACTTGGTCAAGGCTGTACAGTTGGAAAAGTCAATGGAATTGGTTGTTTTGTGCAAAAGAAGAAATCTCTTTTTTTTTTCTTTTTTTCTTTTTTTTTTTGCATAAAGGGAAAAATTACACCGAAATTACATGAGTCGGGAAAATCTGGTCCCCGACATGTCCTCTAGGAGGAGATTGTGACACCCTAAAGGTGGTACATCAAAAAAAGTAACGCCAATGGCAGCCTGACTGGC
>JANVCQ010000004.1:20675196-20686091 GCA_025531925.1 Erythroxylum plowmanianum
ATTAAATGAAGCAACTATCGGAGATGCATATAAATTACCTAGAAAAGACTATATTATAAATAAATTAAAAGGACATAGATGGTTTACTATTGCATCTGGATACTGGCAACTAAGTTTACATGACAATACAAAACCATTAACAACTTTCTCCTGTCTTCCACAAAAACATTTTCAATAAAACGTATTTCCCTTTAGATTAAAACAAGCACCTAGTATTTATCAACAATCTATGAATAACAACTTAAAAGGATTAGAAGATTTTACTCTCACTTATATTAATGATATTATCATCTTTTCCAATACCGATAAAGAGGATCATTTGAAAAGAGTGAAACTTATCCTTCAATGTTGAAAATAAAAAGGATTAATTTTACGTAAAAATAAAATTAAAATAGCCCAACAAAATATTGAATATCTAGGAGTAGAATTTCATAATGGATTTTTAAAATTACAACCCAACATTATTACTAAAATACAACAATTTCCAGATATTTTTAAAAATATGACTCATGTACAACAATTTTTAAGAATACTTAATTATATATCAGAACAAGGTTTTTTTTTAAAATCTTACTAAAGAACAGAAAAGATTATAACTCAAATGTAGTACAAAACATCAGTGGAACTAGACTGTTGAAGATACCACAATAGTACAAACATTAATAGACCTGTGTAAGGATCTACCATTCTTATATAATTATTAACCAAATGAAACACTTTTGGTACAAACTAATGCCAGTATAGATACATGGGTCGGCTGCCTGTTGTCATAACCACCCAACCAAAAAAATATTTATTATGCAAGTATATAAATGGAACTTTTAGTTCTCCTAAAAGCAAATATCCAATCAAAAAAAGGAAACATTAGTCTATCTCAAAACGTTGAGAAAATGGCGTATCGAATTGTTACCAGTAGAAGTTACTAATCAATCAGATTCAAAATATTTATGTGGATTTACTAAATACAATATTAAAACTAATTATAATCAAAGAAGATTAATCTAGTGGCAATTGAAATTAAATCAATTTAATTTTCATATTCGTATATAAAATCTTCTAATAACTGTCTTGTAGATATCTTAACCAGAGAATGGAAGCAACAATTATTAGTCTCAAGGAGTCATCAACCAAGAAGGAAGTTAATTTGATTGAGTTACAACAACAAGTAGGAACAGTAACTAAGGAAATCAATCAATTGAGAACCACTATTACCCTACTAGAAAAATAACTTTTCTCTAAAATAAATAACTCCTACTCCTACTATTCATTCAATTATCCCACAACAAATTACTCAAACCTCTTTATCAAAGTCTCCCCATTTATCCACCAGTTCTTAAAGAAAAGAAGATTTTAAGGAAGAAAAAGTTTATGTAATTTTCAACGGACCTATGACTGGACTTTATGACGAATGACATAAAGCAACAGTACACATTATGGGAAAATCTTCTATCATGCACAAAATCTTTTATAATAAACAAGAAGCTGAAAAGCCTTAGCCGACTCAAAAACCCAATATTAAAGCCTCAATATAAACAAGTTCTTGAAAGACCTCCTCTTGAGCCTAATATGAAGACATTAGGTAAACCAATCAACATGAAAAAAAATCAATTCTATACCTACCAAGGCCTTGAAGGAAGAAATGAAAAAACTCACTTTTGAAATATTATGTGATTGCTTTCAAGCACTCAATGACTAGAAGGAGGAACAAAAACTATTCCAATACTATCCACATAATCAAGGCAGATATGAACCTAAGGCTATAATATTCCCTGAAGCCAATCCATTAACCACCTATCTTTTTTTCCAAAGTGGTTTAATTGATACTATCTACCTAACCAATATGCACATCCTTTCTGAATTTCCTACAAGATTCATTCAAACAGTTAAAATGTACAAAGATCGTTTTGTCAAAGAAAGGGAAGTATTTATCAAAGTTTTTAGTAGTTATTAAATTTTCAAGGAAACAGACAATCTCAAGGATGCAGACATAAAAGTAACTAAAATCGCTTTTATCCAGATTGGAATAAGCAATGGGATGTACACCCTATAGATAAACCTCCTCGCCACAATTTTAACTTGGATCTTATTAATTAACTAAAAATTTCTAATCTTTTTTGTATTTGACTTACTATGTCTTTATTCATCATATTTTCATTTGTTAATAGTTGCATATATTGTACTATACTTATCTGTTTTCTGATAATTCATTTACTTGCACTTCTATCTGTAATTGTTTTTCTAATATTTCAACTAGGTATTTAGTAACACTCATAAAGTATTTTTAATATGTGTAGTTACATATTGTAGTTGTTTTTTAATTATGAACAATTCTTGATTTAGATTTTGTTCATCTTTATTCAAACTAGTTTTTGGGTCAGTAATTTTTATAGATTGAGCTATAGCTTGTCCTGGTTTAGTAAACCGAATAGGTCGTTCTAATATAAGAGATTGAGATCTAAAGAGATTTGGTTTAGGTAAAGTAGTATCATTATAAGAACAAGAAAATCTAGGAGTACTGTACATATCTATTTGAATTGGATATTTAATTTATGGTAATTTGCATAATGTAGTTCTTAAATTGGTTCCAACTTTAGCTACTTCATTAAACAAATAATCAATATATATTTTATCTGTATTTTTAAATTGAATTTGTTAAAGCATAACTAATTTGATGTGTAATTGAAAATGCATATTGTCTGATATTCATCAAATTTTCACGGTAACATTTATAAACAATGGTAATTGTTTCGTCTAATTTGTGTGATATTAAAGAAATTCCTAATTTTAGGCGAGTATTAAATTTGATTTTACCATATGCTAAATTTCTATTCATAATTCCTATAATTTGATCATTTAAATTAGTCTTTCGTTCATTAATAATTGCCATTTTGACTGGAGAGTCGATACCTTCTTGAAAAGTGGATTTTAAAAAAATTTGAATTGTGGATAAATGTATATATCCTATTTTATGTTTTTATCATTAGGTCTTTTCTGTAATTGTGTATAAATTTGTTGTTGATCAATTAAATTTATTCTAATGTGTCCACTACATTGATTTATTTTGATTGGTGTTTCATAAACAATTTTACCATAATAAATAATTTTTTGTTGATTAATTAAATTGTTCTGTATATCTTGTCCAGGTTTTAGATTTAGTTGAGTTTTTGCTATTTGTTTTTGTTTTTCTTATCATAAAACGTATTGATATGAAAGATACTAGTTGATTTAGTTAATTCTAAGTGATCTATATCTAATATTTTTTGTTCTTTTGTATTTTGTTCTTTTGTAATTATATCTGTCATTTATTGATGGTGATGATTTCGTAAAGTAGTATTTAAATAGTTTAATTCTTGTATAGAAAAATCATATAGATTTTGAGCTAATTCTAATCGTTCTTTTATTAGTTTTATTCCATTTTGATTACTAATAACAAATTGAACATAATTATATCGTTCTTCATAATATTCCTTTTATATTTTATATTGATTAACTAAATTTTCAATATATAATATATGTTCTTGTAAACAATATATGTTCTTGTAATTGTTTACAGAAATTACAACTAGTGTGATTCATTAAGATGTATTATATAATGTTCTTTAAATTGATTATGTAAATATTTAGCATCTTCTTTTTCTAATTGATATAGTTTGTCTATTAATTCTATTTTGATAAAGTTGGACTGCTTCAACAGATGCATTCTTTGTTTGAAGGAAGTGATACATAGATGTAGAAACTTAAATGAGCTGTCTACTAATACTTAATTTCTTTTCATTATGGATGATAGATTGATGAAAAGTTCAACAAGTTTTACAAATAGGCATAATTTTACCAATATGTAGGTTAATAAAAGGGTTTATTTGTTTTATGATTATTATGAAGATAAATATATTTTAATAAATATTGGAGAATAATGGGTCTAAAGTTATATTTCAAACAATCCTGAAATAATAATCTAATAGATTGGGAATCTAAATAAGTAAAACAAATTAATAAAAACGTAAAAATTGGCATACAAGTGTGAATAATAATTAAAGAAATATAAATAATGAAACTTAAAACACATATTATTAATGCAATCATGTTAACTAAAATAAATAAAGATGTGGAAGTTTATTTTGAAAACAAAATTTATCAAATAAATATTGCATCATAACATCGAAAAATTGTGCTTTATAACAATTGGTAAGATATTGGATAAATTTATCATTGGGAAGAGAAATAATAGCGATAACTAAAAAGAGATTTATGAGATTCATGGCATAAATAATAAATATTATGAGATGAATAAATATTGATGAAACAAAAAACATTATTGTAATCATACTTGAATTGCTTTTTCCATTTAAATGCCAGACTGGTAGGCTTAAAGTTTTGGAATAAGTAAGAGATAAGATAACATACGGACTCTTATTTAGACGGATGGTCGACTTTTATAGGTAACCGAAGGAATCGATTAAAGCTCATCCGAAAAAAGAAAAGTAAAAAGTAAAAAGAAAAGTAAAAATTAGAGGAATCTACTTTTTCTTTATTGAGTGGCTGACAAGGGGCCTACATCCTTTGGGGTCGACAACTTTTGGAAGATTCTTGAGCTTATTCTTCAATTATTGCTTCTATGAATTAGAGTCATCCTTTTCTTTTGTAGCAGTAGCAGGGCAGTAAGTACATTTATGCTGAGCATGATTGCAAAGTTGTTGACAGATGGTGTGCTTCCATTGTTCAGAAAAGTCATTGAAAGCGTCATTAATAGCTGAAAATGGTTGTTCAAACTGTGGAATAATTTGGAGAGCTTCTGGTGATATTGGTGCTTTATATGCTGAAATCATGACTATAGTTGGTCCTTTATAATTAACTTTGAGTAGTGCCTCTGGATTAATTCTAATGCACTGCTGATAAACTCCTTCTAAACAATGAAGATTTAGTTGATTAATGAGATCCTAGTTAAAATTATGTCGAGGAGGTTCATCTATAGGGGGTACATCCCATTGTTTATTCTGATATGGATAAAAGCGATTTTAGTTACTTTGATTTCTGCATCCTTGAGATTGTCTATTTCCTTAAAAATTGGATAATTACTAAAAACTTTGATAAATACTTCCCTTTCTTTGGAAAAACAATCGTTGTACGTTTTAACTGCTTGAATGAATCCTGTAGGGAATTCAGAAAGGATATGCATATTGGTTAGGTAGATAGTATTAATTAATCCACTTTGGAAAAAGAGATAGGTGGTTAATGGATCGACTTCACGGAATATTATAGCCTTAGGTCCATATCTGCCTCGATTCTATGGATAATATTGAAATAGTTTTTGTTCCTCCTTCCAATCATTGAGTGCTTCAAAGCAATCACAGAATATTTCAGACGTGAGTTTTTTCATTTCTTCCTTCAAGGCCTTGTTAGGTATAGAATTGATTTTTTCCATGTTGATTAGTTTACCTAATGTCTTCATATTGGGCTCAAAAGGAGGTCTTTCAAGAACTTGTTTATATTGAGGCTTTAATATTGAGTTTTTAAGGCCTTTTTAACTTCTTGTTTATTGGAAAAGCTTTCGTGCATAATAGAAGATATTCTCATAATGTGTACTGCTGCTTTATGCCATTCGTCATAAAGTCCAGCCATAAGTCCATTGAAAATTACATAGTCTTTTTCTTCCTTAAAATCTTCTTTTCTTTGAGAACTAGTGGATAAATGGGGAGATTTTGATAAAGAAATTTGAGTAATTTGTTGTGGGGTAATTGGATAAATAGTAAGAGCAGGAGTTGTTTGTTTTAGAGAAAATTGTTTTTCTAGTAGGGTAATGGTGGTTCTCAATTGATTATTTTCCGTAGTTATTATTCCTACTTGTTGCTGTAATTCAATCAAGTCAGCTTCCTTCTTGGTTAATGACTCCTTGAGACTCATAATTGCTACTTCCATTCTCTGGTTAAGATATCTGCAAGACTGTAGTTAGAAGATTTTATATAATGAATATGAAAATTAATTTGATTTAATTCTAATTGCCACCAGATTAATCTTCCTTGATTATAATTAGTTTTAATATTGTATTTAGTAAATCCACATAAATATTTTGAATCTGTTTAAATAGTAAATTCTACTGGTAATAAATCAATACGCCATTTCCTCAACGTTTTGAGGCAGGCTAATGTTTTCTTTTCATGGATTGGATATTTGCTTTCAGGAAAACTGAAAGTTTCCTTTATATACTTGCATAATAAATATTTTTTGAGGTTGGGTGGTTGTGCCAATAGGCAGTCGATCCATGTATCTATACTGGCATCATTTTGTATCAGAAGTGTATCCTTTGGTAAATAATCAAATAAGATTGGTTGATCCTTACACAGGTCTTTTAATGTCGTTCTGTTGTGGTATCTTTAATAGTCCAGTTCTACTGATGTTTTGTACTACATTTGAGTTATAATCTTTTTTGTTCTTTAGCAAGATTTTTGAAGAAACCTTGATATGATATATAATTAAGTATTCCTAAAAATTGTTGTACATGATTCCTTTTTTTAAAATATTTGAAAATTGTTGTATTTTGGTCAGAATGTTAGGTTGTAATTTTAAAAATCCATTATAAAATTCTATTCTTAGATATTCAATATTTTGTTGGGCTATTTGAATATTCTTTTTACTTAAAATTAATCCTTTTTCTTTACAGCATTGAAGGACAAGTTTGACTTTTTCAAATGACTCGCTTTATCGATATTGGAAAAGATAATAATATCATCAAAATAAGTGAGAGTAAAATCTTCTAATCCTTCTAAGTTGTTATCCATAAATTGTTGATAAATACTAGGTGCTTGTTTTAATCCAAAGGGTAATACGTTCCATTGAAAATGTTTTTGGAGAGGATAGGTGAAAGTTGTTAATGGTTTTGTATTGTCATATAGACGTAGTTGCCAGTATCTAGATTTTGCATCTAATGTAGTAAACCATTTATGTCCTTTTAATTTATTGATAATATAGTCTTTTCTAGGTAATTTATATGCATCTTTGATAGTTGCTTCATTTAATTTTTTATAGTTAATAATCATTCGTCGTTTTCCTCTTTTTTTTTTTTCAAAATGATTGTTAACATAAAAAGTAGATGCTGAATGTTTACTAATACTTGTAGAGATTAATTGTTTGTTATTAATTCAAAACATTCGGAAATAACTTCTTGTACATCTTGTTGGGTATATGGAATATTATTGTGAATGTTTATTTCTTATGTAGTTAATTTTATATCAATTGGTTGAGTATTAGTATTTTTAATTGGATCTAGTGGATGTTCACTACAGACTTGATCAAGTAAGGTTTCTGTTTCAATCTATAAATGTAAATTATTTTGAAGATAAAATTGCAATTGATCCAGTTTTTCAATTATAAGTTTTAAAGTATTATAATAAGTAGTATGATAGATAGGAATTTTGAAAATGATATATTTTTGGTTAAGTGAGTTGATTGTTATGTTTCTAGAGTTATAAATTGTAAATATTAACAAAAGGATTATATAGTTTTAGAAAATTTTTTCCTAAATAAATGGTAGACCAAATTCTTACTGGTAAATCGAGGGTACGGTAAATGTATAAGTTTCAATAACGATATTATTGTAATAACTTACATACTGAATGTATTTAATACATCCATCTACTATTCGTATTTAATTTGTAACAGTTTATGTACTTTTTTTTTCCAAATTTTTAATAATATTTTGGTAGTTATACTTACCTGGATGGGGTGAATAGGTGATCAAAAAAAAAAAAAAATTTTGGTAGTTATACATATTGTAGCTCCTGTATCTATCTATGCATTTACTTTTTTATTCTAAATTTGTATTTGAATAAATGTTGTATTCGTATTTGTCTATTGATTTTGATTCTTGGGATTCATAATAATATAAAGTATTAATTGTAGAATCGGTTTCATAATCAGCTTCTATGAGTTCTAGATTATATTGTAAAGCTGAGTTTAAAATATTGACTTTTTTAGTAGAGGCATCCTTCGTCGACCACCTCCTCCATTAAGGAATCTGACAATGAAGGCCAGACCTTTACCACATTGAGAAGCAATAGCACCCCTGCACCCACCTGTTAATTTGAGGAACAACAACCAAGCCTTTAAAATCTGACAACTGTAGGAATGAGAACTGAGAGCTAAATGGGAATGTGGTGAATGTTATTATTGTCTAGAACGAAACAAGCTGGAGCATCGATGTAGAAGACTAGTCAATGCCATTGAAGTTATGTAGGAAGAGGATTTTGTTGAAGAGGAGGATGAAGAGGACTATGACGGAAAAGATATTAATGACAGAACAAGTGTACGATCCATTTCATTAACTACAATTTCTGGGATCCCTAACTGCAGAACCATGAAAATTAAAGGAAGAGTTGGGAATTGTGATATGATGTCTTGATCGATTCGGGTAGTGTTCACATATTTTTGAGTGACAAGATTTTAGAAATTGGGCTGGGAAGTTGAGGATCTAGGACCATTAGAAGTTATAGTAGCCAATGTTCATGTAGTTCTAGTTAAGGATCTCTATATGGGACTTAAATGGGAGCCAAGAGGCTGTGAATTTGTTGACGATGTAATATTGATGCCTTTGGGGGTGCAAATTAATTGTAGGAATAGTGTCTTCCAAGACAAGGGAAAGTGAGTTCGAACTTTGGAAAAACGTTCATGCAGTTCACTTATGAAGGAAAGAAAGTGAAATTAAAAGGAACCCCATAAACTGATGTGGTGGCTTCAACTCTTAAGGAAAAATCAACCATGGTGGCAAGGGGTTTTGAATGGGGAAGAGGATTAGGCTTTCCTCATATAGGTCAGCGGGGTTGAGTTACAACTTACCTTGTGTAACATGCCAGAAGAATTGAAATAAGACTTGTCTGCCTTGTTAAATCAGTATGAAGATTTGTTCCAAGAGCCCAACTCCTTACCTCCACACCGTGAGTTAGATCACAAGATTGTCTTAACTCTAGAGAAATAGCCCGTTAATGTGCAACCCTATCGTTACCCAGCCCTACAGAAGGATGCCATAAAGATGCTAATTCAAGAGATGCTAGTTTTGGGAGTTATAGAGCCTAGTCAAAGCCCATACTCATCTCCTATCGTTCTAGTGAAGAAAAAAGATGGGACAAGGCATCTATGTGTTGATTACAAACTATCAAACCAAGTCACTGTTAAGGATAAGCTCCCCATTCGTATTATATAGGAATTGTTGGATGAATTGAAGGGTGTTGCAATCTTTTCAAAGTTGGACTTAAGATCGAGTTATCATCATATTATGATGTGAGAAGAAGAAGTGGAGAAAACGGCATTTTGAACACACCATGATCATTTCAAATTCATGGTGATGCCCTTTGGTTTCACCAATACCCCCTCAACATTCCAAGCTTTAATTAACTTCATCTTCCAAAGCCATTTGCGAAAGTTTGTAGTAGTTTTATTTTGACAACTTCCCTGTTTATAGTAAGGATTGGCTAACCCACTAACATCACTTGCGGCAGGTACTTGATGTTTTGAAATCTTATGCTTTGTTTGTTAAAGCTAACAAGTGCAGCTTTACAGTACCTAACATTCAATATCTTAGGCACGTGATTGGCAAGGCTGGAGTTGCAACTGATCCTAGCAAGGTGGTAGCCATGCTATAGTGGCCGAAACAAACATCAAATAATTATAGGGGTTTTTAGACTTGATAGGATACTATCGTCCATTATTTGACACTACAACATCATAACTCAACCCTTAAACAATCTGTTGACGAAGAATGCGTTTGCATGGACAAAGGAAGCAGGTGTGGCTTTTGAAGGATTGAAGAGGTTAATGGCTGTTGCTTTTTTTTAACCTTACTTGATTTCTGGAAGCCTTTTACTGTAGAAACTGACACTTGCAATAAAGGGATTGGCGTAATGCTACTGTAAGATGGTCATCCGATTGCTTATATAAGCAAGGCTTTGGCTCCATGACAACTTTCCCTTTCAACCTAAGAAAAAGAATTCATAGTAATCGTGTTTTTTATAGAGAAGTGGAGATCATATTTTCTTGGGGTTCATTGTATCTTTATAATATATCATAGGAGTCTAAAGCACAATTTAGAGAAAATAATCCTTATGCTGTCCAACAAAAGCTGATCACGATGCTTCTTCCCTATGATTTCGAAGTTCAGTATCAGAAGGGCAAGGATAATATAAAGTTAGATTCGCTTTCTCGAGTGCACATTTTAGAGCTGCTGAACAAAGTTGTAACCATGTTTACTACTCCCTTGATTATAGAGGTCCGAGAAAGTTGCGAAGATGATCTGAAGTTAAATAAAATTTTGGAAAAAGGGTTGATCGCACGTTGCATTTGAAGTACTAACTGGAGCAACAAGGGTTGAAACAAAAAGGGAAGTTGGTGATATAAAAAATTGCAGAGTTACGCACCAAAATTATCAAATTGATACATGATAGGGTTATTGGGGGACATTTAGGGACAGTAGCTTCCAAGAAAACATGAGTTGAGTTTTGTTTTTGGAAAGGAATATGGAATGATGTGCAAGAATTCTTTTGAAGCTGCAAAGTGTGCCAATAAAATAAATATGAGATAGTAGCATGATCAGGTCTACTCTAGCCTTTGTTGATTCCAACATTAGTCTGGTCAAGCATCTCTATGAATTTTATCGAGGTATTGCCCAAATCAAGAGGGAAGGGCGCTATTTTAGTAGTGGTTAATCAATTTGATTAAAGCTGTCCACTTTATTGCACTAAGTCACCCATATAGTACTGTGGATGAAGCTTTCGTGGAGTAAGTATACAAGTTGCATGGGACCCTAGTGGACATAGTTAGTGATAGAGAACAAACACTACAACAGAAGCATACAATTTGCGTCGTCTAAAAGACGTCGTAGAATCTCTTAGGCCGTCGCATAACACCAT
>JANVCQ010000004.1:20710465-20734120 GCA_025531925.1 Erythroxylum plowmanianum
CAATTTTTATACTGGTTCACCCCAAACCGTGAGCTACGTCCAGTCCTCAGATGTCTTTCTGAGATTTCACTATCTCTTGAAACTTTTACAAATATTATTTGTCTCCAAGCCTCTTCAGGTCTCTTACAGTCAGTGTTCTTTCACACTTAGCCTTTGCAGGCTATCTGTAGAACTTTCGATTGAAAGATTGTTGAGCTTTGTTACAATAAAGTAGCTCTAGATAATTCACACAATATTTTTCTCTCAAGTATTGCTAATCACTTGTAACTTTCGCGTGTTGTATCTATCTAACTTTTTTAATTTTCGACTTCGACTCATATTTATAGTCTTCGTCTTCAACTGCTTATTGATTCTTGCTTCTTGCTTCTTGTTTCTTGAAAGAAGCGGCTATTTAGTTTAGTTCTGTAACTAACTCAAATTGATTCTTGATTCAGACGTGGTTCGCTTTCATCTGCTTTTCATTGTTTGCTTTTGCTTCTGTCTGCTTTTGCTTTCGTCTGCTTTTGCTTCCGTCTGCTTTTGATTCCGTCTGCTTTTCTTCTTTCATCTGCTTTTCAACTTCCGTCTACTTTTCAATAGCTTCCATCTGTTTTTCTTCTTTCGTCTGCTTTTCAACTTCCGTCTGCTTTTCAATAGCTTCCGTCTGTTTTTCTTCTTCTGTCTGCTTTTCAATAGCTTCCGTCTGTTTTTCTTCTTTCGTCTGCTTTTCAACTTTCATCTGCTTTTCAATAGCTTCCATCTGTTTTTCTTCCATTATTTGTACTTCATCAAAATCATTTATGTAAAGTCATTTTGACTTAACAAATCTCCATTCTTTTTAATTCCCTCAGTTGAAATTTTTAACCATAGTCTATAAAGTATTGTATTTAAGATGAATGGTCTAAAAATTTACATTCCTTAAGTAAACAACATGTTCCCATATAACCAAAAATACTTTTTTTAATCTTCAATTATCCTCTAAATTCTCTTGATCATAAGCATTTTGTTATTAATTCTGATAAAGACAATGCCTAATTCTCCTTTAAAGTTTAGAAGGCAAATATCACCCATTTTACTTTGGCTAATGCATTCTTGGAAAGATCTTCAAACCAGAGAGAGCTTCTAAATAATCTATTAATTGTCTTATTAATTCCTTTAAGAAGCATAATACTTTAGTATCGATGCACATAAAGATTATTTAACACATAATTAAAAAATAAACTATGCTAGCTTAAGAAAGATTTCCATGGCACCGTTTTGTGATTTATTGTTGTATCTTTTCGATGATAGTCATTAAAGGATGGCCTCTTAAAAGTGATTGGAATACCTAGATAGGTAAGAGTGGGCTTCTTGGTTTATTCCAATCATGTCAAAGAGGAGAATCAATTAGCTAGGTGTTGTGCATTAAGAGCAAGATCATATACTTTTTCCTTATTAATGGATAATTATGAAAGTTGATTAAAGGTGTTTATTGTGGTCATTAAAGAAAAATGGATTTGGCATCATATATTTAGAAGATTGTAATTCATCTACAAAATGAAATTGTATATCCTTAGATTTTTGCATTTTGAGTGGAATTTAAAGAGCTTCTCATAGTTAATGAATAATTTCATAAGTCTTAAAAGTACCTCTATACTTAGAATAAAGAGATAAGGAGATAAGGGATCTCCTTGTTTTAGACCTCTAGCTCCCTTAATAAACTTTATAGATTCTCCATTCATTAATAAAATAAAGGAATTTGAGGTCATACACTCCTTAATCCATATAACAAAAACATCTAAGAAGTTGAAAGCTTTTAATGTGTTGATTACAAAATTCCAATCTATATTGTCGAACACTCTATATAGATCAATTTTAAGTGCATAAAATTTTTGTTGCATGCTTCCTATTATATTATTAGCAGAGCTCCTGAGCCAAAATAATTTTATCCCTATTTGCCTATCCTTTATAAAAGCTCCTTAGGATGAATCAATATATTTGGGAAGCAAGCACTTGAGCATGTTTGCAATCATCTTGGAAATTATTTTAAAGATTATATTACAACAAGCTATATGCTTGAAATCTTTAAGTGGTGAATAAGAAGTTGAACATCACTTAAAGAAAACCCTAATGATTTTTTGTCTTTACTATCTTAGCATTGTAAGAGATATGATTTTATTGATATTTTTATTATAAGGACTTCCCATTTTTTAGTTTGAGAATAGAGCAATGCGGCTTTCCCCTCTTCTTGAAAAGCCTCATCTAATAAGGAATGATAGAAATTATATTATACCCTATTTACTTTTTCCCTTGCTTCTATTATTGCATGTTGAGTATTTGCAACAATCCTTTTTATTTAAGGCATTTAATTCATCCTTGATCTTTTTGTAATTTTCTCTTATAAAGGAAAAGTTTATGCCTTTAAATTTCATAAATGATACCTTTTTGGATTGCTTCCTTAAAACCATCCACTTCAATCAGGAGATTATCTTACCTAATTGGATTTTTAATTTTTTTAAAGGATAGAAATTCTAAATCATTATAATGGTGTGATTAGAAAACAAGGTATTATAGAAGGGACTACAGAATAAGGTTGAATTGTTTGGAAAGGTGGATAACCATAAGCCATTAATAAAAGCCTTGTCAATCTTTTTCCTTAAAAACGATCCTCCTTTGTGGTTATTACTCCATGTGTAGAAAAATCCTCCATTTTCAATCTACTACTTTTATGTTGCTTACACAATTTCTAAAGTTTTCAAAGAAATTTCTAACACATGAGTTTCCCTCAACTTCTATAGGATGGAGCTATTATCAAAATCACTAATTAAGATCCATGGTGAACTAATGGCAACTCTCAAATTGTTCAACTTGCTTAATAGATTGAATATATGGAATGCATGGTTAAAAGCATATACAAAAGTTATTTAAAAACCAAATTTATCTAGCATTATTCTAACTAAAAGATGGATAAATTATTCCTCAATTATTAAATGAACCACTTTAATCCTTTTAGGGTCTATAGAAATTATTATTCTACCATTATAGTATCTTTGGTGATCTGAAATCATATTTTATTTTAGTTTTTTAAAACTTCATGTTTTATTTTAGTTTCCAAAAGACCTCAAAAAAGGTTTAATAACTCTTAAAAAATCTTGCAAAGCTAATTACATATTGGGGCATCAAGTCCTCTTACATTTCATGATAATATAGTCAATTAGGGGATGTTTTAGATCCTTTCCTTTTTCTATTAGATGTCCTTTTACCTGTAGCTTTGAATTCATTACCTAATTTATTTCCATATTGGTTTTTACTTGTATCTAGGTAGTTAGATATGTGATCTTTATGAGAATGATTTGCACTTTGATTACGAGTTTTGTACTTGTGGTCTCTTCCCCCTTGAGTTCTTTATGGAAGCGTTAAGTGGTAAAGATTGAACATGATCAATAGCTATAGAGCTTCCAATCATCTATTTTGTAATTTTTTGTGCCACACTCTAAAGGAGTACAAATAACTTAAATGACAATGTTAGTATTTTCCTTAAATGCAGGTGGGATTAGATCTTCAACCCCATATCTCTTTTCTATTGATTTTTATTTGAAATTATATCAACTAGCTCTATTTCAGTTCCATTAATAGTCTCTTCAAAATGTAGGTTCATAAGCTTTTAATATTCACCTAATGTGAATCTTCTAGATATAAGTTGCCATATTTTATTCTAATTAGGATGATCAAGTCTCCATGAGTAGGTTACAGAGAATGAGTCATCAAAGAGTTTACCATCTTCATCCAATCTCATGAGATAGGAATTTCATCATGGAGTATTTGCTTAATGTCCACCAAGAAGTAGAATCTTACATAATAAACCTCTTCAAACTAGTAGTTGCTTCATATAGGAATAAAGGTTTTTCTATATAGCTAGCTAAGTGGCTAATCCCTTTAGTAAAATATTATAGATGTTGATCCATAATAACACTTGTTTTAGCTTGATGTTTTGAAGTTAAGTTCTAGGATTCCATTTTTGGATGAGAAGAGGCTAATTGTTGAAATGTCATAGACCAATTGCAGTGATACTTTGTGCTTCCTCCGCTAGTCCAAAATTCAACAAGAAAATATTTTTCTCATTATTTAAAAGTTCTTGAAGACCTTATTATTTTTGGTGATAATATAACCAAGCATTTAACACTAGAAAAGGTAGCCTTTTGTTCAAGAAGAAATCAATACGTATGGTATCCCATCTAGAGGCATCTTCCTTTAGGATATCCATATGAGGATGAACTATGGTGATACGATTTTTAGTTTTGATGGGGGCAGTACTAGAGCTTTTGTAATGAAGTAGCATCCCAGAAGTAAAAGAAAAGGGAGGAGGGAGGGAGGGAGTAACTGGCCTAATTATGAAGTTGAAACTACTAAGTTGTTATTATCATGGCAAATAATAACATTAAGGGGAAGAGATATAAAAGAGAGAGGAGAAGTAGATAGGTGAGAGAAGCTTGGGGTTCAATATTATGCTAAAAATGGAAATAAGAGAAATTTCAAGGAAAGCAAACTAAAAAGTGCATAATGAGAAGCAAGAAACTAAAAAGGAAGGAAGGAGAACTAAGGAAATGGTGAAGCAAGAATGATTAGCAAAGAAGAAGAAAGTTGAGGGAGGAGTAGAATAAGTTAAGAAAATAAAGAGTAAAAGAAATAGGAATTATACATAAGGAGGAATAATTGAGAAAAGAGAGGAAGAATAGGAGAAGGAGAACTTATGTTGAAAAATGGAAAGTTGAAAAGCTCAAACTAGAAAAGCTAAAGGAACTAAGAATAAAAGATGCTAGCTGATGAACAAGAAGGCATTTTAAAAAGGAAAGTACTAAATGCATCCATGCAAAACATGCAAGAATCAAAAGAGAAGCTAAAGCTTCTCTATTTACCTTGAAGCAATTCTATTAAGTTCATCTTCCTTGTCAATTTTCATATTTTTTTAGTAACTTATAACAAGTTACTTAAATATTTCATCCTACTAGATTATGAGAGGAAGTCATAGAAATTAAGAAAAACCCATATCCTAGATAATTTTTAGTGGTTTTTATTATTTTAAGTGTTTAATTAATTTAATTAATCGTAATTAAATTCACACTTTCATTATTTAAAAATTTTGGTGATTAATAATCTTATAACTAATTTTACCTTTCTTATAAGTTCAATATGTAACTTTTTTTAGAAATTAAAAATTTTATTGAAGGATTAAAAAGGAATACAAAAAATGGAGAGTCGCAAGGCTTCCCTACAACTAAAGAGGACCTCGTTAGGAGACACAATCAAAATAAAAATGACAACACTTTATGAATAAATAAAGAGACTCAAAACGATATAATAGATGGAAATTTTTAAGGTTAACCAAAGAGATTACAATATGACAACCACTTAAAGCATTGAGTGATGAAAATGGAAATGGTTTCTGACTCTCGAGAAGGTTCCAAATTAGGGCAATTTGGGATACTAACTTCTTCAACAGAGAGACCAAGGTAAGGATGATCAATCTAAGCAGATCCAATACTTTCTTCACCTATAAACACTGATTAATGTAAGTAGGAATTTTAGACCCTAAGCAGCCTCTTATCCATCTTGGGGAAAGACAAAGATACCAAGAAGTAAGGGAATAGCTTATAATAATAATGGTGACTTTCAACAAGTAGTAGCTTTACCTTATTGTGCATACTTCCTCTTTCCTTATGAGTGCTGCATGTGTAATATTTAGCCCAGATTCTATGCTCTAACTATATAGTCACTACACTTAGGTAGTATATTAGAAATAAAGATCAATTCTTTAATTTTCATGATTAGAGAATTTAATACCTCTAGTTGAGATCGTGTTCTTCCTTTGAAAATTTACGAGTTTCTCACTTTCCATATCTCCTCTAGGCTAGAAGCGAGTAAGATGATATAAACCGAACTATCCCCTTGAGGGTTAGTTGTCAGGGTTCTTAAGTTGTCTAAGATGATAGTAAGTAGAATTCCATTTGAGCTCTAATGAAACTTCTCCTTAATTTTCCTCCGTATGCTTCAAGCAAAGGGACAATGGAAAAAAAGATGATCCCTCATTTCATAATCATTCCGACATAGTACACAAGTGATATCTAGATTTAGGAAGTGCAGTTTGTCTATGGTATTCATCTTATTTAAAGTAGCTAACCATAATAATCAGGAGGAATTAGGTCTTAAGGATTTATGCCATATGACAGGATACCAAGCAACTAAGGGTTGTCCTTAAGTTAGTCATTCCTTGCATACCTTGTTTGAAAAGGATCTTGGGTTTTGGTTTAGCCAAGAGTATTTATCTTAGGTTCTACAATTTGTGGAGTAGGCAGGAATTAGGTGATGCATTGGGGCTAGAAAATTAACCCATGTATTTTCAATTATGACTGTACAGACTTTATCCTTAAAAGGCATATGACTCCAACATTATACAACAGTAGAGAGTCGAATTAATGGACCATGACCCATCCAGTTATCAAACCAAAAGTGGGTTGTTTTCCCATTTTCGACTCTACATGTCACTCCCGGCTCTATAGTGTCCTTAAGTTTTAGCAAATTATTGATGAAAAAAAGATTGGGAGTCTTTAAATGTAGAACACAAAGATTTCCCTGTTAGGATACGAGAATGTAACCACTTAGTCCATAGAGAATCTTCATTGCACAAAAGATGTCGGATTCTTTTCAGTATTAAGATCTTGTTAGTAATGGCTATAGGAGTTATACCAAGTCCCCCCTTCCTCCTTCGATTTGCACACCTCATCCCATCTAATTTTAATTAACCTCCCTTCTGAGTTATGTTTACCCTATAGAAACCTCCTAAATAAGGTTTCAATTGTCTTCACTAAAACTTTAGCCAGTAACATACTTTCCGATCGATAGACTTGCAAGGAGATCAACGCTGATTCAATGAGTTGGAGTCTACCTCTAAAGGATAAAAACTTGTTTGTCCAATGATCAGGTCTCTGTTGAATTCATTCCAGCAAAGGGTAGCATTCAGAAAATTGAAGTCTTCTTATAGAGATAGGTAGATCTAGATAAAACAAAGGATATTGTTTCCTTTCCATAAAAGATATACCAGCTATGTCAGCTTCTAATCCATCTGCGCTAGTAGCTAATACAAAAATGGTTTTTTGCTAGGTTACTTTCTAATATGGATAATTCACCAATTTGTTTTAGAGAGGACATCAAAATCTAAATATAAGGAGGATGTGCCCTATAAAAAATAACAAATCATCAGTAAAACATTGATTAATTAAAGATACTTTCTTGCATTTACTGTAAAATTTAAAACCTTTTTCCTTTTCCATATTAGACTTCAATAATAAGGTTAGCACCTCCATATAGAGGATGAACAATTAGGGAGACATAGGATCTCCTTATCGAGGCCCTCTCTTTCCTTTGAATAGTTGAGCTGATATACCATTCACTGGCACCGAATAAGATGAGGTGGTTATACATGCCTCTATCCATTTAATAAATATAGAAGGAAATCTTATCACCTCCATCACCATAAGAATAAAATTCCATTCAACATAATCAAAGGCCTTCTTGAAATCTATCCTAAAAGCACAGTTAATTGGAGAGTTCTGCCTTTGATAGCCTTTAATAAGCTCTTAGACAATAGAGATATTATCTTCAATCATCCTTCCTTGCATGAATGTTGTTTGATTATTACTAACCAATGTTCCCATAACTGCCTTGAGCCTATTTGTGATAACTTTAAAGATCACCTTATAAAGAAAATTTGAACAAGCAATAGGTCTGAACTCACCAAAGGAGTTTGGGTTACTGGTTTTAGGAATTAAGGAAAGGAAGGTTTTATTTATCTCTTTTAACAGTAAACCCATAGAAAAGAATTCACTCACAGAGTGTTTCACCATCGGTCTAATCTCACCCTAAGCTTTCCAGGAAAAGAATCCATTTAGGCCATCTAGACTTGGGGCTTTCTTTGAATTCATTTAGGACATAACTCCTTCAATCTTTGAATCATAGATAGTCCTAGCTAAATCAAGGGCTTCTTCTAGACATAGTTTCCTTGTAATGAAAGAGTTTAGTAAGTGAATGTTGGTTGAGGTATGAGTAGAGTGCCCATAAAAACTACTTAAATGCTTCCTTACCTCCTCAAGAATTAGTTCTTGTTTATTACGTAACCTACCATCTGTAGCTCGAATAGAGGAAATCTAATTGTAGTTTCTTCTCCCCACGAGTGATTTGAAGAAAAAATTTGAACATTTATTAGTTTCATGTAGCCATTTAACTCTTGCATGTTGCTTTATAAAACTTTCATGATTTTAGACAGCAGACAGATAGAGATTGTGTTTCTCCTTCTTTAATGACAAAAGTTGAGGATTCTCAGGATTATGTGAGAGCTGCTCTTGAATGGTAGAGAAAGCACTTTTGGATCTCTCAATAGCATCAGTAGTAGATTTACTCCTTGAAGCATTTAAGGGTTTCACTACAACCTTGATAGTTTTGAGCTTCTGGACACAAATATACTGCCTAGCACCATATACGACCTTCCTCATTCCTATATATACAGCCTCATGAAATCCTTCCATATATGCCAAAAAATTGTTAAATCTAAAAGGGAATTTAGCTTTCTGCTTGAGGAACATACCCTCTATCTTGGTAGGGGAGTAGTTAGAGAAAAGAGGATCCAGAAAGGAGGTAGAACTCATAGGAAAATGATGTAACTAGCTTACATTTACTAGTACCCAATCCAATTTTTTACTTATGGACCAGTCCTTAGCTTGCTTGTTACTCCAAGTAAATTTGTAACCTTGGAATTTAATATCAGTAAGGCCTATGGTCTCTACGCAATCCTTAAAATCAGATGTAGTATTGTCTTCAACTTCAGTTCTTTATAGTGTAGAGTTAAAATCACCACTGATAAATAAGCAAAATAATATCATCTAATTACATAAAAAATAATATTGTTTTGTACTACATAAAAGGTTCAAAATTTAAGTCAAATTGGGTTGTGCCATAAAGCATGAGTCTAAGTTCAATTGCAAACTTAAATTTTTTTAAAAAGTTTGAGTTTGACTTAAAATTTAGTCAACTCAAATAGATTTTGTTGACTTTGAGTTGAGATATATTTGTCATTCTTATTCACGTAAAGTAGACATATACAGTAATTTAATCAATAAATCACAAAATTAGTAAAACAAAAATGTTAGTATTTAAATATTATTTTATATATTATTCGAAATGTATAGTTTATAGGTTATTACATTCATTTGAAGATTTATTTAACATATGCACAAAAAATAATAGTTATAAATTTTTTAATTATAAAAATATTTTATTGAAATGAATATAAGTAAATAGATAAATAATATATGATTATAAATAAAAATACTTATAATGATTCTTTCATATATCAAAAATCTTATAATTTCTGAACTTATCATGATCCTAATTCTTTAAGTTATACAAAGATATTTTATTTTTATAAATAAAATTTATAGATATTTTCATTGAAACTTTTTGTCAAATTATAAGGGTTATTGATGCGTAGCTATATTGGAAATAACTTCTCAATTAGTTAGGAGTAAGGTTACTACTATTAGATCTCTTAAAACTTTATGTATTAATAAGATTCCTATTGGATGTTGTTATTGTTGCTGCTTACCTATACATCAAATTTTATTTTCTTTTATAAAAAGTACGATTAAGTTCATTAATCAACTTTCGTTATAGAAACATGAAACTAAATTACTAAAAATGTATTATTATGATAGAAATAAAAATATAAAGGTTATAATTTTAATTATAACCTTAAATCAAAGTAAAAACTATTCAATTATTTACAATTAATATATATCTAAATCAATTTAGAAGTTCACTCCAATTAAGGTATTGCAAAACTTTTTCAAAGTGCTAACCACAGTATGAAGGATATTCTTGAAGTTAAAACCTTGTTCCATATGATCTTTTGCCATGCTACCGTGGGTTTCCTACATTTGAGTAGATCTTTGGTGGTTTTGTTGGAAACCCAAGGTAGCATGGCATAAGATCATATGCAATAAGGTTTTGACTCTAAGAATATCCTTTTACTATGGTTAGCAATCCAAAATAGACTCAACACAACAGATTGAATGTCTTATCTACACAATATTGAATTTTATAGCTAGGAAATGCCTATGACTAGATTCTGGGAACTCTTTCACAAAGATTACACAAATTTTGATCAACCCATCAGCTCCGAATCTAGATAGGTTGATCCAACTTCTCTCCTTGGGACTTTTTGTTAATATCTCGTGGAAAGAAAGAAATCTTAAATGGTTTACGGGTAACAACTCTTCCATAGAGTCTCTTACCACTACAACCCTAAGACAACTCAAAGAGCTAATCCTCTTAAAAAACCTAGATTAGATATGTAGCCCAAGCATCCTCTCCTCGCTAAATATCTAACTCACAGTTATACCACTGCACAACAGTGTATCTAATTATACACTCTCATAAATACTCCCTACACATACATGCAAGGTGTTCTACAGAAGCACAGAGCAAAACAGAACTATTAACAAGGTACTTACTTCGTCAGTTGTTGATCTAGTAAACCTCGATCGATCCCGAAAGGTCTCCAAATGTCTCCTTCCTCCATCATCCCCTTGATGCCATGGAGTCTCCAAGTCTTCAGAGAAATCTGAGGATACAATGGATATGCTACAAAGATTTTACCCCTTTACAAAAATGTCACCGCTTGATTATCTCCTTCCATGATCAATACGCGTTCGTTCTCCTTTCTTAAACATCTGTTGAAACACTATCGTTGCATTTGTTGAAACACTGTCATTTACGCAGTTGAAATAGGAGAGACCTCTGCAACATTTTGTACCATAAAACCTACATATCTTTAATAACTTTTTTCAAAATTCTAAAAAAATATTCCAATGTGTTTCTTTTACTTGGAAAACAATAAAACTAAAGAAGTCCACAATATCTGTAGATAAGATAGAAAAAATCTTCATAAATTTGCTAATATATAATTCAAACCTAGCAATCAAAAACAACTTCTTTTTTTTTTTTAAAAGCAAAATATTTGACTTAAAGATACAAAGATGGTAGTTAGTCTTAAGCAATTATTAAAAAAATATCTCATTCAATCTATTCAATCATAAAATTTTGAACAATTTGTTTTTTTAAATTTATTTTAATAATTCTTATTATTAAAAAAGACTAATTCAATCTCATTAATTAATTAATTATTATTTAATAATTTCTTTTTTAATTAAACTTGAATCTCTTTGATGAATAAAGATATTCTCCTTTAATCATATTTTGATTTTTTAAATTTAGTTAATATTTAATTAATTTTATAATGATATAATATTAATTAAACTTTTTATCTTATCAACTTTACTTTTAATAAGTTGTCAGCTGGTTTTTAAAAAACAAAGGTAATTGTAAAAGAAAAAAAATGTCTCGCAAAGGAAGGATAACTAAGCTTAAAAGCCAGGTGTTATTTTATAAGAATTAATTGCTATTAGAAATAATTATTTAACCATATGACTGTTAAGTGCAAGATGCCGATGTGGCAACAGCAAGTGACTCGATGGATGCCACTTTGGCTTACGAACTACGTGGCAAAATATAATTGGGACACTCGAGAAGTGACGCATCAAAATTAAAATAAAAACCACAAAAGAGCTCAATAAAACATTTTAAACAAAAATTACATATAACGCTGAACCATTTTCATTTCCCAAGATCCCAAGTACGCCGCAAACCCCCATAACCGGAGGTCCGCAGTCACGGTCTGTGTGAGTAAGAATTTCTCTCTGTACCATAAAATCAGGGAGATTGAGCTCACTGAAGGGTTAAGCATAAAAAAAAAACACAGAGATGAATGTATTTAGATTAGCGGGTGATATGACTCACCTTGCAAGCGTTCTCGTTTTGCTTCTCAAGATCCACACCATCAAATCGTGCGCAGGTACTCTCTCCATCTGTCGGCATATACTTCTCTAAATTTTATGTCATTTTTTTCGTTGTTTCGGGTTTTATTCCTTTGGTAAGATTAATTTTTATGTGGAAGAGTATATTTTCATTTGCTTCTGCTCGATCTAGATTGTCGAGAAAATAAACTTTTTGTTGATTAGCGCACCTTGGACGGAAATTTGAATGAATTTCGTTGTTTCACGTTTCTGAAGATTAATGGTGTGGTTTGGTTCCTTCCTTTCCGGAATTAGGTAATTGGAGGTTATTTTGCGCCTTTCATAATTACATGCCATTCCCCTGACCTAGTGAACTCACTTGATAAATTATGGATGAAAAGTAGAGCTGTTAATTAAGTGATGCTGCTCCCATGCGGCAGAACATCGTTGCTTGTGTTAAAAAACTTCCCATTTCCTTTAGGGTTTACTCTAAATCCCTCTGTAGAGAGCATTGAGATTAGAAAAGTTACCTTCATCCTATGAGTATATATACAAGTCCTTCACATCTGGAGTGGGCTTTCAGTTTGGCATCATCTGAAGTTCATCCATATTATACATAGTCCTCAAAGCAGTTAAAACATACTCAATAAGAATAAACAAGAATATGTTAAAGCCACGGTTAGGAGGGAATGGATATGCTTTTTGCCTTTCTAAAGGAATACATATGCTTCAAATCATCTTGATCTGTCATAAGGCATAGTAATATGCAAACAAGATTTACCCCGTTATTTGTTCATGGTTTTATAGTTGGACAGAACAAGCTTTCAACATTAGGCTCTTTTTACCCTTTGATTTATCAAAATTTGATCACATCATATCTGAACTTTAGCTTTTTTTTAAAATAAATTTGAATTGTTCTGCAAATTTTGTGGTATATTGAATAGTTTGTTGACTTGCAATGGCCTTTACTCTATGCAGGGGTGTCGCTCAAGACTCAGGAACTCTACACCATTGTTTTTGTGACTCGCTATTTGGATCTATTTACTGATTTTATATCTCTCTACAACACTCTCATGAAATTGATATTTTTAGGGAGCTCATTTTCAATAGTTTGGTACATAAGGCACCACAAGCTTGTCCGCAGGTCTTATGATAAAGATCAAGACACCTTCCGACATTATTTCCTAGTATTACCTTGCATACTCTTGGCCCTCCTCATTCATGAGAAATTCACTTTTAAAGAGGTTTGCCTTTACTCTAGTTTATTTTCTCTTTTTGTGCTATGGTTTTGTATGCCACTGTGAAGTTCCAAATTCACATTACTGACCTCTTGTGGATCTTCCGTTGACTTCATTTGAGAAAGTTAGCTGTGCTTTTTTTTTCCCTTTCTTTCTCTTTCTTACATATGTTACAACAAATATTTCAGGTCTTGTGGACATTCTCCATATTCTTAGAAGCTGTTGCCATACTTCCTCAGCTTGTATTATTACAAAGAACGAGAAATATTGACAACTTAACTGGGCAATATGTATTTCTTCTTGGGTAAGCTATTTAAGTATTTATAAATTGGGATTAGCAACTTCCACTATTTGTTGGTAGTACCAATTCATGATATCTTGTTGGTCTTTCTTTTGTATCTTCGAAGTTGCAAGTATTTCTTTTGAGATTCAATATAGAACATTTTGGTAGCTTATCATGGTTTCGATTTTCACCATTTGTCTTCACATACATGTTTGGGGGATGACCAACACAGAATATACTTTCGAGTATACTCACCATCCTTGTTAGTTATTGTTGAAATTTTCTTCTTACCAGCCACTCCCTATGAAAAGGGACAACAAATGTTGGAATTCCTATGTCAAAGTCAAAGCATTTTATGTTATGAGTTCTTGTTGTTTGTACTATTTTGCTTTTCCTGCACGCCAATACATGAAAAAGTGAATGATGTCCTTGCTAATATATTGCTACTTGTCTAATGCAGAGCATACCGAGCATTATACATTTTCAATTGGATCTATCGCTACTTCACTGAGCCACACTATGTTCATTGGATAAGTATGAAATTTTCTTTCTCTACTTTTTCAATAAAACACTCTCCGGAACAGAATAATTGGGACCTTCTTCTGTTATTTCCATGTGCATTTTTAATGAAAATATCTCCATGGTACTCAGGGTCATGGACTTGATGGCTAATAGTTACTTTAGCAGCTTAATTCTCTTGGTTGTCAAACATACTGTTAACGTTTAGCTTTGCTGACCCCTATCATGTGGCTTGGTTGGATGGCTAATGATTAGCTAGATAGCCGTACAATGAAATTATTAAGAATAAGAATAGTCTTTGGTTTCCAGTTCAGAAAATAGAGTTCTTGTGGAAGAAAGTTGGAAGAATCAAGTCGTGAATTGCCTATGAACAATTTTGTTTCGACCCTTATTTGGGGAATTTTAGCTAGGTTTTCTTTTTGGACTGATTTGTGGCTGGCTTCCTCCTAGATTATTAAGAGCATAATCTAATTACACTTAGCCACTTGTCAGCAGTTTTCATCAGTCGATGTAGCCTGAATTTTCCTTATCTAGTAAAGACAAATTCTTGTCTGCCGTGATACATTTTTATTGTTTTTCTTGTGAACTTATTCTTTTGATTACAAGTTCATGGAATGACACCTAAATCGATTGATGCTTTAGGCTTTAACCTTCTCATTCGCGTTGTTTCCTCCTGCATTTACATTTTTGTCTTTTTTCTTTTCTCCTCAATGTTGTATTTAAATTTTATTATATTGTGGGTGCTCTGTCGCAGCTTGGATTTCAGGCCTTGTACAAACGTTGTTGTATGCGGACTTCTTTTATTACTACTTTGAAAGGTTTGGTTTTTATATATTCAAGTATTTACATAGTGCAAGTGATTGCAGTTCATCTAACGTGCGCCCATTTTTTAATGTGATGCAGCTGGAAAAGCAACAAAAAACTTCAGTTACCAGCTTGATTTGTTTCTTGCTATGCCTATGAAACATTCTAAGGCTCCTAGTGACTTAGCCGCTTGAGAACTAGCTTGATTTTGTGAACTACAGTGACTTATTTTTGTTGTTTCTGTTGCCCATTTACATTACATACCTATTTCAGTAGTTAAGCTCGAAAAGCTATTACGATGATAGATGATAGACTTGGAATATTTGTTTATTTCTGTAGGGAAGGTACACGTTAACTCTAGCCACGGTAAGTCATGTTGAAAACTTTGTATTTTGTGGCGTTAAGAATCATCTTGTCAACCCAAAGGTACACTCACGTAATCCATGTACATCCAAAAAATAGAAAGTGAAAACGAAAGAAAAAGAGATCGTGGTTGCTGCTTTTGATATCTGGAAGAAGAATAGGAACCCTGAGAGTCGCGTTTTCTGAATACTCGTTATTTGTGAAGTGTAGAAAATTGCTATTTCGTCTATAGTTGGGAAAATAAATAGTACTCAGTTGAGTCACTACGAAAGCAGTCCCCTAACTCTTTTCAAGTATCAGTTCCCTAATTTTCAGCGATCGGCAAAACGTAGTACCATCCAGCTTCAGAAATTGAATGTCCATTTATTAACTAAAACAATAGAAAAAGAATCAAAGGTAATTCTTTTATGATCATAGTAATTCTTGGGCCGTTGTTAAAACTTGTAACATCACTCAATTTCCTGGAGTGATTGTCCTCTGGTCTCCATTACGTCTCTTTTCAGAGTAGCCACAGCCAACAAGCAAAAGGTCACAAAAATAGTGTACAACATTAGCTATTTAACACTAAAGATGGAAATGCGACTCAATTTTCAAGTTGTTCATTCGAAAGGGATTCTGAATCGACTTTGTGGTCCATCCATGTCTTTACAATATCCAATTGCCATATTCACAATTTCAAATTATTCAATTTCTATTAAAGCTTTGCATGAAATGTTGGAGGCATTTGATTGTACTTCTCTTTTTTTGTTGTAATTTTTAGTTTTTATTTTTAGTTTTTGATTTCTGACTTGTTTGGTTGAAATTTTTAATATAAAAATTGAAAACAAAAAATCTGTTTGGTTAAGATTTGTAATAAAAACTAAAAACAAAAATATATTTAGTTTTATCATCCTATTTCTATGTTTTAATTATACTCTTATGTTAATTATTTTTAATATACCATATTATGTTTTTAAATTAATTATTTAATCAATCCTTATTATGTTTAGAAATAAAATATATGCATATTTATCTAACTAAAGAAATTTGCTCATTAATTGTATATAATAAATTTCTATAAATTAGAAAATTATATTAAGTCATCTTAATCAACAAAAGATGTCCATCATATTATAATTCTTAAAAATATAATAATGTTATCATTTACAAAATGAAACATAAATCAATTAGAACTAAATAATCATTCCACATTTGTTTACTAATTTCATATCGTTTCTACAACATACTTCAAATTGTGCTGAAGTGATATTATATTCTACTTGAAAACTTGCATCTTCATTTTCACTTTGTTCAATTTGTGATTCATTTTTAGCACAAGTGTCAAATAATTCATCGCTTTGTTCATACATTCTAACATAATTGTATATAACACAACAAGCAATAACAATTTATTTTTGTTTTTCGTATCATAACTTGGCATGTTTGAAAGTATAGGAAATCTTGCTTTCAAATGCCAAAATATCTTTCAGTAACATTTCTTAATAAAAAATGCATATAGTTAAACAATTCATGTGGACTTTAAGGTCTTTCTCTTCTTTTATAATCTTGCAAATGATATCTTTCACCTCAATATGGTGAAAGAAATACAAGCATATTGGTGTAGCCTGAATCAACCAAATAGAACTTATCTAATATATAAAGAATATAAAATTAACAAAAAGTTAATAAAAATTAATCATAATTACTATTTTATTTAAAATGATATAATATCTTGTGGAGGTATAGGCAATTGATTCGTTGAATTTTTTGCTATTTCTAAAAAAACTTGAGAATCATTTGCAATACCTTACCATCCAATCATTACATATGTAAAATGTATATCAAATGAGCAACAGTACATAATATTTTGAGTTGAATTTGTTCTTTTACCCCTGTATGATATTCCTTCATCAATCGGAACATGTGCATCAATATTTGTACTATCTATTGCTCCTATAAAATCCTAAAAATAAAGCTACACTATTAAAATAATTATTAATCATAAGGACATAATTAAAATAGTGATTAAATATATGAATATACCTAAAATTATTGAAAGAATTTCAAATTATGTTGAATCTCAAGAAGTATACTAGTAAAGGATGGTAAAGTAATTAATATTTTTGCAAGATGATTGACTGCATATAAGAATTTGCAAAAGTACTTTGAAATTGTCTAGGTCGAACGTCGAAAGCATTCTATATTGACCTTAGTTGTCTCATCAGGCCCTATAGTCATCAAGAAAATTGCTACTTGTTGCTCCATAATTAAATAATTTATTGCCTTTAAGTATCCTAGAACTCTTCAACTTATCACATAAGCTTAGGAAGATTATCTTGCTCATTCTTAAGTTTACATAAATCCTTGTAGGATTCTCATTCAAAAATTTTAATATCCAATCATAACCCGATAGAGCAAATAATATTTATTCTCTCCCCCAACTAAATAAATAATGATTATCTTCACCAAGTCATCATCAAAATCTAATTCGAGGAATCCATGTATTTACAATATCAACATTAAATAGTTAATAAAATACTTAGTTAAAAATTTTAATCAATATAGACAAAATATTCGTACAAAATATAGGCTTAACATTCAATCAAACATTCATAAAACATAAACCTAAAATGTTCAAACTATTGAATAGTACTTAATATAAAAGTGTCAAATTAATAAGAATTCGATATGCAATAATATGAAAATATAACTAAAGTGACATAATCCAATCCAGCTTCCTTGCATCTACCATCTTCATAAAAATATTCCTATAAAGTGGAAAATCATGTAAAGCTTTCACGACCTTTTCATATTGCACACCCTTAACACCCATTTCATCTAAGGAATTCAAACATACCATCATTATATTATTATCTTAATTAATTGATGAAGCTCCAAATCCATTCTCTGCAGAGGATGATAATGTTGCAATCAGTTTTTTCTCAAGTAAATCATTCTTCCTTTTCCATTATTCACCAAGTATAACCAAGACTTGTTCTATAATGTCAGAATGCGTCTTCTTTGCCTTCTTATTCTAAGGAGATTTCTTTCTCTTAGATGGAGAACTTATAATTTGATCTCTTTTTTCATTATACGAGCGATCTTTAAAAACATCAATTATATATTCCTTTTTCTGTACTATTCAATGGAGATTTAGTTTATGGATATGCATGCAAACTAGTTATAGTAGTATCTCCAAAAATATGACAAATCTAAAAACTCCTTAAATCCTTCTTTCTTGAATTTATGAGTCATTTTATGCACCTATAATAATGAAAAGGAAACTTGAGAACAAATATTATATAATATGATATATTAATAAAACAAAGACATATTTTACCTTAATTTTTTTCCCAACATTCGTTTGTAGCATTAACTTCATCTGTAAAGGAGTTGTAAACGATTTCTGTTTCTTTGAGTAAGTTCTTAAAATTCTTCAATCTAGCCCTTAATCCCCTAAACTTATTGTTCAATTGAACATCAATATACTCCTTATTGAATTTTGTTTGAACACCTACCTTAATATTTTTTCTGACTAGATTTAAAAAAGGTAGTAGTCATTTGATTTCCCTTCTTCACTTCTTTAACCATCAATGAGATTAAATACATCTCTATGGTATCATTTCATAACCCATATTTTTCATTTATTTCCACACAATCATTGTAATTGTTCATATTGTTTAAAACTTCCATCACTAAATATAATTACATATAAGTGACATCAATTGCAACAATTTCTACAAAGAATTAAATTCTAAAATGGTTCAAAAATAATGATGAGACAACTATAGACAAGAGTAAAAATTTGTCAAAAGTATGGAGTCTAATATAATCTCCTTCTTAACAAAAGCACCAGTCTTTGTTATGGAGCCAATAAATTTAAATTAAGTTTTGCACTTTTTAAATTTCCCTCGCAGAAACCTTGGCTTGCCAGATTTTAATAGTGTTTGTTAATGGTTTTACAGGTTCTTGAACTACCCAGAGAAATATTTGAAAAATCAACCTTTGAATTAATGGATGTGTAACATCTTGTTTCCATACTAAGGGTTACAACCCTAAAATACGGTACATGTGAGATATCAATAAGAGATTAGATAAGTGCATTTCATGCTCATGTATAATATAGCATACACATACATGTGAATATTGAGTTTTGCACATAAAATGATTGTACATGCATTCATTGACATTTTTTTGGTATAATTGAATTATAAATCAGACTGTATTGAGAATTGTGGTTTATTTATATGTGTTGGAAAATTGATTTGAAGAGTGTACTTATTATTTAGAAATTTTGGTGAATTTAGGAAATTCCGAAGTTATGGGTACTTATGGACTAGGAAAAATTTGTCAAGTGGCAAGTCAAGTGATAAATGGAAATAGAAATAAGAATCAAATGATACCGAAGAATTTGTTATGGATGACTTGAGAATTTGTGAGAAAATGGTATTGAAAATGTAGAGAAAATTGGAGTAAAATTGGGAGATGATTGGACTAGTTTAATAAGAGAAACTAGTTTAAAGCCTTAGGAATTGGACAAAAGGACAAGTGACAAGTGTAACTTATCAAGTCAAGTCTTAAAGCCATGCTTCTTTAAACTTGAAAGGCCAAGTTACTGTTTGTTCTTGTCTTAAAATATCTTCTTCATGGCTTTCTTCTTGAAACTTCTTCTTCTTCACGGATTTCTCACCACACCTTCACCAAAGTTACACCTTGCTTTCAACTATCTTTTATTACTCCCATTTTGTGGTCTTTTTCTTTTTCCACAAGAAAACCTAGCCCAATCCACCTTCAGGATGATGTACGTGGGTTGCATGAGAAATTAGGGCTTCATGATGTTTTGAAGAATTTGGAGTTTTAACGAATAAGTATTATGCTAATCCTTATGAGTAGTATGAATATGAAATAAATTTGGTGATTTATTTGACATTACATGATCAGGAAAATAGTGGGCATTATTCATGAACACCATGAATATAAGATGAAAATATTGATGTATTGTTTTTACGTATTTGATGATCAAAATGTTATAAGATAGTGTTGAAATAATTTTTGGAGTTGAAAGATCATTAAAAACGTGTATAAATTAGTGTAGAAAATTATACTCTATTTTGGTGATATACATATATGCTTGTATTCACTATTATTGTATGATTTTTCGGATGTTCCAGAAATGAACTGAAAATAAGTTTGGAGTTAAGGAAAAAGGTGATGTCATGCTTTAAGAATGATAAAAATGAAAGTAAGAAGAAAATGAAGAATGTGTAGTGAATGAATATGTAGAAAAATGAAAGAAGAAATGTAGCAGCGAAGAAACGCAAAAACTGAAGAAGATAAGTGAATTATTTTTTCTGTTTTTGATGTCTATGAGAAGTAATGGACTTTGGATTTGTTTGAGAATTATTTGAGTTAAATGAGAGTCGAAATAGCAGTAGAAATAAGTTAGAAATTGTTTTAAGAAAAGAAATGAGAAGAAGGAGAAAAAACTGCAGTTCAGTGAAGAAGAGGAGTTGCACGATCGTGACTTTTTTAAAGGAATGTTGAAAAGCACGAGCGTGACTTTTTTAAAGGAATGTTGAAAAGCACGATCGTGACTTCTATGGCTACCGAAGGAGAGACAGATGCGACCATCCTTCCTTCTTTTGAATATAACTTCTTCTCCCGACCTCTAAATGACATGAGATTTGAACCAATAGACTCAAAACACATTGTTCTTCATCTCCACTAGAAATTATAGCAATCTAAATTCACTTGGAAGATATCGAGTGATGAAATTGGGATGAAATTGATGAGGAGTTCTGGAATTTCTGAAATGGAATGATTTTCACAAACATGTTTCGGTATTTTGACTATATTTTGATCTATAGATTTCCAAATGGAATTATTCTTGATTTAGAGTAAGCTAGAGACATATGAATACAAATGGTCCGAAGAAATCGAATGTCAATTATGTCTCTAAGCATTATAGAATCTGAATAGAAGTTGAGTAAGGAGTACTGTTTCAATTTAAGAATAGTCCAAAGTAGTTGGAGTATAACTTTTGGAATACTAAATCAAAACAAATGATTTTGGTGTCATTAGAAACCTAAGGCAATGGAGAACAATTTTCTAGAAAAAAGTATTGCCAAATTACTTCATTCTCCTAGTCAAAATGATCATGAAAAATTGACCCAAAATTATATTTTTGGAAAAAATCTGAATTGAACAATTGGGTTATGAAATTAGATTTGAAGTGTTTTATTGAGGTATAAACCCCAAGTACAAATGACACTTAAGTCAGTTTTGATATTTGAATGTTATTGTGACACGATTAATTGAAAGATACTCAGGAATGTCATTGAACATGCATTGTGCATATTCCATATACTTATATATGCATAAATGAATACTTATGCAATTATGCAAAATTGTGATTTGTGTAAACGTATATTGTATGATATAGAGGGGCATATTGAGCGCCTTCATCCAGATGTTGCCGGGACTTCGAGGCAATAGCTTCTGGAGTGATCTGTGAGTTGACCTAGATGGTCTCATTTTATTGTTTGTTATGTTTTGAATTTCTGCATTGAATTGCTACTGATATAATTGATGTGAAAGTGATTATATTGATTTTCAGACATTGAATGTTTGAGGTGTTTAATGCATGCATAGAAAATTGGAAGTGCTCCTTGTATGTGAATTTGACTGAAATAAGTGTACTCAACAATTTTGTTGAATGTTGGACCAATGTCTGATGATAAATGTGCTCTGAATGTGAATATGAAATCATATGAATGATAGAGAATATGAGAATGTGAAGCATTCCAACACATGAATGCATGAAATATAAAGGAAGTTTTTACCGGAGTCGCCAGTATAAAGAGCTTAAAGCTCATAACGTGATAAAAGCCTCTGGCTCAGTGTGAATGTACCCATTATCTACTAAGAGATATTGGACATTATCTGATACAGCTCAGTATCCACGAGGGATATGGGCTAGTGAAAAGGCATTCGTTCACAATAATAATAATAATAATTGAAAGTAAGTCTCATGAGCACTGCATATGCATAAAATAGGTATGATTTAAAGTTTTGATTGATTTTTGAATATGATACATGTTGAATGTGTAATGTGAAATGAATGATCAAGTGATATATGATGATAAATGATTATCAATGAAAGGACGTGAATTATGTGACTACATGAACTATATGTGTCATGTGATTGAGTGAGCCATTGAGGATGGTCACTCACTGAGTTTGCAAAACTCATCCAAAATTTGTAATATTTTCAGGCTTAGAGAAGATCTATAGTTAAAGAAATTGGAGTCTAGCCACTGCATTCAAGTAAGAGGTAGAAGTCAGGATCAGTTTGCATCTACATTTGTATTTTCTTTATTTTTGTATCGGATTGAGTCTTCCATAATTATTGTAACATGTGTATTTGAATATTTCTATTTGTAATAACTTTCCAAAATGGAAATAATTGTAAATGTGATTAATCAATTAGTATACTAATAATTGTGATTATGATGTTTATGAAAGAACAATATAGGCCCCGTTTGATAGTGGTTTTCTGTATTATATGTGATGTTTAAAAAAAACTTGTAATGAATTTGATTGTTTGACTGTTCTAGCATGCCACCCTTACGGAGTACATACTTGGACATCATTTAGGATGTCAAGTACGTGTCCTGTGAGAGTGGGGTGCTACAATTTTGGTATCAGAGCTTATATTTAGTATCTTACATGGATGTTATCTGAAATATATGCCTAGGTACATGCATTTAAGACATGTCTTAACATGCAGTGGCAATTGATCCCTAGTCTGAGTCGCATTTATATGAGTCCCACGCATAAGCATTTGTTAAAAGTTTGAGCTAATAGAAATAGTGAGAAGAATGATGGTCTATCAGAATGTGAAAAAAATGAAAGTTTGTGGATACTTAGAAATGAGAAATAATATATGGTTAGATATGACAGATAAAGATTTAGCACAATTGTGTTAGTGGATGTATTATTGAATATGACATCAAAATTGTAATGTGGTGATAAATCCTCGAATGTGAAATAGATGTGAATACATTGTCGTGGATTGATTAAGGAAGGTATTGATATAAACATGAATGACAAGATTTAAAGTGTATAAGCTAAGTTGAAAGAATTTTCTATGACCTTGAGAGGTTAAACTTGGACTTGAAATGATTGTTTGATAAATTTGACAAGAGTTATGATCTATGATAAGAATATATTTGTGGAATTGAGATTAGAATTTTAGGATGATTATGCATCTATAATTTCGAATTGATTGTGAACATACATAAGTATGATGAAATAATGGTAATTAGAAGATGGGATAAATGAGAAAGAGATAAGTAAAAGTGTTGGACCCCGATCTTTGAGTGACATGAAGAAATATTAAGTAAAATTAAATGAGTGATTTCATATATGTATTGTGAAATAAAAGTAATTATGCTTTGAGGAAATTCATAAGAAAAGAATGATTTTGATTTTGATATCTTCGGGTTTTGAGTAGCTTGGTATGGTTTATGAAATGAAAGTGGATGAGTTGATTGAAATGGAGTTGAAAATCAAGAAATAAAGAGAGAAAGTGTGAGAATATGAAAAA
>JANVCQ010000004.1:20760141-20770440 GCA_025531925.1 Erythroxylum plowmanianum
AATACAAATTATTAAACTATTACAACATAAAATATATAATTGTAAGACATATCAATTACTAAGTCATATAATAAAGTTTAAATATTTCAATATTTCATGATTGTAACATTTATAATCTGTAATTTAACTTATATTACTTATAATCGCAATGCGACGACCATGATCTTAATTTAAAACCTCAATAATACTAATTTGTTGATTTTGTTTTTGTATCCTTTTTCCCTTAGAACTTTGATACATTTACATTATATATATACACAACCAATTTATGAATGATAGTAGATTTTGAAATAAGTTGTTTGGAGAAGTGCAAAAATAAGCGACCTTATTTATAAGTAATAGAAAGATTATTTTCGATAGACACACATAAGAAAAAGATTTTTTTAAAATGGTTGAAACAAAATAATAACCAAATAAATAAACAAATAACTATATAGATAAATATAAAGATAAAAGTAAGTAAATAAATAAACAGGCAAATGAGAAAACATATAAGCAAATAAAACAAAAATTATTTGAAAAATAAAATAACTGAAAAAACAAATGCTACAAACAAAAACAAATGAAGAAGTTCGCGAGGCTTATGAAAAGAGAATAATAATTTATGAAGATATTCAATGATTAACATTTCTTATAACTATTATTAATTAATTGTTTACTAGCGTAAGACAAAAGAGAGTATTTTTGAATTGTACTATTGTGTAATCACTAAAATTATTTTGATTTTAAACATGATTTGTAAAAGTTGTTCTTAATTTGTGACAACATAAGACAATATGAATGGTCGTAAGGGGCTCTCTTAGTTTAAGTGAGGTTGCGGGTTCGAATCTTCCTCATATATACAGCCGTTTAAAACTTGGGATATGAGTTTTGCCTTCCGTAAGGGACCTATTGTTGGATCCTATTTTTTTTCCTTCTAAATTTCTTATTAATTGTTTAACGATTTATTTATGTTTTTTTGTTTGTTGAATAAATTACTTTTAGAATTGTGTCAATTATTTAGTAACTATGAATAAAGATTGAAAATTTGATGGAAAGAGTGAGACTTAGTTAGAATTAATGTGTCATTAAGTAGATTAAAGGGTTAGAGGCATAAAGGACAAAAGAAGGGACAAAATGAGAAAGTTCAAGTAAGTGAGAGTTTATTCGAATCACCCTATCAGAAAACCTGCTCTCGTTCTTTTTACTCCGAATCGATAGTTAGGCTCCGAAAATTAGTCTAAATGCGGATAGTTTAAAAGTACCTTCTCATAGTTGAGACCCTCCTAAAACATCTCGTGAACAAAAAAAAAAAAAAAGATAAATGAAAAAGATAATAAATTTTTAAGAAGGGAACGTGAGCAATAATTATTGAATAAATTAGTTTTATTTTTTCATACTCTTTTATTATTATTAAATTGATTTATACAATTTTTATAACTATTTATTAAAATAAATAATTTATAAATAAAAATAAACACACAAAATTCACTCATCTCTTATATACCATCCAAAAATTAATAATAACTACAAAAGCTTTTGACATATTACATCCACCCATTTTTATCAATTAGTTCCTTAAAAATAAAAAAGCATTTTATATGCATACAAATTAAAAAAAGAAAGAGAAGATAGGAGTGCTTGATTAGTCAGAAATGAAAAATAGATACTTGATAATATTCAATTGATATATGGTCTTCGTATTTTGTTATTCAATCACCCATAAGACATCTCGCGTCTCGAAAATTAAGATAGAAAGTTAATAGAGTGAATCTTTTCGCTTGAAATAAAAATTTAAAATACTAAATATAAACATGTTTTTATAAATAGATTAGGCAGAGAGTTTGTCACAGTCGAAGCAAAATCGCGAGACCTCTGTGGATTTTAGGTTTTTGGACTCCGCAGAATTGAAACCCACTAGAGAGAGCCATGGACAATGCGTTTGCCAGTGCATCCGCTATTACCGATCAGAGGCAAAAGATCGAGCAGTATAAGCACATTCTCGCATCCCTTATCTCATCCACCGATGTTGATAAGGCTAAGAAGTTCATCGATCACGGTATTTTAATTTATTCTCACCTCCGTAAACTACTCATGCCTTTCTTCAATTTTGATCTTAAAAATTGATGACTTGTAGTGTTGTCCGATGATGTACCACTGGTGGTGTCGAGGCAGTTGTTACAGAGTTTTTCTCAGGAGTTGGGGAGATTGGGACCGGAGAATCAAAAGGAAATTGCCCATTATACACTTAACCAGATTCAGCCTCGTGTAGTTTCATTCGAAGAACAGGTTTCTTTTTTCTTTTACTCTTTCTTCATTAAGTGAGCTTTTAGAAAGTAGGGCGAAAACTTAGTGTTCTGTGAAATGTAGGTGTTGGTAATTAGAGAGAAACTTGCGGAACTGTTCGAATCTGAACGGCACTGGTCAAAGGCAGCTCAGATGCTTAGCGGTATTGACCTAGATTCTGGAATGAGGTTTGAGTATAGAAATTTTCTTTCTTGTTTTAATAATGAAACGTTGCTTTGCTTGTGGTGCATAGTTTTTCATTGCTATATTGATTGCGTATCTCTGGCTGTTTTTCTCCATTAGGGGTATTGATGATACATACAGGCTATCGAAGTGTGTCCAGATCGCTCGTCTTTATCTAGAGGTATTGTTTTCCTATTAAACTTAGAGCGATAAATCAACGTTCCTCTTATTTGAGCCTGGTAGTTATCGGCTAGTATTGCTGCGTGTGACTGATAAAATCAAGCTAAAGGAAACATTAGCTGTTGACGTGATAGTAATAGTTTAGATGGTGGATGTGGTGGTATTTAGTGGAAGTCTACTTGAAGCCAAATGTGAGCTATTAGCTGACTGCTGGTTCAGGTCATTTGTGTTCTTTTGGGGAACAGCACAAGTTAAATTCTTATTTTGATAACTACCCTTTAGCTTTGCAGGATGATGATTCAGTTAATGCCGAAGCTTTCATCAATAAGGCTTCCTTTTTGGTCAGCAATAGCCAACATGAAGTATTGAATTTGCAGTACAAGGTTTGACGTTGTCCTGTATCAGTGCACATTGTGTACATGGGTAGCGGCTTTAATATTGATGAAGTGGTTTGTTTTATTCTTGTTTCTTGTAAGGTCTGCTATGCAAGGATCTTGGATTTAAAGAGGAAATTCTTGGAAGCTGCACTGCGTTATTATGACATATCTCAAATTGAGAAGAGACAGATTGGAGATGAGTACGTAAAAGTTGAATATTTATCCCATTAATCTTTGATTTTTTATTACTATGGGGAATAGAATTCGTAACAATTTCTTAGATATGCTGTCATTTGGTTTTTTGCTATATAAATTTTTTTTCTGTGAAGTTTTGCAGCTTTTGCACCTGGAATTATCAGGATTTTGTGAGAATATTGTGATTTGTATTTTCCATTTGCAAATTTGATCTTTCATATTAAGGGTCTTCTGCTTTGGATTTTAACTAGTTCCAACTTCTAGCACCTCTTTTCCATTGAACTCATTTTTCTGCATCTATTTCAAGCTTCATCTATGACCATTGTCTTCCGGAATCAAAATTTTCTTCTTGCACTAGATATTATGTACTTCTAACTGTCCATCCCACTTTATCGAGTTCATTGATCAATTGCTTTTATCTTTTATTTAGGACAATTGATGAGGAAGCATTGGAGCAAGCTTTATCTGCTGCTGTTACTTGTACAATCTTGGCTGCTGCAGGTCCTCAACGTTCTCGTGTTCTAGCCACATTATACAAGGTAAACATACTACAATTATTGAAGGTTTTGTGTGGGCGATATCTTTATCTGTTACATTTGCAAGTATGCTGATCTATTAGGATGTGAAAAATGTGGTTCAGGATGAACGGTGCTCAAAGCTGAAAATTTATCCTATATTGCAGAAGGTTGGTCATTTCTCTCTCTCTCTCTCCCATGATACAGGCATGGATTCATGTTTGCTAATCGAGCATGTTGAGCATATGAGAGGATAAATATGTTATGATTTTGTTTTCCCTTCTCCCTTTACAATTGCTTCAAGATCTTATAGAGGATCCTTATGTGAAAATTTAGGTGTATTTGGAGCGAATTTTGAGGAAACCAGAAATTGATGCATTTGCTCAAGAGTTAAAAGCACATCAGGTTATACAAATCATTATACTTTTTGATGTTGCATTCATCCACAGGAAATAAGTAAAATGATCTGTTATCTTTCTGGTTTAACAGAAAGCTCTTCTTCCTGATAATTTTACTGTACTTGATCGGGCTATGATTGAACACAACCTTCTAAGTGCAAGCAAACTTTACACAAATATAAGGTTGGAGAGGAGTCTTTTTATATTTCTTTCGACTTTTTGTTTTCAAGTATGAATTTGCATTGATGTCGTCTTGTTATTTTTGTCGGACTAATAGTTTTGATGAGTTGGGCACCTTGTTGGGAATTCCTCCACATAAGGTACATTTCTATCCTGATCTTTGAAGAACATCGTGATTGCTCATATTTCCAGTTAAGATAAAAATTAATTTCTATCCTTTAAAGTAAGCATATTCCTATTCTATCTTTGCAGGCAGAGAAAATAGCATCAAGAATGATCTATGAGGATAGAATGAGGGGTTCGATTGATCAGGTGTGACATGCTAAATGCTGAGGGTTTCTAGATCTCTACCATGCTCTTTCGTAGATTGGTTTCTTGAGGTTTCATATGTGGCTATTTGCTAACCTTCATAATTTACATGGAATTGAGTGCTCATGGCCAGTATGAAGCTTGTTTGCCTGTAGATTGCATTCTGATTTTCCCGTGCTTGTAATTGCAACAGTTTTCTGTGAATGTGGAAAATATTTTGTTTCATTTATTGCTTAATTGTTCATCACACACAGGTGGAAGCTGTCATACACTTTGAGGATGACACGGAGGAGTTGCAACAGTGGGATCAACAGGTGTTTCTCCTTGCTGATTGAACAAACTGACGAAATATTTTTGAGAATGGGACTAAATCTAGGTCCAACTGGAACTGATTTCTCACATATTTTAATGATATTTTCTGTAAACATATTTGCATTTCTTCACTGCAGATTGTTGGTTTGTGTCAAGCTCTGAATGATGTACTAGATAGTATGGCGAAGAAGGGCTTGTCTATTCCTGTCTAACCTGTTTGGAGTCTGGAGAAGGGTTACCTTTTTCTATATTGGTCGACTATGAAAGATGGACTTTGTAGTATGGTGACATCCTCCAGATTTTGTTGATGATACCTAAATGAGTGTGGATAATCGCTTATTTTGATACACACGATGGCCTTATAAATCCAATGTACGGAAATATTTTTCATATTTATATGGTCTATTTCAATTTCATTGTTTTCGCATTTAATTTTGAAAGCCGTCGGGGCAAATGTTAGCTTGGGTGGTCTAATCGGCGGAGCCAACCTTTTCAAGAGCATTTCAATTCAGGTTAGGAAAGTAGCCCCTGCAATCCACAATATCTTGAAGAGGCTAGTTAGCTATGTAAAAAGGTATATTTTTAATTCTAAGATTTTTATTAAAATATATGTTGAATTTTGATATTTTGGAACACTTAAAATGGAGACTAATATTTGTAAAATATTGAAAATGAAGATTAAAGTTGAGCTTTTATTCGCAATGTTTTATATTAATACTGACATGGTCTGTGTTTAATACTTGTTAATTGATAATGTAGGTTATTTGTAAAATATTTAAAATGAAGTCTTAATTGATAAGGCAGATTTCACATTATCATGTCTGTGCCATGTGATATAATTGCATTTATTTTTTAAAAAAGAAAATAATTTAAATTCTTAAAAAATTTTGATTATAATTTAAAGGTATAATTAAATTAATCAATGTTTTTTTGGCTACAAAAGGAAAAACTACACAACAAACAACCCCTAATAGCATAGGGCTTTTCGGTATAAGGCTCCACACTGGTCGTGTTGAATCTGCTCCTAGATGGTCACCGGGGGCTCCGACAAAATATGCAAGCCTGGGCTGAAAGCCACTGTTAAGGAAGCCACCCGATTTGCACACTGGTTCCCTTTGCGATACACATGTTGGAGATGCACCTCCTAGTCTCGTTGTAATAGTCCGTGTGTATCTGCTATCAAAAAAGGATATTCAGTTAAACCACCTTGGAAGAAGAGAGGATGTTAATTACCTCGAGGGAATCCACTTTGACAATAACACATCGGTAGCCCATCGCCCACGCTTGGGACAGACTTGAGTGGACGCCTCAAAGTTCCGCGGTAGTAGGTGATCCCCTTCCTATGTTGTGTAAGAAACCTCCACACCACTTTCCTTGCCAGTCTCTAAGTATTCCCCCGGTGGTAGCAATGTTAGTCCCTTGGGTAATAACCCCATTTGAATTCAGTTTGACCCAATCTTATGCTGGTTTGGTCCATCCAACAAAAGTGCCAACAGGTAACCCCTGTTGTTGCATCACGCAGCTTTCCGCCATTCTCGCTCTCTCGATCCACACGACATAGTTTAGTACCACTCGTGGACCGATTTCTTGCCATACGAAGCCAGCTTAAAAAATGCTCCGATTTTGCCACTGTCAGAGAAACCAATATGCTACTCCAAAGAGCGTATTCCACTCAACCTGAAAATCTTGACTGTGCCTCCTAAGGTTGTGGGCCACCCACTCATCCACTTCTTGTTGGAAGAAAACCATGTCCCTTGCAAGCGAGGGAAATTAACCCCAAAAAGCTTTTACACGTGGGCAATCCCTAATGACGTGCAAAGTAGATTCGTCTTGCCCACAAGTGTGGCAGCTGCCATCCGTAGTGATCTGGCGAGCCAATCGCTGCTGATTTGTCAGAAGTTTGCCTTTGGCCAGAAGCCACAGAAAAGTGCGAATCTGCTGAGGCCCTGGCCATTTCCAAATAGAAGTCCAAAGACTAGTGTGAGCTTCCGTAGTACGACCTTCGATTAAATTGTAGACTGAAGCCACCGTAAATCACCCATTACTAGTGGGTCCCCAAATTATCTTATCGTCCTCGGTGCCCACAATTTGGGGCCAGATCTCTGCAATTTCCATACAGATCATGGAGGGTAAAAAGTGTTGGAATAAAGTACACTACCAGTTACTGTCTTCATCATCCAAATCGGCTACAGTGGCATAAAGGAGGCTATCCGGGAAAGGCATGGTAGCCGCTAAAAAGAGTGGCCCCCATTCATTAAGCCAATTATCCAACCAGAAATTGATGGGATTCCCATTGCCCAGCTGCCATTTCATACCTTGCCAAACATAATGCTAGGTAGCAGAGATTCCTTTCCAGATGCCTGAAGCTCCGTTCCGGTTGATAGTCACGGGGAGGGGGTTAGGGCCTAAATGATATTTAGCCTTTACGATTTTGACTCAGAGGATTGTGGGCTGATTGATCAAGGTCCAGCCTAATTTTGTCAAGAGTGCATCGTTGGAGGATCGAATACTTTTTAGGCCTAGACCCCCTTCGATCTTTGGTTTACAAACTGTTTCTCAATTAACCAGATGAATTTTCTTCTGGTCTCCCATAACTCCCCAGATAAAAGCCCGCATGATTCGCTCCAATTCATTGCATAGAAGCCTTGGGAGTCGTACCGTCTGCATCGTATAAATGGGAAGAGACGAAAGAATGGACTGAGTCAGAGTAACTCGCCTTGCCAGGGATAAGGTTTTGGCTTGCCATCCAGCAAGCTTTTTCTGAACGCTGTCAATTATGTATTGATACGTATGTCTCGTTGAGCGTTCATGAAGCAAAGGGATCCTTAAGTATTTTCCAAAGTTGTTCGTGCTAGGGATGTGTAAGTTTTGACTTATGCGACGAGCGGTATAGGGGTTGACATTCCTGGAAAAATAAATTCTTGTTTTGTTCATATTCACTTTCTGCCCTGAGACCTGGCAAAACACTTCCAAAGTTCGAGCAACGACTTGGGTATGAGAGTCCTCCGCTTCAACAAATAGGATAAGATCATCGACAAAGAAAAGATGGGAAATAGGAGGCCTTGTAGGGCTCAGCTTGATCGGTTTCCATTACCCTTGGCCTACTGCTTGGGATATGAACTAACCTAGCCGTTCCATGCACAAAACAAATAGGTAAGGTGAGAGCGGATCACCTTGCCAAAGTCCACGGGAGGGATTGAAGGGATCCGTTAGCTTACCTTGCCAATTTACTTGCATAGACACCGTCGTCACACACTGCATAACGATCGTGATGAGGGAAGCTGGAAAACCAATATCCTGAAGGGTATTTTGGGTAAAGTCCCCTCGTAGTCGATCATAGGCTTTCTTCAGGTTCACCTTGATAGCAAAATATCCAGTTTTACCTGTCTTTTTACGGATGGAATGAATGACTTCCTGGACAATGATAATGTTATCAGTAATTTGCCTACCCGGTATAAAGTTGCATTGGTTAGCCCCCACCAAATAGTCCATATGGCCTTTCATTCTGTTCACTAGAATTTTCGAAATGATCTTGTAAAGAACAGTGCAGAGGCTAATCGGTCAAACTTGAGTGATATTCTGAGGGGAAGGGATTTTAGGGATCAAGACCAAAATAGTATGATTTAAATCCCTATCCCAACGTTTTAAACTAAAGACCTTTTGTATGTACTCAATCACTTTGGGCCCTATCAGCCCCCACTGCTTTTGGAAAAAGAACGCATTAAAACCATCGATGCCAGGGGCTTTATACGGATTCATGTCAAAGACCGCCATCTTGATCTCTAATTGATGGATAGGTTGAGAGAGCATATGGAGCCGGGCTTCTGAAAGTTGTGGGAAAGCTTCAGAGAGTGGAAATGGATGAATAGCCTTGTCTTCGTTAAGGTAAAGCTGGGCAAAGAAAGACCTGGCTTCAAGCCCCAATAGCACTAGATCAGAGAGCAAGATACCCTCGGAGTTAACAAGGCCCTCTATCCTCAGTTTCTTACGACGAGAGAGTGTGAGGGTGTCGTAGTATTTTGTATTCCTATCCCTTTGGGAGATCCAGTCACATTGGGCTTTCTGATGCCAAAAAATCTCCTCCTCACAGAGGACCTGAATCAGTTCCCCGCTAAGCTGATCCCCCAAATGTAAAAGCTGATCCTCCAAATGTAAAAGATCATCTCGTTGGTCGGCCCCCAGGTTCTATTGTATACCCTCCAACCGAGCTAGTAACCTTTTTTTTTTTTTTTTTTTTTTTTTTTTTCTGAGAGAAGATATTACCAAAATATGTGTGGTTCCAGCTAATAAGATGTTTTGAGAATTTAGCTAAAGCTTTCCGCATTGCTGCTTCCTCAGGGAGCCAATGCGCAGCTACCACTGTCGCAAAATCTGGGTGAGTTAACCACGCATTCTGGAATCTAAACATCGGGGGACCTCGGTTTCTAGGTGTCTGGGGCTTGATGTGAATTAACAATGGATGATGGTCGGAGTCTAAAAAAGGAAGGTGGTGAATCACCATTGCTGGGAAAGCGTGCAACCACGACGTCGACCCCAACACTCTATCTAGCCAAGCTTGGACTACTCCTCACTTCCACGTAAATTTGGATCCCACATAACCCAAATCGTGAAGGCCGCTCTCATGCACCCAATGTTTAAACTTCGTATTCACTATCCTCGTGGATTGGGCGCCCCCTCGCTTGTCCGACAATTCCAATTTAGCGTTACAATTGCCACCAATGAGCCAGGGGCGATGCGTAGAATAGCCTAGCCAAGTCAAGATGGGCCAGAGGATTTTTTGGTTCGAAGTTTGAGGACTAGCATAGACTGCTGTAAAATCGATCGAGCTTGAAGCATGCTTGATCGTAGTATGAAGGAATTGACGATGAGCTATTATGACTGAGATATCATAAATATCCTTCCATAATAGCCAAATCCCGCCCAAAAAATCGTCGGCTTCAACTCGAAATGAGTAATCAAAACCAAGCTTATTGACTACTGCGGTTGTCTGAGAACCACTTATTCTGCCCGAAAAGTCGTCGGCTTCAACTTGAAATGAGTAATCAAAACCAAGCTTATTGACTAATGCGATCGCCTGAGAACCACTGATTCTGGTTTCTAGTTGTAGGAAAATCCCGGTGCGTGCATCACATACACACGGTGCGGAAAACAAAAAAAAATTATTCCGGGAAGTTCCCGAAGTCCAGGATCTATGTGTATATACAAAGAGGTACCATAATTCTCAAACCACAACGACCAAAGGAGACCGTCTCTAACAGTATCCACGCAAAGGTCGGAAAACCTAACCAAATCAAACCCTTTGATCCGAAAATAGCTAGAATAAAGAAGAGAGTGCTAGCTCTTACCTTATTCTTGGAGAGCACAAGGTGAAGAAGAGGAGAAGAT
>JANVCQ010000004.1:20784055-20798966 GCA_025531925.1 Erythroxylum plowmanianum
AAGAGATGTGGAGTTATCTATTGAAGTTATACCTGGCACTGCTCCTATATCCAGAGCACCGTACAGAATGGCTCCTACTGAGTTAAAGGAGTTGAAGGTGTAGTTACAAGAACTTCTAGATAAAGGGTTTATTAGACACAATGTGTCACTGTGGGGAGCACCAGTGTTATTTGTTAAGAAGAAGGATGGCACACTGTGAATGTGCATCAATTACAAACAGTTAAATAGATTCAAAGTGAAGAATAGGTATCCATTTCCAAGGATTGACAATCTATTTGATCAGTTGAAAGATGCAGGAGTGTTTTCGAAGATAGATATGAGATTGGGGTATTATCAGCTTCGAATAAAGGATGTGGATGTACTGAAGACTGCATTTATGACCTATTATGGACATTATGAATTCCTAGTAATGTCATTCGGGTTAACTAATGCTCCAACAGCATTTATGGATCTAATGAATATAGTGTTCAGGCCTTATTTGGACCAGTTTGTTGTGGTATTTATTGATGATATCCTGGTTTATTCTAAGAATGAACAGGATCATAGTAAGCATCTCCGAATTGTATTATAGACCTGTGGGAAAGAAAGTTGTATGCTAAGCTGAGTAAGTGTGATTTCTGGATTTAGGAGATATCATTTTTGGGGCATGTTATCTCTTTCAAAGGAATTAGAGTTGATCCTAGTAAGATAGAGGTGACTGTTAATTGGAAGTCACCACATAATGTGACAGAAGTGAGAAGCTTTTTGGGTCTGGCTAGTTATTATCGTCTGTTTGTTAAGGGATTCTCGGTGATAGCATCCCTTTTTACTTGATTATTTCGAATTGGTTGTGATGAATAAAATGTTTCTCTGCATTTCTTCTGGAAATTGAACAAAGCTAGTTTGTTTTTGCCTTTTCTAGTTTATGTTCCATGGCTATTCATGTGTGACATTTTCTATCCATGTAGTTATTCAATCTGTTGTATTTTATGGGTTTATTTTATCTTGAGTAATTTTGTATCTTCTCATAAAATGATAGTTATAGCTTGAGCGGGTTTATTATTCATTGTTTATAACTGGTATATGAACCTGCAGTTGGTTGTTTTTAGTAACTTTATAAACTTTTCAGCAGTTTGATTAGTAAAGTGACTTGTTCAGAATTAGTACTATCTTGATTGATTGACTAAGGTGATATGATGCTTGATTTGTTGCATTAGTTTTTGATTGAAAAGAGAGTGCTGTTGAACTTGCAATAATATTGCCTTAACTAGGAAAAAAACATAAATTAACAACAACGTATTATGATTTTCATCCTGATCAAATGTCCAAGTTAAAGTAAGTAATCCAGCATGCAAAGTATTCACTAACACACTTGCAAAATAAATGTATAATAACCTAAAGTTATATGGAGTAGTGAATGAAAACCATCAGGAATATGACATTTTCCAGTCCAAAACTAACAATATTTGTTTTATTTGCTTCTTGGGAAAGTTTACCGAAAGATAACTCAATTCATTTTTTTGGTTAAAGATAGTTCCCCTACTTTTTGCTGCTTAGTGTACTCAGAAATTCTTATCTCTAGGAAAAATAGACAATAATTTCTAAGCTGGCATTTATTATATAAAATACTTCACTCAAGGATAAGTTCTTCTTGCCTTTTCATTCTTATGAACTACGTTCTTCTAAAGCAGGGTTTTTATCCTGCCCTTCTATTAATACTGCATAAAAAAGTTGTCATTACCTTGTTCATATATGTTTGTCTACTTAAGAGAAACTTTTTAATTAGGTACTTTTTTGGTGTCAGGGGAGTAAGTATTTCTGACAACTATGCCTTTTGCTTTTTAGTTTGGTGAGTAGTGGTATAGATTGGAAGAGAACATATTGTAGTTAAGTACTTTTCATCTTCTCCAACTTGTTTGAATATTGAATGATCTATAGCCTTTGTTCTATTATTGATTAAGCAACTGAAAATTTAATCTTGGTTGTAGGAATGCATAGTCACAATAACTCCTTCCTTACGATGCTCAAACTATGTGTTATAAGAATACAAATTTTTTAACTTTGTTTACAATATTTCATATTGGCATCTTATTGTATTTTGATTTAGTTTCATTTATCATGTTTCAGCATAAAGTGATCTAAAGGTCTTAGAGGAAAAGCAAAAACAAGAGGTATGGATCATTGTTCATTTGTGAATAACTTCGGATTGAATCTAGTTAGTTTTAAGTTTTTAGTAATGAAGTTTTAAATGTTTTAAAATGAGATGTATTTATAGGTAGCTAGTAGTTCAAAAATATAAACTATCAAATCCTTTTATGTCTCTTTTGAATGCATTTGGTATATTTGGAACTGGTGTGCTTGGTGCGCTTTATGCATTGGCTTAGAATGAAAAGAAAGATACAGATGCAACACTTAAATATGTAAGTCTCTTACTGTCCTTTTAGTGTAGTTTATCTGTACCACCTAATTATTAAGATGCCTTTGTGCATTTGGAGAAAAAGTTTGCTCCTTGATTCTATGGAATATTTGAATGCCTTTTTTTAGTTCTTTGTCTTTGCCTCTCGTTCAAAGGAAAGATCTTTGCAATGTCTTTTGTAGAATGGAATAGTAAGATTCTTAAATAGTTTGTTTCGTTTTGTAGCTTTAGTTAGTTTTTGGGCACATTGAAGAAGAACTAGCATCTACAAAAGGAGAGATATTATGACTTAGGAGTCAAATAAATTCATCAAAAACTCTTGTAAACAGTCATCCATCACAAAAAGCTGAAATTGAAGACAAAAAGCTCGTTGTTGATGCAAAAAGGACCACTAGGAGGAGAAAGCCTAGTTCCTAATGAAAGAGAGCACAGGATGTAACACCCACTCATTCTCAAAAACTCAAGCATCATACATTACATTACATTTCATTATGTTTTAAACATATTATACAATATGTAATGACATAACACAAATATATCACATACCTTGAAATCCAAATGTCTTTCTGTGTATAAATATTACAAACTATATATGCAAAAATACAAACTGTCTCATCATATTGAGTGCAAGTCAGTAACAACAAAAAACTAAACGTTATTCATAACAAAACACAATCTTCATTAGCCACTGTGGTTATCTTTGTCCCAAGCTTTATACCCTTCTCTCTGAACCTACATGGGGCAAATCTACCGCATTAAGCATATAGCTTAGTGGGGAATAACTAAACAGGATACATATTGACAACTATCTCTAACAATCATCTAAACGTTCACATATTCAAAAGCAATCCAAATACTATGAATCACTTAACAAAATATAACATAGCAAAATAGAATATATATTTGTTCCAAAGCAAAACTCACCAGTATCAGAATTTAAACACAATGTATTTCAGAACCGAATATCACTTAACAATATAAAATATTTCTCATGTTGAAGCAAATCATTTAAATCCTATATTAGAATGTATAAATGTCAGAATTGAATATCAGAATAGGGTATAAACTCTTCATATCAGAACATATTTGAACCAAAACAGACTTTATTTATAGCAAAACTAAAAATGTATCAAAATACAAAATAAGTTAGACTACTAATTCATTCTACAAAAGCAGGTAACGGGACTCATACAGGAGATAATGTGATCGGTATCACAGAACAGGAGAGACTTATGTCTCAATAACAGGAGACATCGAAGTGTCAATAACAGGAGACATCGAAGTGTCAGTAACAAGAGACATTGAAGTGTTACAGGAGCAGTTATAGACCCTTCTAGGCATGCCTATTTACCCACAACTATGACTTAATAGTTTTAACACAAAACAAGTTCATTTCAAAATCCTCATATGAGGAACATATTGCAAAATATTCAACTTTGTTCAACTTGACATAATCATAGATTCTAAACCAACTAACATTTCATACAATATCCAAACTCTAATTCATTTATATAACATCTCCAAAATTCCAGACCTGAACATTTGGTAAACAACTATTCAATCTTAATGATTTCAGATGAACTTGGTGTAGAGGAAGAGCAATGTGTGAGGAGTTTGTGGTCCAAATTTCAAGTCAATCGGAGGTCCAGAGAAGAAGTTATGATCAAAAGAGTGAGGGATTTTTAAAGCTGTCAAATAGTAGAATACATTCACTGTTATAATCATGCACCCCTTCATGACCCCTTAGAGTCACGATCATGTTTTTGCACGATCATACGACCCTTAGAGTCACGATCGTGCTTGTGCACGATCATGCACTACCTTTTATTCCAACTTCTTCTAGCTCTTCCCAAAACAAACTTTTAGGTCAATTTTACATGGTCATTTTGACAAAAAAAATGAAGGATTTATGCCGAACATTCTTCTAAAAATTGTTCCTTTTTTTCTTAGGTTTCTAATGAAACCATTTTTATGCAATTTGGTTCAATATTTTGAAAGTTATACCCAAAATACTACAGACTTTCCTCAAACAGTGACATAATCCAGAAACTCAACTTCAAACCAAAATTTGACACTCTTAGTGATAGAAATCAAATTTGAATCCTTTATGAAAGTTGTAGATATATGCATCTAGTTTAATCTACATTTAAATTCATCCCATTTGGATACCTAAAGGTCAAAGTATGGCTAAAATACCAATACCTGTCTAGTGGAACTACTCTTTTTAGCCAGCATCCAACATATATCTAACTTCAATTCTTTCTTAATGCAGTACACATTTGATCCATTTCAAACATTAAACAATACATGTTATAACAAGATACCAAGTTTATAATTCCCTTACCTCACTAAACTTCAAGTTCAACTCCAAGAACCCAGCTAAACCAAGCTTCCAAACAACTAGCACATACCTAAGATTAATGTACAACTTTCAGCCTTACCATAACAATAGTACAGAAAATTAGTAGAACCTTTTTCTAGATTTAGTAGCTTACCAAAATTCAAGTGATGATAATCCAAAGTCCAGCAAAAATTCCATAAGTTAGAGAGAAAATGGGAGGGGTTCAGTGGAGAGAATGCAAGTATAGAGAGAGACTGCAGAAACTCCAAATGAGTTAAAGTGAATCAGCACTTGCTTTGCAAGGTTTCTGATTTACTATAGCCATATGTCACACCTGAAGGTATGCTACAAATCCTTCAATGAAGCCATCTACATGTCATCATATATGGTTGCCAAATGTGACCATTCAATTAAGCCATTTGTTAATGTATTAACTAAGTCAAATGTCACTAATTCCTAGGCTTAGTCATTCTAATTTCCATGTACGAATTTAACTTGTCACTTGATAATTTTTCCTAGACCAAATGTACATTCAGTTACCTCAATTCTTTAATGGAATTAATTAGTTCTAATTCACAAACTATAATTCATCGAACAAAAATTCAAGTCATATGACATTCTCAATCTTATCTCAATTTTGAACCTCTTATTATACATGTACTTTCATGAACATATAACATTTCAACTAGGGTATATTTTGGGGCCTGACACAGGACAAGTTGCAACACTACACCAATATGGTTTTGCTTTGCATTATCATACTTAACTAGTAGTTGTTTATTGAAAGTGGTACTTGTATAAAAGCAATCCGCTAGGGATATAAAATAGTTGAGATTATAAGTGTAATATCTAATATTAGCAGGTAATGGTATGGCACTAGATTTCATTCATTAGAAGTTGTTGGATGAACTCCATTTTTTATCGATAGTTTTTCTTCCTAAATTTGTGTATACATGTGATATGGCAAATGGGAAAAGCAACATGTCTATGATGTTTTGCTTTTAGATTATGCAAGCATGTAGTTTTATCACTTAATTAAGGCATAATGATTCGAATCAATTCGACTAAAATGTGAAAATGTTAGGGTTATAGACTGTTTAATCCTAACTTTAAGTCGAACAATCCAAATTCAATTAAGTTTCAAGCTCAAAGATGTCTATCCTTAGACAACCTTATACTTATTTAGCAACTCCATTGAAAGAAATTTAAATTTAGATTTTGAGATAATCTAATCCTATTTTCTTGTTATTAAGAGTATATAATATACTTGGGATTATATTATACTCGTCAATCCTTTTTCTGATGAGAAATACATATTGCTTTTAGTTTGATGACAGTTAGACATCGTTCTTGAATTGTTATAAACCTTTGCTTTAAATGATGATGTTCATTTATTTTACTCTATTTGAATTGTGTTGTTAAACTTCATTTGTATTGTTATATTTTATATTTGGATATATCATCATCATCATGGTTATTATTATTATCGTTATTGTTGTTGTTGTTGTTCTTCTTATTGTTGTTGTTGTTGTTGTTTTTGTTGTTGTTCTTCTTATTGTTGTTTTTGTTTTTGTTGTTGTTGTTGTTCTTCTTATTATTATTATTATATGTTTTATTTTTTATTAGAGTTATAAACTTAATTTTTGTAGGATTTAATATCTAAAATCCATATTCATATAAGAATATTCAACGAAATACTAAGATATATAATATTCATATCCTTATAATTTTTTTAAAAGTCATGTTTTCATAAATCGTTTTACATATAAACAGTTAATACTAAGTACCTAATTTTATCAAACATCAAATGACAAACAACTAATACAATCAATTGATATAATCAATTATCAGCTAATAACTAATGCAATCAACTGGTTATCAAATATGACCTAGATATTTCCTTGATCTTTTAAATGCCTTGACACTTGAGAAAATTTGAAATAAGTCTAGATGAAGAAAATAAAGCAAAGCAAGAAATTGAACAGTTGACCAAAATAGTGACACTAAATCATAAATGTATGAAATCTGGGATTTTAAATTACATTAACAATGAAAGAAAAAAGATTAATCTACGACTACGAGAGAGAGCGTGCTTTTTCCTCGTGCACTTCTGTCTCTTTTCACTCTTTTACTTAAATGTCTTTTCAGTGCAAAATCTCAAAAACAAATACCCTACTTTAGTTAGTACGAGAGAAAGTTAAATCTTGTGGAGAGCGAACGCCCACATCTCCAGCAGATTGCTGCTTATATAATGCTAGCGTATTAAGAGTAGATGCGATCTGCTGCCTTAAGTAACGGCTAGTCTTTATGCCTGAGAACACAGACGCAGGGTGTGGTTTGGGGAAGCTGTGGTGATTTGATTTAAAGATGGACGAGTAAATATCGCTCAATCTCTTACTTTCTTCATTTTTTGTTAATCGGCCCTTCGTAGATGTTGGAAATGACTTTTCCATCTAGTGTTTTCCCACTACTTTTCTTGTTTTTATTGACTGTGCAATGTGAGATGGGTTTTCATTGATGCTTTAGGGGATGGGTTTCTTGGATTAGTGTTGGGTATTTGTTTGTTTACCTGGTTGTCCATGCATTTGATACTGGTTTTACGAAATTGATTTCCTCTGTTTTTTTTTTCAGTTTTTCATTTGTTTTGATTTCTCTCTTTGGTTTCTGGATTCTATCCTGTGCTTTTTGAGACTGAAATGATTAGAGGATGTGGGCTCTGATTAAATTTGGTGGGTCATTGTGTTCTTTCGTTCCTTTATTCTTTTGCTTTTTTTTTTGCTTATTTCTCTTTTCCCAGACAGTTTAGTGAAAAACCCAACGACATAGTCATAGCTCGGAATCTAAGTGTCTGGGATTGGACACAAACGTTTCTAGTGTTCCTCTATTCAGCATTCCGTTTCTGGTCGAGGTTATGCAACTGGATTCGATGCTGGAAGTTTCTGCTTTTTCTTTATTTTTATATTTTTCCTTTGTGTGCTGTTTGTTACTGTTACTGTTGCTGTTCTGTTGTTATCTTGCTGACGTTCTGGCTGTTTTGTCTATTCAGTTTTTTTATTAATTGTTGCTTCAGTCATTGGTCTGTACCCTTAATCACATGGTATATTTTGTCCACTGTTAGTAAAATTCTGCATATAATTCCAAATCTAAGATTCAAGATTCTGTTGTCTCACAGTAATAGCTATATGTCCATGGTAACATATTCCTTATCTTACTTTATGATTGGCAGCACCGAATATTGGGGTTGGCAAAGGGATGGTTTTAGTCCACAGAAGGATTGTAATTTTGGTGAGTTTTTATTATAGTATCTTATATGGTCATTGATGAAACCATTTGCGTTGAAGGTAGCATTTAGGATGTGAAAGTCAAATAGTAAATGAGCTTGCTGATGACTGATTGGGTTTCTTATTTTGAGCAGATGCTTCTGAAAGTTTATGGAATCAAGTAACTCTGAATGAGGATGATTTATGTAACATCTTTGATGAAACAACCCCGGTTAAGGCATGTGGGGATTTGACTTATCACGGAAATTACAATGGTATGTTTATATTTCCATTGCTTCCTTCTTGCTTTATGGTTGGTTTTAGTTACCAGTTAATCTATCTAATTTGGAGGGTTGAATTTCAGATAATATGAACAAGGAACCGGAAGAACGTAGGGAGACTTCTTCGCAGTTAAAACGACGTCGGATGCTACATTTTGACACCCAAGAAACAGATTCCACCCTTTGCAATGAAGATCTGAAATCTGCATTTTTGAAATCAAACGTTAGTGCTTGTATTGGTTTTACTTGGCAAGAATTTTCTTTTTGAAAGCAGTCATTGGAAGCTAATTGCTGAATATTTTCTTTCTTATTTAAGCTTGCTATCCTATTGGGAAAGACTGATAATAACCATTAAAAATCACACATGCATGTACAAAGTGTTTAGTGGTAGATTTTGAGGGTCTATAAGGCTTTGTGATCAATCAATTATAGTGAAAAGTACAATTTGCATTAACCAGCAGATACTGCTGAAGGTTTTATAGACTGATTGTACTTTATATTGCCAATATTTCTTGAATAATGACAGTCTTTTGTGTTACTTTCAGGGAAGGGAACTCTTGATTGATGATGTTATGCCCCAAGCATTGCCTTGTGTTCCTGGGTTTCCAGGTTTGTGTCTTGGAGGCTTCGTGTAGGAATTCAATCTGTCTACATTTTCTAGGTTCCTAATCATACACATTACAGATGTGTCTGCCGGCTGTTACGAGAGCTTGGATCAGTCACCAGAGGGCTGGGTTGCTGAATGCTTTAATGACACTGACATGCATTTAAGTCCAGATAATATGTATGATTTTTCGGGATCTAGACTGTTAGTTAATTTTTTTTCTACATGGTTTGACTCCTCTATTGTTGTGACTCAGGAATGTCCCTGGAGCATCTGATATTCAAATTGATATTTCAGGTATTTGACTTTTTTTGTTTAGTCATGCAGTTCTATTCTTTCGTTTTAATGTTATCTCTTGTACAAAGTTAACATTTATATGATGCTTAGAGTTCTGCAATGACCTGCCGGAGTTTGAAGCTAATTTAGTTCAAAAACAAGTTATTAGGACTCCTTCAAACATCATAGTTAAAGGTGTGTATCTGCTCTCAATATTTTCTAAAATTGATTGTGCCTATTTGGCTTACTTTCATATAGTATTACTCGAGAGATTTTTACTTCCTAACTTAAGTGGAAAGTTTTTTGTATGAGTTCTCTTTAGCAAACTGGATTATGTTCTTTGTTTTACACCTTTTAGTTTCCCCCAATAGCCTAGAGGAAGGGGAAAAGAAAAACACAGATTAAGAGTTATCAATTTGAATTTGAGATCCCCTAGATGGGGAACTATTTTGAATTCTGAGATGGACTGCAGATTTGGTCATGCAATATCAAAATAAATTCTTATGTTGACAAGTTCCTCTTTTTCAACCTCAGGTAAGAAGTCATTATTGCAGACGCCTACTAAGTTAGCTTCTTCTGTTGTATATCCATTTGCTTTCATAAAACCATGTGGGATGCAAGGAGATATTACTCTGAATGATATCAACCAACGAATCCAAACTCCACCACCATCAAAGTCTAAGCAAATTGAAGACGATCCTGCTGCATATCCCACTTCAGCTTTCTCTGGGAAGCCTGTTGTTGGCAAAACTAAAATTCGTACAGAAGGAGGAAAAGGAAGCATCACAATCATGAGAACCAAAGGCTGAGTGGATATCCAAACTCCTGTTTTGCAGCTAACATTTTAGGTCACCCCAATGTTTTGGGTTGAGTTTTGTCTGTCATTCTCGTGCTTCCGAGTACAGAATTCAGAGTCTTTTGTATGGCCTCTGATCCAGTCTTGGAATTCGTAAATCACATCAATTGTCTATCTTTCCATGCAGCACTCTGGACGTTAATGGCTGTTGTTTCATACGTACCAATCTTATACTGACGAGAAACTTGTTTGTGAGAGTCGTGAATTTCCTTTTGACTTTGGAAAGACCTTCACAGTGCTGTCTTCATTAAAAAATTCGGAGCCTGTATCGGAATTATGTAATATAGTTGTATTTATCATGGAATGGCAAATGCAAACCTTAATCTTGTAACATTGTACCTCCATCTGAAATCTGTTTTCAGTAATATAATCTGGATAGTTAGAGAATGCTCGTCCATAGTTTTAGGGTGTGACAAATGAACCATAACAGGTTGCCAACTTCAAAAAGAAGGGAGTTTTGTAGATTATCCTATCCATGGGAACTCTGAAAAGACATTTTACATATTACAAGAGTGTACTGAAGTTTCCTTTCCTCTCTTTTATTTCATGAGATGAGACCATCTTGAGATGTATATGAATTTTTGAAGTCCGAGATTTACATTCTAGTCTGGTTCAAGGATCTTGCACCAGGGTTATTACGTGTTCTTCAGAGATTCTTCTTAAAGACCTGGAAAACGTAATGTTTTTCAGCGTAAGCTCTCCAACGATCAAGTCAGTTATGGAAATCTAACATTTTAAAGAGGAAATATTAAGAATGTACATTACGTCATTCAATATTCTAATTGGACAGAATATGAATATAGTGTCTTCTCTTATCATCCAATCATGTTCAATTTTGCTAATTAGTAATTGATTTATAATTGAAATTTGAAAATTTCTTTTCAAATATAATTTCACACTGGCCAGAAAATTTTATAAATCATTACTAATCAAGAACAGTAGAATATTCTCTCTAATTATTATAGAGTGATGAATCCTATATTGACTTACTCAACTATCTACATATGGTTCATATTGTATCCAATTACTACTGACTGAATTATCCTAGGATGATTCATAAGTAGCATCAAAACACAGTAATTTCCATATTAGATATCTTGGTAATTTTAAGTCTAAAGATCAATTATACAATCATCATTATGAGATAATCCATAGACACATAAGTAATATTCCATTCGAAATTCTCATAATTGACTCGGTTCAGTGACTTATTATCTAATTATCACCCACACATTAGTTTAAGTATCTCTACACTTTAATTTATGAATTTACTTACTTTCTTTATAAGAAAGAAACATAATGTGTGCTAGTTTTACCGTTTCAACAATATCTAATCTTGATGAAACCATAATTAGGAACATTTAGGAATAACACATAAGCTCTTTACACAAGCTCTCTTAAGTGCAATTGGGGTTGGTGAGAAATTAGCCACTGTGGGGCCACTTTCAGTGGTTTCTAAGGGATTTAACTGGAATGCTTGGTGGCATACTTTTTACCTTTTATCAGGTAAGATATGATGTTTCATATTCATGATACTTTTTTGTTTCTAATTTGTAGCAGACTCAAGAAGGTTTGCTTCACCTTATTGCTTCCTTTCTATGATTTTCCTTTATGTATTCTTCCCTTTTTATTTTTGCTTGTCCTTCTGTTAGTTTAGTGGTTGCGCTTTTACTTGTATGCATCTGTGCGTTTTATTTCGTATTTTCTTACTAGTTTGTTTTGTGCATAAGCATTTATTATTGCTTTGCTTCTAATTGCATGCTAATTTTGAAACCTTTTAACTTTGACTTTGAAAACATTCCTTGAGGTTTGTTGTTAGTAACGTATATCCCATCAAATGTTAAACTTGATGCTACTGAACTCAACTTGATTAGTATAACCTTAATTCTCAAGCTAGTTTTTTGCCTCTTTGTCTCTATGGATCCTTCTTATCACTCAGGCCCTAGTCTTTTATTGTCATCACTTTTGGATAATCTTTTACATCACCTTTTTATTGTCACATCTGCATGTGGGTTTACAAGAAACAACCACTCTACTATGTAGGGGTAAGGTTGCGTACTATCAGGCCTCCTCAGATCCTGCTTTATTGCGGGACTTCGAATTGGGTGTGATGATGACATAAGTGTAAATTGAATCTCATAATTATGATCTCATCATAATTTCAATTACACAGTAATTATTCCATGAATTTTATCTTTAGTATTAAAACATAAAAATATGAATTAAGTTAATACATACAGATAAATAAAGCCTTTTCATTAATAAAATATAATGTCATACATTAATTTGCATCCAATTGATTGGCTTCAAGGGCATAAACTAACAATCTCTCACTTGCACTAAAGCCAATCCCCTATGAATCTAATGCCATATCCATCCATATGTCAATCATGTCTCTTTTGAGACAATGACTTAGTAAGAGGATCTGCTAGATTCTATTCAGTGAGAACTCGCTCCATTGTTATGTCTTTCTACTCCACTATCTCCCTGATCAAGTGAAACTTCTTGAGTATATATTTGGACCGTTGATGAGACCTAGGTTCCTTTGCTTGCGTAATAACACCGTTATTGTCACAATACAATACTATTGGCTCAATAATGCTAGGAATCACTTCAAGTTCAGTGATGAACTTCTTGATCCAAACTGCTTCCTTTGTCGCCTCTGACTTTGAAATGTACTCTACTTCAGTCGTTGAATCTATGATGGTTGGTTATTTGAAACTCTTCTCACTAACCACACCACCATAAAGAGTAAAAACATACCCTAACTGAGTTCTACTATCGTCTTGATCAGACTGAAAACTGGCATCCGAATGACCCTGAACTCTCAGCTCAGTTCCTCCATAGACCAGAAAAATATCTTTAGTCCCTCTTAGATACTTCAAATGTTTTTCACAGCTATCTAGTGACCCTCACTGAGATTAGCTTCATACTCAATATGTAGATTTAATCTAGTGGGAGGACGACGTATCCTACTAGTTCGTCGCGGACTATGTGTCTCTTGAACTCTCGGTTGTACATCATATGTATCAACTTGAGGTTTATGATCCATTTCGATGTGAATTTGTGGCTCTTGAACTTCTCTAAGTTCAACCTCACTCCCACTACTTTATTTGAGAATAACTTCTCTTTCTAAGAATGTAACATGTCTTGAGACAAACACCTTTTGCTCAATAGAATGATAGAATTGATAACTGAAACTTTCTTTTGGATACCCCACAAATTTGCATTTATCTTATTTAGCTTGAAGCTTATCATATATAGCACGCTTCACATCCCCAAATCTTTAAGTGTGATGATCCAAGTCATCTACCAGTCCATATCTCATATAGTGTTTTATCAACTGATTTGGATGGAACTATATTTAAAAGGTATATCGCGGTTTCAATTGTGTAACCCTAAAAGGATATAGGAAGGATTGCATGACTCTTCATAGAATGTATCATATCTAATAGTATACGATTTCTCCTCTTAGAAACTCCATTACGTTATGGAGTTACAGGAGGAGACCATTATGAGAGAATTCCATTCTCTTTTAAGTAACCAAGAAACTCGTGGTCTAAGTATTCACTACCTCGATCTGATCTAAGTGTCTTAATACTTTTTCTAGTTTATTTCTCTACCTCTAATTTAAATTCTTTGAACTTTTCAAATAATTCAGACTTTTGTTTCATCAAATATGCATAACCATATATAGAATGGTCATTTGTGAACATAATGAAATATGAGTATCCACCTTTAGCATTTGTGGACATAGGTCCACATACATCTAAATGTATTAATTATAGTAACTCACTAGCATGTTGCCCTTTCCCTTAAAGGGTAGTTTGGTCATCTTTTCCAATTAAAAAGATTCACAAATTTCATATGATTCATAATCAAAAGGATCCAAATATCCTTCTTTATACAATTTTGTGGTTCTAGTTTCGTTGATATGACCTAACCTACAATTCCATAAATAAGATGGAGTTTGGTTGCTTAATTTTCTTTTCTTACCATTTATGTTAAGAATTGGCCTTTTTAGATCTAACTCATATAAACCATTTCTAAGCAATCCATATCCATAATAAACATCATCTTTATAAAAAAAACAATTGTTATTCTTAATTATAAAGTTGAATCCATTCAAATCCAAATAAGAAATAGAAATGATGTTTCTTGCAATAACAAGAACATAATAACAATTATCAAGTTCTAATATAAAGCCAGAAGGCAAAGTTAAACTACAAGTTCCTACAGTTAATGCAGCAACTCTTACTCCATTTCCAACTCACAGTTCCACTTCGCCTTTCTTAAATGATCTACTCTTTGTTAACATCTATATGTTATTACACAAGTGAGAACCACAACTAGTATCTAATACCCAAGAATGTGGAGTAGAAGTAGAAAGATTGATCTCAATCATAAACATACCTGAAGAGACTGCTTCCTTAAGCCTTTTATCTTTCAGGCTAGCAAGATAAGATGGGCAATTCCTCTTCCAATTTCCGTTGACTCTGCAATGAAAATATGTGCCCTTGTCATTACTCTTCTTCTTGACACCTCCTTTGGTTTTTACTACATTAGTAGGAGTTTTTTGTTTCTTGCTATTATTCTTCTTAAAGCCCTTTTTCTTGCTCTTAGAAGAACTAATAACAAGTACAAAATTGAGTTCCTTCTTAAGGCACCCTTCCACAGTCTTAAGCATGTTCAACAGTTTAGGCAATGTCATGTTCTCCTGATTCATGTGTAAATTCATGACGAATTGTGAAAAGCTCGAACTCAAAGATTGCAACACTAGATCAACACTTAACTCGTGGTCCATCAAACCTAATTGGGCCAATTTTTCAATATACCCAATCATCTTCAACACATGAACGTTGACTGAAGATCCTTCTGTCATCTTGCATTGAAATAGT
>JANVCQ010000004.1:20807557-20821014 GCA_025531925.1 Erythroxylum plowmanianum
AGGGGTTTAGAAAATCCAAGTAAATGACAATGAGTCGAGTTGATTATTATCGAGGTTATTGGAACTTTATGAGATTAATGTTTTAACACCGAAGTGGTGTAAGCTGGTAAGCGATGAATGAAATATTTCGAAGGATATCACCTTCGATATCGGGTTCGGGTCCTGCGGGAGTGGGATGCTACATGAAATAATTAGACTTCATGGGATTCCAAGCTCTATAGTTTCAGATAGAGACCCAGGTTCACCTCCAGATTCTGGGAAAGCTTACAGGAGGCTTTGGGAACTAAGTTGCATTTTAGTATAGCTTTCCATCCACAAACTGATGGTCAATCAGAAAGGACAATACGAACATCAGAGGAAATGTTAAGAGTTTGTGTTATGGACTTCAAAGGTTTACAAGATGATCAATTGTCTTTAATGAAGTTTGCTTATAATAATTCCTATCACTCAAGAATTCAGATGGCACTTTATGAAGCTTTATGTGGTAGGAGGTGCAAAACTCCTATTTGTTGGGATGAGGAAGGTGAAAGGAGACTTGTAGGGCCTGAGTTGGTGCAAGTCATAGTTGATAAGATTAAATTGGTGAAATAAAGACCTTAAGCAGCTTAAGATAGAATGAAGAGCCACACGGATGCACATAGAAAAGAGATGGAATTTGAAGTTGGAGACAAAGTGCTTCTTAGAGCTTCTCCATAGAAAGGGGTTCTGAGATTTGGTAAAGATTGGGCCTTTAGCTTATAAGTTAGCTTTGCCATCGGAATTATCAATGATTCATAGTGTCTTCCATGTATCGATGCTAAGGAAGTACCGATCGAATCCTTCACACATAGTTGAACCTTCAAAAGTTCAGTTAAGAGAGGATTTGACTTATGAAGAACAACCAATGGAGATCTTAGATTCAAAGGAAAAGGTTTTGAAGAATAAGATTGTGAAGTTGGTTAAAATTTTGTGGAGGAATCATTCTACGAAAGAGGCCACGTGGAAACCCTTGGAGGCTATGAGGGAGAAGTATCCACACCTCTTCAATGTCTCAGGTAAGAATTTCAAGGATGAAATTCTTTAAGGGGGGAGTTGTTGGACCCTAAATTTTTTTTTTAAGTTAAGCATGATTTCAAATAGTTTTGAGGTTTAGATAGATTAAATTTTTGGCGTTATAATTATGTCAAGGTTAGTAGGTTTGTGTTAAATGAAAGGAGGGGTAAATATGGAAAACCAAGTTTTAATGAGGGGCAAAATAGGAAGAAAGACCAAATAAAAAGGGCTTGAATTAGAAGAAGGGAGGAGAGTGTCGTGAGAATCAAAGAGTGAAAAACAAAAAAAAGGAGAGAAGAAGAGAGGTTTCGGTGGAAAAGAAAAGAAGTGAAATCAAGTTTGTTAAGGTAAGTTAACCATCTTTTCTTCTTGTTTTATTAAATGAATGGATTGTGTTGAGGATGAAGGAGTTAGAGAAAAAAAGAGGTTTGTGTGGGAAGAAGATGGATTAGGAGAACCCAATTGATTTTAGGGTTTCTAAACTAGATATTAGGTTTTCTAACCTATATGGATTGTGGGTAGGTTAGATTTGAGTTTAAATTCTGTTTATTTCAATTTTTTGAATTTCTGAAGTTTATAAATTTCATTGGAATGTTATTTTCAATAGAACCTTGGTTGTTTTAGGAAACCAAGGGAATCCCACCCAAGAGCAAAGGGAAAGGCAAGCTTGACTTGGATTTTCGCAAGCTAATTGGGTGGGTAATTTATTTATGTTATTGTGTGATTAGACAAATTCTTGCCTATGTGTGTGTATGTGATTTCTAGAAATGGGTTTTTTTTTGAAATTGAATTGTTGTGACTTGGTTGAAATCAAAATGCATGTTGCATTATGATTATGTTATACCTTGAAAGAGGCTATAACAGCTTTGAATTAAACGAAAAGAAGAACAAGCATGAAATTATGAGCATGATTATGTGCTTCTGTTTGGGCAAGAGTGGAGACATTCTATTCGTCATGTGCATCTTGACAAGAGCATTCTCCCGGCTGCACGCTTGTGGCGTATGATATCTAAAATTGGACTCATTCTTTTCATGGGGTAAAATTCGGTTTCTCCATTCTGTTTCCATGGAACCCTCGAGCCATTTTTTGTGCATTGCATTTTTTTAATTTGTCAAGTATGGTGCATAATTGAGTGTTATGTTTAATAGTTGAAGTTTATGTTGTGTGTTATAAGTTTGAGTTAAATTGATCAAATGCTTAAATTACTTAACTAAATGGAAGGCTGTTGGAATTATTGAATATACGCCTATATATATACACATGCTTGAATTTGTGGTTAATTGCCAATGGCTATAAATATATTAGCCACTGAGCTGTGTAGCTCACCCCACTATTCCCTCCTTAGGGGCAGAACAAGAAGGGTAGCAATCTTTGTAAAGCATCGTAAGCATAAACATGTAAACATTGAGCATTCTGTTTATAATGTAATTTGTGTTAAGTCCTCATTTATAATGTTATTATGTAAATTAAAGTTATGTATGAGTTTATGTGGATTCGGCAAATGAGTTTGGAATTGAAAAGTTCCCTAGGTGTATGTGCATATTTCTTTGATAGTTATACATTTCATAAATTAAGTCTTCCATGGGGGTATAAGTTGAGTACGGCCTTCAGGGGAAAAATTGGACTAATTTAGGCTAAATTATCAAAATTGCCTTTTACAAAGTTGTAGATCATCTTTCTAGCTTTCTAACGGTATATAGCATAGAATTTTTGCGCATCTGAGTTAGAAGTTATGGTCCTTTTAAAGGGAGATGCTCAGTAGTATAGGTAATATCGCCTGTGAAGAAGTATCATCTATGATGACATCATACTGTCTGTGATGATGTCACATCATCTGTAAAGACCTATCTTCTGTAAAGACGTATTATCTGTGATGACATCATATCGTCTTAAGTTAACTTTGCATCGTCTACTTTTTAGCTTCGTCTACTTTTTGCTTTGTCTTTTTTTTGTTTTGTCTGTCTTTTTGCTTTGTCTGCTTTTTGTTTTGTTTGTCTTTTTGTTTCGTTTTCTTTTTGCTTCGTCTGTCTTTTTGCTTCATCTATTCGTTTGTTTTTTTGTTTCGTCTGCCTTTTTTCTTCGTCTGCTTTTTGCTTCATTTGTCTTTTTGTTTCGTCTACTGTTTGCTTCGTTTGTCTTTTTGTTTCGTCTAATTTTTACTTCGTTTGTCTCTTTGCTTCTTCTACTTTTTGCTTCGTCTGTCTTTTTGCTTCGTTTGCTTTTTTGCTTCGTCTATCTTTTTGCTTCGTCTGCTTTATGCTTCGTCTGTCTTTTTGCTTCGTCTGCTTTTTCCTTCGTCTGTCTTTTTACTTCGTCTGCTTTTTGCTTCGTCTGTTTTTTTTTCATCTGTCTTTTTACTTTGTTTGCTTTCTACTTCATCTGTTTTTTGTTTCGTCTGCCTTTCTGCTTTGTCTGCTTTTTGTTTAGGTGACCGAGACTTCTTCTACACACTAGTCATCTGATACCATCGTCCGGTCTATTTTTGACCTTTCAGACGATAGAATTTGTCTTTAAGGTCTTCATGAAAGTGATGGATCTTGAAGTATTCTTTCGAACCGTCTAAGGAACATTTTTACCCGACATCTACAGAGAAAGTTATGTAATTTGTCTCCAAACAAGTTCAATATAGTCAAGAGCAAGTACTGTTCCAATTTAATGACTCCGAATGCTGGGCTCCGGAAGCGAGATTCAGTAACTTTTGTGTCTTTATTCTTACCGAAGGTTATAATTCAAACTTTTTCAATCTTTTTATAATTCCTATAATTATTAAATATTTATTTTGGTTGTTATATGGTTAGGTGTAAATTTGAAAATAAATAGAAAGGTTAGGTGCCATTGCACTTTCTAGATTATTATAATAATGAGCTTCATTACGAGTAGGATTGTTGTCATATGTTCGGTAATGAAGACAGAAATAGGAATTTTGATTTTTTGGTGAAAATGGAGAATGGACTAGATTTTTTAGGGAAATGGAATTGGGTGAAATGGGTGGACATTTTAAACGAAATGAGGTTCAATTTCTTGCTTGTGTGAATATTTTTTAGTATTTAATAAATATTAACATAATTATTTAATTATTTAAAATTAAAATAATTAAAATTTTACAAAATAATGTTAATAAATTAAATTTTAAAAATGCTATATTAGATGTCAAATAACTATTGCATGAAGTTGACATACCAAGTAGGACACATTAATAGTACATTAGTAAATGTTTGACAAAATTTTAATAGAGTTATAATTAAGGAACTAATGAGTTTTATGTTAAAACATCAAAAGTTCAATATGATTTACTTGAAAATGTTAAAAGACTAACGTTTGTTATAGATATCGATAAAGACTAAATTAAACCTTTTGCATAATCTTAAAGTCCAAATCACACATTTACCTTACTACTTCGACTTCCATAAGTTTGATCACACTTTAGAACAGTATGTTAACCATTACGAGAACAATGTACTTATATTCTAGGCCTAGCATTTCCAACTTAGTATTGCATAACTTATGACCAGCTTTAAACGGGTCATTCATGTATACACAAATTATTAATTTAGCATCAATAATTGTATCAAATACTTCGTCTTCCGATCTACCATCCTAATCTAATTTACTGCACACTCTTCATTTTATAACATAATACCTCAACCTATCAGTTAATATTTATAATTAAATTATATAATTGATGCATTTCTTCAAAAGATAAGATTATTTATTACCAACTTAAAATTTAATATTGTCGATAAATTTTATATAAAAACTTTCAATATCATAGCAAGTATATGAATCGTAACTTATAGTATAAACGGTATCCTTCCCATAAGGACTAATTAGACACCTAAAAATTTGAATAAAACATTGTTTAAAGCACTAAAAGATTGATTGAATTCAAATAAATTACTAAAATTGAAATAACTAATAAATTAAAACAATTGAATAATTGAGCTACCAATAAGAACAGGAATTATTCTGTCCTTGTTTTGTCTTCCCTTTATCTTGTTGATTTAGTTTATGCCTGATCCTAGATACCCTAATGTTTTGATTACCATCTCTCAAAATAAAATCATCTAGGCCTAATTGAAATCAATAACAATAGAATTACAACCTCTCGATTCACAAAATTACTTCTAAGTATTCAATAAGATTTGAAGCAATCATAAGGATGACTAATTCACAATTAAGATCTCTCTTCAATTGTTTATTAATATGATATTTGTAGGTCTATTAAGCTACAATTCCCGTTGCATACCTTGACACAATTAACTTGATTTACTCTCTCAATTTATTACTAAGTATAAGCATAAAAAAATCTTAAAGTATTCATAGATATATTGAATTCAACAAGAATAAGGTTTAACAAAACAGATCAAGAACAATCCCTAATATGAATTTAGAAACTCATAATCATGTTTAACATCCTAACAATCCAAATCAACATCTAAAATAGTGAAATAGATGAAGAGAAAAGAAACAAAAATTATTTCGAGTATTGAACTTGAATTCTAGAAAATTTGTAATGCTCTTGATGTCTCCCTTTTGATCTTATTTAATTTGACGGATACTACCTTTTTTGGTGTTTTTCTTTCCCTTAAATACTCCTTGAGGCTTTTATGGTTGTTTCTAGGATTTTCTCACTTAATTTAGTTCCAAAGATAGCCTTGAAACCATGGATACAGATACCATTCCATAAAGGCAAATACGTATCGGTCAAAAAAAAGAATGATATCCATTCCATCGGTACTCGCGTTGAATACCAGTCAGTACTGGTATTGATGGACCCCATTTTTGGAGACCAATGATCAATTTGGATACAAAAAGATATTTTACCTAGGTCTCGTGACCCAGAAGACCTTTCGAGATAGTCGCGTGAGGGTGGTGAGAGTGAGAAGTGGAAAGTATTGCATTTAAGAAAATTTCAGCATGGCAGTAAAAGGAAGTTTGCCGCGGCGAAAGTCATTCTTAGCCGCGGTGAAGACGCTTTCAGAAAGATTCGTCGTGGAGAAGACGCCTTCGAAAAGGTTTGTTGTGGCCAAACACTTAGAAACCAAAATTTCACAAACATTTTTTAACAACACATCCATTCAAATCTAACCACAAGCTAAACATACTCACACACAAAAGAAGCTTCAATTCTTCATGTCATTGCAATACCAAAAAGTTTAAACAAAATTTACTTACATAACATCATACATATCAGAGCTTAATACAAACACAAAATGATGCTCGATGTTGATATGTCTATAAAGCTATCCAAAATAGTCACTAACTTAGTACAAAAGTCTCTAACTATCTTGGAGTTTTCGATGCCCTGCAAGGATCAACTATCATCTTATTCTGCACCTGAGGAGGGAAAAGTGGGGTGAGCTACACAACTCAGTGGCTAATATATTTATAGCCATCAGTAACTAGCACAAATTCAAGCATATGTATGTATATATGTCCAGCAATTCTAGCACTCATACCTTATCCAAGCAATTTACACATTCATCACATTTATCTTAATTCACAAAACAACTCATAACACATAACACTCAATATGCTTCATACTTAATAGTTCAATTATGCAATGCACAACAAACGGCTTGAGGGTTCCATAAGCGGGCAGTCGGGAGAAGGCTCTTGTCAATGTGCATGTGACGAACAAAATGATTCCATTCTCACCCAAACAGAAGCAAATAATCATGCTCAGAATCATTTTATCAAAATGATATGCTTTCATGCTTTTTCTTCTTTCTTTTCATTTATACAGAATGCCATGACAGATATCAAGGCATAACATGGTCAAAATCATAATTTACTTATATCAAATATCATGCTTCTTTCATGGCATAATGAAATTAGAATCATTATAAATTTTCAGCAAATCATTTTCAAACAATTAATCACATATTCAACTAAAATGTTATGCATCTTTCAATGCATGACATAAAACACATATTAACACATAGGCAAGAATTTACCCAATCACACAATAACTGTAAATACATCACTCACCTAATTTCGCTTGACAATCCAAGTTCATTGTTGTCATTCCTCTTGCTCTCAGATAGGGCTTGCTTGGTTTCCTATAACAAACCAAGTTCTCACTCAACAACATTCAAAGGACATTCATAATGCTTCAATAATCAAAAAGCTAAAATTGAACTGCAATCCTTTCCAAAATCCATATTTTTGAGTCAACATTTCCTGATCATTATGATCAGGTAAATGAATAAATTTGACAACACTTCCTTCTAGACACATATTCCCCATTATCTCAAGTTTTCAATGACACCAAAATCATTCAATTTGGTTCAACAATCTGAAAGTTACATTGCAAACATTTTCGGACTACTCTTATAGTGAGAAAATATTCTATACTTAACTTCCTTCTAAAACTTGATACTCTTCGAGACTTAATTTTAACTTCATTTCTTCACAAAACTTGTATCCCTATGTCTCTGATTTACTACAAATAAAAAATAACTCCATTTGGATAACTGCATAAAAATTTATTCTAAAAATACCGAAGTATGTTTAGTGCTGGAAAGTTCGCCGCGGCGAACTTTTCTAGTGAAGGAAAAATTCGCCCAAAACAGGAGTTCGTCATGGCGAGGAATGTTGGCCGTGGCGAGGAATGATAGAGGCAATGCAGACACTTCATTTTTCCAAATTTTTACTCCCCATATACTACTACTAACACATCCTAAACCTTAACCATCATTCCTACTTCATGTTTACTTCATTCTCTACTCCATTTCAACTCAAATTCATTCACAAATACATCATAATCTATCTTTGATCCTTAACCTTAAAAGATTAAAACATTTACCTATGTTATTCATCAACAACTTCCTACACACATTCAACTTCTAACTATCATTAAGCATGCTTCATCCAACAAATCAAGAGTAGAAGAATGCTTATACTTACTTGTCTAGCTTCAACTCTTCAAGATCTCCAAAAACCCTTAGCTTTCTTCTTTCTTTTCTTCTTCTTTTTCCCTCTTCCACGATGCTTCCCTCTTCTTAAACAAGCGCACAATTTTCTTCTTCTAATTTATGCTCTTAAATGGTTGTAAAATGCCCATTTAGCCCTCCTATTGAGCCTTATAACCTTTACACTTAAGTGATATTCCAATTCTACCCATTCCTTCATTTAATCCAACTTCTTACCTTAGGCCATAATTTAATACCTTAATCATACACTAATTTAATTCCAACTTTGGCATAATAATTCAACTCCAAATAAAATGATTTATCTAATAAGACCACAAAATTTATTCAAATCATGCTTAATAAATAATAAAAATTTTAGGGCCCAACATTTCTCCCTCCTTAAAAGAATTTCATCCTCGAAATTATTACCTGAGTCCACAAAAAGGTGTGTCCTTCATGGCTTCCAATGGCTCCCATGTTGCTTCCTCGGTTGCATGGTTTTTCCATAAAACTTTAACCAACTTCACAGTCTTCTTTCTCAAAATCTTTTCCTTTGAATCCAAAATTTCCACTGGTTGTTCTTCATAAGTCAAATCCTCCCTTAACTGAACCTTCGAAGGTTGAACTATGTGCAAAGGATCGGATTGATACCTTCTCAACATCGATACATGGAAAACACTGTGAATCTTGGACAATTTTGGTGGCAAAGCTAACTTATAAGCTAAAGGCCCAATCTTCTCATTGATTTCATAAGGGCCTATATATCTCGGACTAAACTTGCCCTTCTTTCCAAATCTCAAAATCCCTTTCCATGGAGAAGCTCTAAGAAACACTTTGTCTCCCACTTCAAATTCCATCTCTTTTCTATGTGCATCCGCATAACTCTTCATTCTGTCTTGAGCTGCTTTAATTCTCAGTTTCACCAATTTAATCTTATCAACTGTGACTTGCACCAACTCAGGCCCTAAAAGCCTTCTTTCACCTTCCTCATCCCAACGAATGAGAGTTCTACACCTCCTACCATATAAAGCTTCATAAGGTGCCATCTGAATTCCCGAATGATAGGAATTATTGTAAGCAAATTCGATTAAAGGCAAATGATCATCCCATGAGCCCTTGAAATTCATAACACAAGCTCTTAACATTACCTCCAAAGTCTGTATTGTCCTCTCTGATTGTCCATCTGTCTGTGGATGGAAAACTGTACTAAAGTGTAACTTAGTTCCCAAAGCCTCCTGTAATCTTTCCCAAAATCTAGAGGTGAACCTGGGATCTCTATCCAAAACTATAGAGCTTGGAATCCCATATAGTCTGACTATTTCATCCACATATTTCTTGACCAAAGCATTCCAAGAATCTGTCTGCTTAATTGGCAAGAAATGTGCTAACTTGGTTAGCCTATCCACAATCACCCATATTGCATCATATTTTCTGTTGGTTCTGGGCAACCCCATCAAGAAATCCATCGTAATCTTTTCCCACTTCCATTCAGGAATAGACAAAGCCTGAAGGTGCCTGGTGCTCAGCCTTGACTTGCTGACACACTAAGCATCTCTTAGTATACTCTGCAATATCCTTCTTCATTGCCTTCCACCAAAAGTGCTCTTTTAAATCTCTATACATTCTTGTACTTCCCGGGTGCATTACATAGGGAGCATTGTGTGCCTTATCAAAACTCTCATCTTTCAGCCCTTGCATATCTGGAATACATAATCGGTTACCCACCACCATTAATCCATCATCTCTTATCTCTATTTCAGAAGGTTTACCATTTTTAATCTCCTCTCTGAGTCTACTCAAATGCTCATCTTGTTCCTATAATTCCTTGATCTTTTCATTCAAAACTGGTCTTACTCTAAAGTTAGCCAATATACACCCAAATTCAGCTTGCCTTAATGTCACTTGAAGTTTGACTAATTCCTTCAACAAAGGAACATACACTGTCTCCACATGTGCCATAGTCGATTTTATGCTCAATGCATCTGCTACTACATTGGCTTTCCCGGAGTGGTAATCTATCATCAAATCATAATCTTTCAGTAGTTCCAACCATCTTCTCTATCTCAAATTTAACTCTTTTTGGCTCATCAGATACTTAAGGCTCTTGTGGTCTGTAAACACCCTGGTGGTGACTCTGTATAAATAATGTCTCCATATTTTTAATGCAAAAATTATAGCAACAAACTCCAAATCATGCATAGGATAATTCATCTCATAGGGTTTTAATTGCCTAGAAGCATAAGCATTCACTTTATCTCTTTGCTTTAATACATAGCCCAATCCTTTCCTTGAGGCATCACTATATACTGTATATCCATCACTACCCGAAGGCAAAGTCAACATTGGTGCCATTGTAAGCCTATTCTTCAATTCCTCAAAACTGCCCTGGCATTCTTTTATCCACACAAACTTTTGATTCTTCATCGTCAATTTGGTAAGTGGAGCTGCTATTATGGAAAAGCCCTCCACAAACCCCCTGTAATATGCAGCTAAACCCAAGAAACTCCGCACTTTAGCTACATTCTTAGGTGCTTCCCATTTCACAACCGCTTCTATCTTCCTCGGATCTACATGCACTCCTTGCTCTGAAATTACATGTCCAAGGAATGTTGCTTCCCTTAGCCAAAATTCACATTTGTCGAATTTGGCATATAATTCATTCTTCCTCAATGTCTCCAAAGCAATCCTCAAATGCTCTTCATTCTCCTTATCAATCTTGGAATAAACCATTATATCATCAATAAAGACAATGGTAAATTGGTCTAAGAAGGACTTAAAAACTCGATCATCAAGTCCAGGAAAGTTACAGGTGCATTCGTTAATCCAAAAAGCATGGCTAAGAACTCAAAATAGCTATATCGTGTTCTAAAAGCAATCTTTGACACATCAGAGTCTTTTATCTTCAACTAGTGATAACTTGATCTCAAGTCTATCTTGGAGAAGACTTTTGCCCCTTGCAATTGATCAAACAAATCATCTATGCGTGGAAGCGGATATCTGTTCTTGATGGTGACATGGTTAAGATTCCTATAATCCACACAAATCCTCAATGATCCATCTTTCTTCTTCATAAAAAGAACCGGAGCTCCCTAAGGTGAAGAGCTTGGCCTTATATAACCTTTCTCCAATAATTCTTCCAATTGCTCCTTAAGTTCTTTGAATTCCGTCGGATCCATTCGGTAGAGCAGAATTGAGATCGGTGTAGTACCCGGAAGAAGTTCAATAGAAAACTCAATTTCTCTATGTGGTGGTAGTCCTGGTAATTTTTCGAGAAAGACATCCGAGAATTCCCCGATCATAGGAAATTCTTCCAACTTCCCTCCATTGGCCTTCGTGTCTACCACATAGGCCAAAAATGCCTCATATCCTTTCCTCAGCATCTTCTCTGTTGTCAGAGCTGAAATAATTCTAGGCGGGCTTGCTTTTCTGTCCCCCATAAACACCACTCTTCTGTCGTTGTCCAATTAGAACTCCACTGTCTTCTGTTTACAATCTAGATGGACATTGTACTTCTTTAATGTGTCCATGCCCAAAATTACATCCAACCTCCCATTTTCAACGGCATTAAGTCCACCACTAAGTGTTCCCCACCAATCCATATCTCATACTCTTTATACACTTGACTAATCACAATATACTGGCCGATTGGAGTACTCACCATCAAAGGAGTATCCAATGGGCTCAAATCCCTACCATACACAGTTCTACTTGATGAAACAAAAGAATGGGTAGAACCCAGATCAATCAAAACAACAATATCAACATCAAACAATTTGATCGTACCAGTCACAACTTCTAGAGCGGTCTTTGCATCCTCCCGTTTCATTGCAAACACCCTAGCTGGTGCTTGCCCCCTGGGTCTCCCTGGAAGATTCACCCTCTGAGCTATATCAGAACTACCCACTTTAGTTGCAGTCTTGTGCCCCACTGTCTCAGCTTTCCTTGAAACTTGCATCTGGCCTCTCTCCTATCTTGCATACTGAGGGCACTCTCTAACCATGTGCCCTTTCTCCCCACATTTGAAGCAAGCTCCTGTCAACCTGTAGCATTCTCCTTCATGGAACTTGCCACAATGATCGCACTTAGGTATAGAAGACTTATCCCCTTCTCTTTTACTGCCTCCCACAGTTGAGGCTTAATGAGAACCAGTAGAAGTCTTTGTAGGTCTAGGCCTGCTTGCACCACTGCTCCTCTCCTCAGACTGTACAGGGAGAGTCCTGACACTCCTCTTGGGCATAGAAGTACTACCTCCCCTCTTGAACTGCTCTCTCCCCTTTCTCTTCTTGTTCACAACACTCTTTATTTTCTCAATGTTTTCAACCCTCAATACCGCTTCAACCAGTTGTTGAAAGTCACATAAGTTCTGCACCACTACTTTTTCTCTGATGGCTAGGTGTAGTCTTGATTCAAACCGACAACACTTAGGCACCTCACTCAGCATCATCTCGGTTGTGTATCAGGATAACTGTGTAAACCGATGCTCATACTCACTTACTGTCATCTCCCTTTAGGTGAGACTCATAAATTCCCTTTGCTTATGCTAAATGTACACCTTAGATAGGTACTTCTTCTTATACACTGCTAAGAAATCTTTCCATGCGAGTACTGGCAGTCTCATCTGACTCCTTGGCACACTCTCCCACCAATGCAGAACATCTCCCTAAAGCAAGCTTGCAGCATATACAGCCTTCTCATCATCCTCACAGTCCATCTGGTCCAGTATTCTCTTGGTCTTTCTCAACTAAGTCTCGGTTTCTTCTGGATCCATTGTCCCACAGAAGTCTACTGCCCCATATTTTCTCAGCTTGTCAAACTGTTTCTCCTTCTTAGCTAGGGCCAGAGCAGAAATCTATGGCATCTGACCCATGGCCTAGACAAATGCCTGAGTAAAGGCTTGGAACATCCTCGGATCTAGTGGAGACACTTGCTCCTGCAAAACCGGTGACTCATGTGTCAGTGATCGAAAAGGCCCACTACCGATCCCTACAGAAGCCTCAGCATTTCCTGGGGCTACTGACTCATGAGTACTCTCCTCCCTTAGGGGAGAGTCAGGTGTGGCGGATCCTTGCAAAATTTCTCGTGTCCTTTTACGAGGTGGCATCTTACTCCTTCAATAAAAACACTAACGATTAGCTTCTAATTCGTTTTAATCCTATTTCCTACATGTATGCATGGTATGCATGTCACTTAATGTAATCAATCACGTCAAAATGCAACGATTAATCTCAAAACATACAATTCATACTATTATGCATTCTAAGCCTAAGAAAAAGCCTAAACTCTAATACCACAGATGATGGACCCCATTTTCGGAGCCCAATGATCGATTCGGATACCAAAAGATATTTTGTTGGACCTCAAACTTTTCTTGGAATGTAGAAATATGAAATGATAAAATTTGGTGATTATTCATGTGTAAAGAAAAGAAGAATCCTTGAATTTGAAATGATATACAAGATTAAGGTAGTGAATGTAGTAAGTTGATGATGAGTGGGATATTTTTCTGAACA
>JANVCQ010000004.1:20832069-20843525 GCA_025531925.1 Erythroxylum plowmanianum
GAAATTCCTTGTTCATTTTGTAACTTTTTGGATAGAACTTTAAAGCACTTAAGAGATTCATCTTTATATGATAAAAATAATATCCAGCAAAATCTAGTGAAGTCATCAACAATTATGAGACCATACTTCTTTCCGCCAAGACTTAATGTTCTAGTTAGACCAAACAAATCTGTATGTAACAACTTTAGAGGTCTAGAAGAAGTTACAACATTTTTAGAAGAAAAAGGTGTTTTAACCTGTTTTCCTTTCTGACAACTCTCATAAAAGAAATCTTTGTTAAAACTTATTTTTGGTAATCCTCTTACCAATCATGTCTAACTAACTTGGAAATATGTTTTAAACTAACATGACCTAGCTTTTTATGCCAAATCAAATTTTCCTCATCTGTTGATATAAAACAAGAAATATTTTGACTTTTCAAATCATCTAAATTAATCTTATAAAGATTATTTTGTCTCTTGGCAGAAAAGAATATGGAACCGTCCTTTTTTTTAACTACAAAGAATTTTAATTAAAGGATATTTCAAAACCAGAATCATATAATTAACTTACACTAATTATATTATGCTTTAATCCTTCAACTAGCAGAACATTATCAATAGGCACAAATGAATCTTTACCAATTTTGTCGATTCCAAGTATTTTGCCATGCTGGTTGTCTCCAAAAGTTACTGATCCTCCTTGCTTATTTTGGAGGTTTAGGAACATAGACCTTCTTCCCGTCATGTGTCGCAAGCATCCACTGTCCAAGTACCATTGGTGCTGGTTGCTTTTTCCCAGAAGGGAGATCAGCAGTATATATTATGTCTTTCTTAGGTACCCATATTTTCTTGGTCCTTTGGGGTTAGACTTACAATAATTCCTCGAATATAAGAATATTACTTCTTTTTCTTTCTGCTAGGAACAAAACTCTTACTATGACGAACATTACTATAGGTAAACCCCAAACCACTCTTATCCTTTGGATGTCTATCTTTTCCAATCATATCATTCATCCTTTTAGTACTTTCAGTAAATGTTGATAAATATGCTGAAAGACTATTAATCCTTTATTTCAGTTGATTAATTTCCTCAAATCTATCTACAGTTACTTTCTTTTTCATATCGTCTACTTGTTTCTTAAGGCAGATGTTTTCTTTCTCTAACACTTCCGTGTTCTTCAAGCTTTCAACAAATTTCTTTTTTAGATTCCTATATTGCTTTAATATAGCATGCGAATCTTCTAACAATTCTAAATATGCCTCTTAAAGATTATTAAAGTTAGAAGTTACCTCATCGTCACATTCTTTTTCAGCTACCAAGTATATATTTGCTTGTTCTGATGCTTCTAAATCGGAGTCAGATTTGGACGAGTCCAAATCTGACCATGTTGCCATCATGCTCTTTTTGTTTCTTTTACTTTTCTTCTGTTTTCTTTTGAGCAATGGATATTCAGACTTGTAATGTCCTGGTTTATTGTACTCATAGTAGATGATAGATGTTTTCTGGTTTATTGTACTCATAGTAGATGATAGATGTTTTCTCATTCTTGGCTTCGTCTTTGCTATTTTTTTAAAAAGAAAAGTCTTTATTTTCTTTCGCTTTCTTTTTCCACATCCTCCTAATCTTTCTTGAAATGAAGGATAGTTCATCATCATCTTCACTTGAATCTTGATCAAATTCACTAGCACCATCATTCTTGATTTCTTCAATCTTTAATGCTTTTGAAGATGTGTTTCTATTTTTCTGGTTCGTTTGATTCTTCTGAACAGTCTTTAATGCGATAGACTTATCTCTTTTAGGTATATCTTCTGCATCAAGCTCTATTTCATGTATCTTCAATGAACCAAGCAATTCATCTAGCTTCAGCTTGCTTAAGTCCTTGGCCTCTTGTATCACTGTAACCTTGGGTCTCCATCTTTTAGGTAGACTTCTGAGAATCTTTTTGACATGATCTTGATTTTCGTAGATTCTCCCAAGAGCTTTAAGTCCATTAACAATTGTTTGAAATCGTCCAAACATCTTATCAATAGTCTCCTCATCTTTCATCTTGAACAGCTCGTACTGATGAGCAAGAATACAAATCTTGGACTCTTTCACTTGATTTGTACCTTCATGTGCAATGGCTAATGTGTCCCACATCTCCTTTACAGATACACATCCATGAACCTTGTCATATTCACTTCTGCTTAGGGCACAACTTAAAAAGAACTTGGCCTTTGAATTCATCTGAAATTGAGCTTTCTGATTGGTTGACCATTTGTCACGAGAGATGATATTGCCTTCATCATCTGTGGGTGTATATAGACCAATCTTGATGATATCCCAAAGATCAATATTTGTGAATTCTATGAAGAGCCGCATCTTGTCCTTTCAATAATGATAATCCTCACCATTGAATACAGGAGGTGACTGAGGCACCTTTAGCTATAAACATGTGATTCAGCCATAGATCTTTGTCCTTACTTTGTGACAGTGTTTCTTGGAAACCTTGCTCTGATACCAACAGAAGGAAATCACTTGTTAATAGAGAAATCTGATATGATATGTAAACTACACAAGAAGGGGGGTTGAATTGTGTAAATTTTTTTCGAAAATATTAATCTTTTGAGACTTCTTGAATTTCTTTACAAAAATTCAAATGATTACTAAAACACTTTGCTAAAGTTGATAAGCAATGCAATCGCAAATAATATTATCTACTCGTCTAACAATAAGAAAATTAAAAGATAAGGGTCAGAGAATAGACGCTGGGATTTTATACTAGTTCACCCCAAACCTTAGGCTACGTCCAATCCTCAGAGTTAGTATGAGATTTCACTATACTCTTCCAACTTTACAAGTATTCTTTCTACACTTATAGAGCCTCTTCAGGTCTCTCTCACAAAGTATTCTTTATCAGCTGTATTAGCCTCTCCAGGCTCTAGCCTTCCTTTCTCTCTCTAAGAAAAGTATTTTTGAGCTTTAGGTTACAGATGTATTTGCTCACTTCTTTCACACTTTGAATAAAAAATTTTTGCTAATATAAAAGCATTCGTTATTTTAGTCTTCGACTAGAACTAGTATTTATAGCCTAAGTCTCCAACTGTCTTCTTGAAAACTACTTCTTGAATCTTCTAAAAACGATCATTAGTTGAGTCTTATAACTAACTTCAATTAACTAACTGTCTGACGTTCTAAAATATCTTCCTTTTGTATCGTCTGGAATAATACTTCTTCTTTTACTACGTTTCGTTTGTTATTCCGCTTTGTCTATTATATTGCTTCGTCTATTCGTCTAGTGTTGCGTTTCGTCTGGTGTTGCACTTCGTCTGGTGTAGCACTTCATCTATTGTTATGCTTCGTCTGTTGTTGCGCTTCGTCTGGTATCGCGCTTCGTCTGGCATTGACCATGCACCTTCTGAGTTGACTAAGTGTTACTTATATTTTTCTGCACACTTAACAAAATTATCAAAACAATTCATACATTTCTAAGATTATTATTATTTGATTGTCATCAAAATTAATAGAAGTGAAGTCCTCTTGACTCAACAACATTGTCCACTTTCACTATATCTTCTATAATATTCACCACTTCTATCAGATCGGACAATTTTCACTTTCTATCTAATTGCCCTTCTACCTCACTTATAAATACTTCTAAAGCATTTACTGATTGAGATTTTTCATGAAGCAAATAAATATATTCATAACGTGAAAAATCGTCAATGAAAGTGATGAAAAACTTTTCTCCATTAAATAATGGAACATCAAAAGGCCCACATAAATCAGACAGAACAAATAAAGATGAAACTATCTTAAATTACTCACAATTGTTCTTTTATGCCTATTGCCTTGACGTTCCGATAATATCCGAAAGTGATTGTGCTACTTGCTCTCTTATATACATTAGAACAATTTCATGTTACTATACTACTTATGTAATTAAGTAAACAAATGTATAAATGTATCATGTATCATGCATGTGCAATGATAAATTCTCAGGTATATTTAAGTAACAAATTGATGTACATATCAATTGTAATCCAATTGTGTCAAAATTCATACACTTAATTACTATTCCAACTTTTGCTGGAAGTACCTCATTCAGGTCAACTTTTCATAATCAATAAGATCAAGAAAATGATGTATTTTTGTAATGCTTTCTTCTAGATAATTCTTCCTCTGTGTCTTAAGTTTCTAGTGATACCAAGATCATACAATTTGGTTTATTATTCAATGAGTTATGCTCAAAATACCATAGACTGTGTACATTTGAAATTTTGGCTAATGCATGATCATGCATTCAAGTTGTACACCTCATAACTCTCAATTCCAATATTCAAAAATTACAAAATTTATACCAATCAAAAGTTGAAGACATCTTTGTCTGATTCGGCCTACATCAATACAGTTTATTCAATAATAACAGGACGTGATTTCTGTCCCTAGTAATGCTATAGCTAAAGCTAAGACTCACTTTCAAGCTAAATTTCAAGATCCTTAAGGATAGAATTAAAATTCAATTTCTCCTAACATTTTTAGCCAAATGTTTCTAGTTTATTTTGAATAAAAAATCATCTCATTTGGAGCTCTACGGATCAAGTTATAATCAAACTACTGACATATGTTCACTATAATATCTCCAGTTTATAATATTCTAATACATACCCCCATTTTGAGTCATTCAATCTTTTTCTAATCAATTTAGATGGCTCTAAATTTTTATGGAGAGAAATGTCTTAGGAGTATATTGGTTCAAGTTCTAAGTCATTTGGAGATCAGATGAAAAATTTGTGGCTAAAAGAATCAACACAATTTGATTTTGGAAAAAACCATGGGATGCAACTCCTCTTCTCTTCTCTCTAGCTTAACAAAACACATATTTTTCTTCTTCTTCATTGTAAACTACAGACTTCTTCACTCTTCTTCTTACTCAATTCTTCATTCTACTCCACTTCTAACTTATATTTTCTACATTTCCACTCCCATTCCAACTCACCTTACTCTAAAACAACTCAAAATGCAAGATTAATTACAAATACCAAAACCAGAAATTATACACAACTGTTCATCATCTTCTGCATTTGTTTACATTATTTTCTGCACTTATCACTTCACTAATTTCTCAGTTTATTCATTCTGAACACAAACGAAGCTACCCTTCTTACACACCTCATGCATAAATTTCATTTTCAATTATTCAAACATCATCAGACTCATTTGATTTAGTTCTATGAACACTCAAATACCCACGTATATCCAGTGAGAAACAGAGCATATATTCATTGAGTTTCATGAATTTCCTTGCTCTTCCTAAACACGGTTTCAATGATTTGTCAAGCTTAAAACTCACTTTAATACCATTTACAATACCCAAAAACTTAAAACATCACTTACTTGTTTCAACAAAAACTCTAACAGTAACCTTCAGTGGAAGCAGTAATAAATCTCCAGCAGTGAGATTTCAGTGGATAAACAAAGAACAAGGAACAAGTTGTGCGTGTTGAAAGCTTACGGTGAAGAACAAGCTACAGTGTTCTCCTCCTAACCAAAAACTTAACCCACGTATCCTCTTTGCATGTAATATATATGTCACCAACTAAAATTGCCACATATCACACTACCATCGATCCATTTCCAACATTTTCTTAGTCCATACATACCCCAAAATTTTCAGAAATTTCCTAAAATTTATCAAAAATTCTAAAATAATAATAATAAACTCCAAATAAATTTTCAACACATAAAAACCCAAAATTATCATTTGAATCACATTTAGAAACCAATTATACCTGAAAAATGTCAATAAATGCATGTATAATTATTTGTATGTATCGAAAATACATATGCACATATAAGTGAATATTCCAATATGCAAAGCATACAATACACTACTAATTCCTCAATATTCTAATCCCTAACATGGGATGTTACAACATTTGTACATTTTTATGTATTATGACAGTATGATGGTTCATCAATAGAGATAATCATCGTTTATCCTCAGTAATGCGTGTTATCATACATTATCATAATACGTATGAAAGTCTTAAGATTTGTGTCAATCTTAAGCATTTAAAGGTCTTTAGGCATATATACAGATTGACCTTGTGCTTATGTCATCTAGATACATACAATTTTAGTATGGGTATCTATGAATTTGACATGACATAGGAGATACAAGTTTTAAATCCCATAAAGGTGTTCTTTAATGTAGTTTAGCATTTAGTTGGAGAACATAAAGGTGTTCTCTCATGCAGTTTAGCATTCAGTTAGAGAACATAAAGATTTTCTCTAATGCAGTTTAGCATTTGATGAGAGGAAACAAGTTTTCTCTGACGTTGATTAGCATTTGGTGAGAGAAAACAAGATTTCTTTAATGCAGTTGTGTAGCAACCCACTCTCGCAAGACACGTACCTGGCATCCTAAGTGATGCCCAAGTATGTACCCCACAAGGGTGGCATGCTAGAACGATCAAACTCTTGATAACTCAATACAAATTTTTTTTCAAAAACAATTTTCATACATATACGTGGAAATCAAGAATCAAATTTTAAGCCCATTCTTTTCTTTCATAACATCAAAATCACATTTATTATTGTTACACTCAAGATCATTCTCATTTACAAACCTTTCCACTTTGGAAAGTTAGTATATACCGAAACATATTCAAATACATATGATACAAAAATGACAAAATACTCAATTTTATACAAAAATAAGAAAATATAAATGCAGACGTCAACTGATCCCGACCTTGACCTCTTTCTTCAATGCAGTGGCTATACTCCCGTTTGCATAATGGGGTAATTCTTCTGAGCCTGAAAAATATTACAAATTTTGGGTGAGTTTTGTGAACTTAGCGAGTGACCATCCTCGATGGCTCACTCAATCACAAAACACATACAGATCATACAATCACTTAATTTCACATCATTTCAATCATAATCAAATAGCATCACATATCATTTTAATAACTTATTTCACAATTCACATTCAGAGCAGTCACATAGTTCATTTTGTTCATTTGAAACATACATATCAATTTTCATATGCAATGCACGTGAGACTCACTTTCATTTATTACTTTGTTGTGATCGAGTGCCTATAACTATCCCATGTCAATTATGGATACTGGTCTCATTAATAACTGTCCCGTATCTATTATGGATATCGAGTTCATTAATAATTGTCCCGTATCCGTTGGGGATATTGGGCTCATTTTATATAATGAGCCTTTGGCTCTTAATCACTTTCTGAGCTCTAGGCTCTTTTTCACATTCTGAGCTTTAAACTCTTTTTTGGTGGCTGCTTCGGTCACAACTGCCTTTATCTTTCATGCATTTATGTAATGAAATGCATCAATCACATATGATCAACTTTTCTCGTTCACATATCATCGGACATTAGTCCGACATTCAACATTAAAGTTGAGAATCATTCTTTTTCATTCATATGCATATTCACATTTTTCTTCGGAACTAGGTCTAGCATTTAACAATTAAGTCATGTATCACTTATTTCACCAAACTCACATACAAGGAGCACTTCAATATCTCAATCATACCTCACAATCATCAGACCTTCTATCCAAAAATCAACACAATCAATCACATTCATATGACCATTCAGTAGTCAATCAATACAAAAATTCAAAACAATCCAAATAATGAAATGAGACCATCTAGATCGACTCACAGTACGCTCTAGATCAACATTAACTTCCATGACCTAGAAATGTCTGAATGCAGACATTTATCATGCACATCAAATTTATGCAATACACACATTGCACCCACACATTATTAACTTTGAACAATTATAAGCATTTATTTATACACAAATGTATATGCGGACCATGTACAATGCATGTTTTTGATAATCCCGACTATATTATCAAATTTCATATCTTATCCACATTCTCATTTTATAACTCAATTATTCGTCATTTCATTTTTTGCATTACATGCTCGCATAAAATCAAATTCTCATTCACTTTAACTTTAACTTGGAACTCATTACTCATTTCCTTTGAATCATAACCACAATCATATGAACCCCTTCATCTCCATTATATACATGTACTTGGCACTTTAATACCAACAATTCGTTCACTATTGTTATTCTATCCTTATATGATCATACAATATCCAAACTCTCATTCTTTCTTATAAATTCTCCGCAATTCTAGACCTTTGGGTCTATTTTCCATGATCAATTAGACAATGTAAATGAGGTAATTTGGCAAAAATTTCTTCTAATAACATGTTCCCTATTGTATTAAGTTTCTAATAACACTAAGATTGTTAGATTTGGTTCAATATTCCAAAAGTTATACTCCAAATAATTTTTACCATTCCTTAGTTGTAATAGTATTCTATACCCAACTTCAAGTCAGATTCTACAACAATGAAGATATAATTGAAATTTGATATCTCCATAATAATTGTATTCCTATGTCTCTATTTTAATATAAATCAATAATAATTCCATTTGGATAACTACACAACAAGTTATGCCTAAAATACCGAAGCATGTTCAGTGAAAATACTCTAGTTATCATTTTCCAGAACTCCTCATCAATTCCGTCCAAAATTCATCAATCAATCTCTCCAGAATGATTTCAGATGGATATAATATTTTGTAGAGATGAAGATAAACGTGTTACAAGTCCAATGGTTTAAATCTCATGTCATTTGGAGGTCAGGAGAAGAAGTTATGACTAAAAGAGTGAAGGATGTTCACATTAGTCCACTTTAGCAAATATACACAATCGTGAGATTCAAGCTGAATCAGAAAAGTCACGATCGTGCTTTTCCAGACTTCTCCAAAATGTCACCATCGTGCAGAAGCACGATCGTGCAACCCCTCTTTTTCTTCTCCAAATTCAAGCACTGCAGAGTCTCTTCTTCTCTCAAACAGACCTTCGGGTCAAGATTTCATGGCACATTTGCTAAGGAAAATGAAGGATTTAGGCAAAAAAACTCTTCTAAACAGTTATTCCTTTACATATTAAGTTTCCAATGAAACCAATTTCATGCAATTTGGTTTGATATTATGCAAGTTATGCTAAAAACACTACAGACTATTCCAAACCACAACATAATCCACAAACTCAAATTCAAGCTAACTTTTGAAACTCTTATGGACCGAGTTCAATTTCGATTCCTTATGAAAAATATAACCATTCGTCTATAATTTAATATAAACTTAAAATCATCCTATTTGGATGTCTATAGACCAAGATATGGCAAAAATACATATGCATGTTCAGTGTAAATACTGCAACTGGACATGTCCAGCACACTTCAACAATGTTCATCTCTAACTCTAATTCATCTCTACATCTTAAAACATCTCTTTGCTTAGTCTATCTCTTCTAACTTATTTCCTCAATATTTTCTCTTTATTCCTACTTCTATTTCGACTCAACTCAAATACAAACAAATCACAAATCCATGATTAAACATAAACATCAAAAATAGAATCTATTTATACATATCCTTAACATTTTTCTACATTTCTTCTTTCATTTCTCTTCACTCTTCTCATGCACATTTTCATTGATCTTTAAAATTCAAAAATCATTTAATCTCTATCTTAAGACATCTTGATCATCAAATATTCAAAAATCACACATCCATATTTTCATCTTAAACCCACGATGTTTATGAAAAATAACCATTTTCGCATGATCATGTAATGACAAATAAATCACCAAATTTGATTCATATTTCTACCACTCATAAGGATTTACAAGATACTTACTTGTTAAAACTCTAAAAATTTCAAAATCTCAAGAAGCCCTAACTCTTCTTGCATCCGCGTACATCATCTTGAAGGTGGTATAGGGTTCGGTATTTTAGTGACAATGAGGGAGGTAACAAAAATAAATAACAAGTGAGAAATGAAAGCAAGATTTGCGTGGTAAGGGTAAGACAATTTCTGGAAATAATGAAGTTTCTAGAATATGAAGAAGTAATGAAGAAGAAGAATAGGACAAAGTTAAAACAATTAGTTTGGTCTTTCAAGTTAAAAAGGAACGTGGGTTTAAAAATTAGACACTTGTCCAATTTCTAAGGCTTTAACTAGTTTCTCCTTTATCTAGTTCAATCATCTCCAATTTTTTTGCTACAATTGTCTCCAAATTTTCAAAGTCATTTTCTCACAAATTCTAAAAACATCTCCAAAAATTTCTTTAATATCATTTAACTCATTTCTATTTCCATTTATCAATTTACTCACTAAACGACATTTTTCCTAAACCAAAATTATTCAACATTTTTAGAATTTATTCCTAAAATTTACCAAAAAATTCAAAATCACTAAACACACTTTCCAATTAATTTTTTAGTACACGTAAACCACAATTCTCAATAAAATCACTTTTCACATATAAGTCAATTATACCTGGAATGTTAATGAGTACATATACAGTCACTTTATTGTGCAAAAATTTAGATTCACGTGCATGTATGCTAACAATATGTATGAGCATGAAATTGCTTTTTTCTTAATCTCTCTTTGATCTCACATGTACCAAATTTTAGGGTTCTAACCCTTAGTATGGGAACGGGATGTTATATTTCTTCCCCTTAATAAATTTCGTCCTTGAAATTCTTATCTAATTGACCAAAAATGATAGACCCCAAACTTTTCTTAGAAGACTATAACTAATAAATGAGAAATGTGGATATGTCCATGTTCTGCTTTGGTGTTTCAAGTGGATAAGAGATTTTGAAATGGGAAGGATTAAGCTGAAAGTTAGAAGTATAATGAAAGCAAAAATGAAGTTGAATTTGTGAAGTAAGTTGATGAAGAATATGTACATATGTGTATGTTCTGTTGTTGGTATTCATGATTAATCATGGACTATATATTTTCTTTGGATGATATTGATTTGAGATGGAGTTGAGGATGAGGAGTAAATGAAGTAGAAAAGGTGATCTCAGTATGATTTGTGTTAAGGAAAGTTGTAGATCTTTCTTTTAGCTTTCCCACAATATATAGCATAGCAATTTTGGATTTATAGGCGAAAAGTTATGGTTCTCATAAAGGAAGAAGTATCTTCTTCTTAGTTTTACTTCTTCTTAGTTTTGCTTCTTCTGTGATGACATCATCTTCTTCTGTATGACGTCATCTTCTTCTTAGTTTTGCTTCATCTGTCTTTTACTTCTTCTAAATTTTGCTTCTTCTGTGTTATTGTTCATGAACTTCTTCTGTGTTACTGTTCATGAACTTCTTCTATGTTACTATTCATGAACTTCTTCTATGTTTTGTTCCTTTTGAGTTTCGCTTCTTCTTAGTTTTGTTCCTTTTGTGTTTTGTTCCTTCTGAGTTTTGATTCTTCTGTGTTTTGCTGATGCGTCTTCTTTTGTGTTTTGTTGGCGTGTCTTCTTCTGTGTTTTTACTTCTTTTGAGTTTTACTTCTTCTGTCTTTTTCGCCTGGCCAAAACTTCTTCTCTAGACCCCCAAATGAATTGATTTTTGAACC
>JANVCQ010000004.1:20846497-20863999 GCA_025531925.1 Erythroxylum plowmanianum
GATTTGATTTTGATTATCAACTTTCAATTTTAAGTTTTAACAACCAATTAATCAACATCAACAATTTAACTTTAAAGTTTAAATTGAAAACATAAGGTTAACCATAAGCACCAAATTATCATTAAATAAAATACATGTACAATTAAACATTTTAAATTATCAAACTCAATCTCAAATTTAATTGCTCAAACTCAAATTCAATCTTATTCATCAATAATTCAACAATTCAATATTAATATCATAATAAATCACAAGCCAATTTTCACCATTCAATAATCAATAAATCACCATTTCAAATTTAATGTCCAATCCACTTATAATTCCAAAATGCAAAATGCCAAAATCCAATTCCAAAATCCAATTTCGGTTGAATTTCAAAACTACAAAAAACAATCAACCGAAATCACAGAAGCAATCATTCTCAAAATTTTTCTATTCGAATTTCTCATTTTCATCCGAAATCCACTTCCAAATTTTTCCCCAAATCCAACACAATAACACCAATTTTTAACCCTAAATCTACCATAATCTAACAACAAACACAATCACAGAAGCAATCATTCTCAAAATGTCATGAAAAACGAAACAAAAATAAAAAACATACACCCCAAAAATAATCGAGTCTTCGGTGCCAATCCGGGTCGACGTCGGGTCGTGTGCTCCGACTGATCTGAGGTGGTCGTGCCGTCGTGTGTTGCGTCAAAGACTCAAGGAGGACGAAGGAGAAGGCTGAAGCTGGCGAGGAGGAGGAGCGGGCTGAGGTCGAATCGTCGAAGACTCGAAGGGAGAGCAAACCACCGGTCGAAGATGTGAAGGAGGAGGACTGGAGAAGATGTCGACGGCGAGGAGGGGACGACGAGGAGACGGCGAGACACCAAGAGAGAGATCGGAGAAGAGAGGAGCAGCGACGTGCGTGCATGGAGAAGAAGAAGAACCGAAGAAGAGAGAAGACAAATAGAAGACTTCAGAAGGTCGGGGGGTATATTTTTTTTGGTTTATTTTTTTTTTTTGCAAAATGGTCCCTGGAATATTTAAATTTTTGCGAAATGGTCCAGAACATACCGATATCCCTGGTACCGGCCGGTACCGATCGAAAATGGCCGGTACCTACTGGAATTGATCCCCGGTATATTTTTACCCATACCGACCGATACCGATCGGTACGATACGATTTTCATAACCCTGGGTTTTACTTTATCGCGTCAGGATACAAAAGGTTCACTTATTTCAATAAAAAGTTAAAGGAATCGTTTGAATCTTTAGTAAGATTTAGGTTAAATTTTAATGTTTTTCAAATGTTAAAGTTATAATTGTTCGTCAGGATATATTTAAGTAAAATTTTGTAAAAATTATAGTTTTTTGTAACCCTTTTATTTTTATCAAAAAAGATGGATGTACGATAGTTATATTATTATTATATCATATATATTTCAGCTCAACGAAATTTGTGTTAGATTACATTTATGACAAAAATTTGAAAAAGGAAAGCACCAATGTGTCAAATATGTTATTCTTGAAATTAAAATGTTAAATGTAAAAAATAAAAAAATATTTTAAGTCTCCGCCGCTTTATATTTATTATTCTAATAATGATATATATTTGAAGTAGAAGTCTTCAGTTCATATGAGAAGGATTAGTATAAGAATAGAAACCTCTTCTAATTGTCAAGTTCAGCCCCAAGGCCAAGGACTCCATGCTTTTCAGTTGTAAGGGAGGCCAACCATTCCATGCTTAGGCTTAGTTTGAAGGTTTTTAGTATGAATCGGAAGTTTGAAGTGATTTATAGAATCTTAAATAAAGAACAATACGACTCCATTGTATTCCATACAAAAAAAAAGAAGAAGAAAGAATTCAAGAGTCCTCCCCAGAGATGAAAAGTGATGATCTTATGCTACATGTTCGACCATGTGGAGTTTCACTTCCTGTCGAGTGTAGTAAAAAGAAAACACCCAGAAGTACAGAGTAAAGATATTTCCCTTATTGTTGCTAATAATATCGTTATTATTAGCCCTACCTATTTATATTATAATAACCTAATTTTTTTAATTCAAACATGAGGCTAAGTCATGAGCTCAATGATTTATTTATAGGTTTGACAACTCATTTATTTAAATCTCATTAAGTATTTAATTTTGAAAATCATCACAATCATTGCAACAAGTATAGTATTACAATTTTTAATAACATACATAACTTGATAAATTAAAATATATTCTTATATTAAAACAAATCCTTAGATAGTATTATATTAATAATCTCAATCTATTGTCATTCAGATTTAGAGAAAAAAAACTTACAAAATAATCAAATGAAATGAGTAATGTTCAATGGTTTTGGGTTTTAGATTTAAAAAGTAAGAACAAACGACCTAGTTGGATAACAGGGAAACTATAATTAGGAGTTTACAAAAATAGATCCATCATGTAATAGTATATAAATGAGACAATAAATTGTACAGTGATGAACTTTTTATAAATTTTTATTTAATAATTAATCTTTCAAATTTTATTTAACTTAGGTTGGTTGTATTAATTTGTTATCTTAGCAGTTAAACATTCACGTAGATTGAACTTAAATTTACTCCAAGTCATGTCGTATTTGCTTATATCCATAGCATATAACCATTTTTATGTCAAAATAATCCAATTTCCCAAAATCTAAACCATAATTTATGTCATATGAATCACCAACTAAAACCTACAACATCTTGGACAAAAGCAAGATGATAACAGTTCAACAATATGATTGTTCCTAGCTATTGCTTGTAAAGTTAAAACTTCCAAATGATATGAATGTTCTTAATAAATACATTGACATCAAAAGTTTCTACCACTTCTGATAGAATGTTTTCATTGATTTTGTGAACTAGCATAATATTTGATTGATAGAATTTTTTCATTGATAGAATTTTTTAAATTATAATTTTTAAAAAATTCTTGAAAATTAAAAAATGTTTGAGTTTTTTTTACCCTATTTTATTTCCATTAAAATATAGTATGATTTAAAAAGTTTTTGAAAAGTTCGTACACTTACCTAATCCTACTTTCTTCCTTATAAAATATTGATGGAATTCACATGTTAGATTAATTATGTAAATTGTAATAGTGACATTCCGACATGTGTCCAAATTTTATTTACTTTTTTATTTTTATCATGGAAATATTAATATAATAAATTAATATCTATTTGCATTATTAATAATAAATGAGACGATACATTTTTTGTAATTTGAACGTCCAATATCAATGGACTGTCATGTCATTTGAACTCAAGGTTGCCCTCTCACTATTTCAATACGCGATGACAAAGATTTATAAGCTCATTCTTTACAATTCATTGGTTTACATTGATGACATCTTGTTATACTCTAAGACCCATGAAGAACATCAGAACCTCCTATAATCCTTCTTGGATCTCACAAAGCAACATGGAATTATGCTCTCAGTAAAAAAGAGCTATATTGAAACAACCCAAATAAAACTTTGGGTATGCATTTCCACAATGGATATTATCAACCCAGTCCACATATCGCCAGTGAACTATTGAACTTTCCTGACGACAATCTCATTACTAAACAAATACTACAATTCCTTAGAATTGTCAACTATATTAGAGATTTCAACCTCTACGTAGTTGATTATACATCCTCCTTATCAATTTTGTTGAAACAAAATCCAGCGTCATAGAGTAAAGAGCAAACTAGAGCCATACATCACTTAAAGCATGTCTGTCAGAATCCATCAACTTTGAAGATTCCTGACAAAGGCTAGTGCGTTTTACAACATTGGGATGCTATTCTCACAAAATGGATTTCACGTTATAAATTCACCATCTACCATATCAAAAGGCACCACAACATCTTGGCAGATTTCCTTTCTCGACCTAAAACACTAGTTTAGTTACTCTCTCCTTTTTTCTCTACCACAATCCCTATCCTCCTTCCAATTATGGAATTTCCTTAATATGAAAAAACTTATAATTCCTTTCCTCCTCTTTCTAGAAATCCTCCAAATACCTTAAATGAGGTTTTCTCTCTTCTCCATCAAAGTTTGTTCTACTATCTCCATCTAACCATCATCAATCTTTATGTTCCTCCTTATCCTTCCCATTTTGATTCTATTACACCATACCATATTATGTATCATCTTTATGATATACTTTTTAAACTAGCATTGAGGCATTTATGAGCCTTATCTACCCAATATGCCTATCCAATATCTCTTTCTCCTCTTTATGTTTACAAATACCTCTCTGATCCTACAAATGCCAAGTCTCTCTTTGGGACCTTCCTTGAATGGTTTCAACTTCTGTCAAAATGACGTATCTAGATGTTTCAAATAGTTTATGTCATTTTCATTATCCATCGTCCCTACTGTTTAACCACATCTTGTTATCTTTGCACTTTGAATCATGTTTAACATTGTCGTACCTCTATTGATTGGCCTATCAAACACACTCAAAGGATGATAGATTTGCATTCCTTCCTGGACTTCCTAAATCAGTATACTTGTATAATCTTATCTTTGAAATGAACCTCTCTAGGCCCTTATCCTAGAAAATTTTCTCTTCTAGAACCCATATATCCTTGTGAAGGATATTGGACTTTAATAGGCCAATTTTCCTTTAATAGGTTTAACATTATGCCTAGAGAATTACCATATCCTTTTGAAGAAAATATGCACAATCTAGGCCTTCATGTAAGCACACTAGATTGGGAATGTAAGATTCCTAAAAGACAAGCCTTGAGAGTTAATGCCTGTTGAGGAGAAAGGGCTTGTGTCTCGACCAACATATATGGAACTTACACTATAGTCTTGCTTTGTTTTCCCTGATCTCTAATGGATGATCTATTTATAAGCATGGGATATAGTATTCCCCGAGCCCTCTAACTAGGGATAGCCTATGTAGTATCAGAGGCATAAGTGTTATTGACTGTGACAACAATATTCTTAATGAGAGTGAGCAAAGAGTCTTCCCAAACCATGAGGGAAAATCTCTACCCAGTGACCCTGTTCATCTTTCTTCTACCCTTTCTATTGCCAATCTCCCTCTTAGTATGAAACATACTTTATCTAATCCTATAGAATACCTTGTAGAAATAATCCTAAAGAAAGTTGTATTTTAGATACTTCTTTACCTTTGCTTAGTCCCTATAGTATATATTCTCATGATCATTCTTGGACAGAAAGTATAAGAACTATTCTCTCTACCTTTCGTCCAAAAGTTAAAGAAATCATGCAAAGTTTTTATAATAGTGTGGTCTAATGCTACAACTGTAGAGCAGTACGTGAAGCCCAAGATTCCCAAGGAGCTCATCTCTCTTTGGAGAAAACAAAACCATACACATCTTCATGTTTGAGTTATTCGTCTTATTCTTACTCTATATGGAAGAAAGGCAATACCTACTATAACTAAGACATCTTTTCTAAAAACTGTGTATACTATGTACTAAAGCCTTAATTGGTACTATGTTGATGACTATCAACAATGGAAGTGTCATCGTCACCATCACCCTTAATTTCAATATCAGGTTAGATGATACCACTTTGTAAGAATGACTACAAGTCCAGATCTAGATCACTAGAGTAGAACAAGATCCTATAACCATTATAGCCACTCTACACCATCAGATGATCTACCATTTGCATAATCATGCCATAGATTTAAATTTTCCAAATTCTACTTCAAATGCCTTATACATGGTAACAGACAGAGCTCATGACTAGACTACCATCATTCAAATCCTAAAGCAACCACCACCAATGGAGCTTGAGAAGCTAATTCCAGCTGAATGGATCACTAACTACCAAAAAATGTTCCATACTCACTATAAGCATTCCTTCCACATCACAACTCCAATTCTTCAAACCCTTCAACATGGCTTAATCAGATCAATTTACACCAGGCCTACAAAAGATCAACTTGGACCCTCGACAACCTCTGGTCCTACTATGATTCAATCATTGTTATCATATAAAGAAGGCAAAGATGGACATCTGATCCCTTATTTCAAATCAGATGGAGACCTGTATATATTAGTCATCATCGTGGACATTTTGTCGTGTACATATGCATGATGGTTAATCCTTATGAGCAAAATTTTCCTCCACTAGAGAGATGTATAAATAATCAATAAAGGGTTATCTTACCCATATATTCATGCCTCTGAAATGAGTGCTCATGGAATAATTCTTTCAAATCCAGTCGATGAAACCCTTAACTAGCAGATTGACAATGCTTTGACTAAAAAAATTCCTTCAACAGATTGATTCTAAACTTGATGGTTTAACTCAACACATCCAGGCTACTTATCAACAATATGACAAATCAGCTGAAGTTTGATGAATATTTAAATCTTATAAAGCTCAGCTAACCCAACGAGATGCAGATCTTTGCCGATACATTGGTACTTAATATTTTGGCCCTGACTTCACGATCAAGGAGTAAGAAATGAGAAAGGTGAAAGAAATCCTCCAAAGAATGGAAGTTGACATGCAAAAGGAATAATTCAAGACTATTTATGGAGCTTATCCTACATCTTTTACTATAATCCAACTCATTTATTCTCTACCAACATACCCTAAAGCAGCTGACTATGAAAAGGGATTCAAAATGAACTATCCTTTAATCAAATAACATATCCATCCTCAAGTAACTAAACCCAAATCTACCAAATCCAAACCTTTAAAACTTAAACCTGATCAATCTTTTGAACCATCACCATCATATGCTAAACTCGTTGAACCTATTGGTTCATAGACAAAACCTTTGGAAATGAACACTCCACCTACTTCTCCACCAAAGCCTCATCCTTCCCCATCTACTGGAAAAGACAAAGCGCTTGATCGGGTGTTGATGTGTGTATGTTTTCAAAAATAATCATCGATAATCTACAAACGCACGACTCATTAGCGTAGTACTTAAGGTGTCAATCTTGCAAGGAGGGATAATCTAATACAAAAATCTAAGTCCAGAAACAAATCACAGAAATTCAAAATGTACAAAACTAAAACAAGAATTCAATTTAATCAATCAAATTAAGAATCAATCACAAAAATATTAATAATTCAGCAGTTGTAACACATAGCCAAGAATCAACCTAAGGGAATTACCAATTGAGAGAAAATGAACTTTACCTATCCTTAATGCTAACCTAACTGATTATGAATTACCAGATTGTTGATTCTAGACGATTCTATGGTTGATTACTCTCTCTTAAAACAACCATTAACCCTAAATCATAAACCCTGATCAGATTATAGAAGTTACAATCTCTCAATTAACAACCTATCCAAAACCCTAATTAGTTCTAAAGTTGTCTAACAAACTATCGGAAACCTATGCAAGATCTCTCTTTGTAGAATTTACTAATTTGATTTAATTATTGTTCTATTAAATTACCTAACTCTCGTTAGCCCAATTTAATTATTTTTCATTCGATTGACCCTTTTAGTTTATTATCGAATTATGCACTTGTAGAATTAAACCACAACAAATCCAACAAATGCATAAACATTCATATTTCATTAATTCAAAGATAAAACTTCAAAGGTGAGTTTAGAACATTTCAACATTAAAAAATCCTATTATCAAACTATTATTTCAATTCTATACAATAATAAAATTGAAAATAAACAGGAAATACAATTTGAACAAATGATGGGAGGTAGCAGCGTCGAGAAACTCCTGATCCGGGAACTATAACAAGTCAGCTTCTTCTCCACTTCTTTCTTCCTTTTTCTCTTTCTCAATCTCTCGATGAATTCTCTCTAGGGTTTCTCAAAAGTGGTTGATGCAAAAGCTCTCCTTACCTCTTTGTCTTGACGAACAAAATGTCGTAACTTTCCATAAAGAAAGCAACGATCTGCCTTTTTGGCTTGAGGATGTCTTCTTTTGAAGAATATGACAAATCATCGTCGTTTCTTTTTCTTGAAGGGCTTCTAGCTTTCCTTAAGATACATGTAGGATCTACCGAATTTCTTGTAGGATAACTTCTGGTGATGATGTTTCTTTTTTAGATAACATTCACAGTCTTTTTCCATCTTACACTTGATCATCAAACAAGGCCTTTTGCATGCTTTCTTAATAGAGAATCGCCTTTAATCATGTTTTTGAAAAAAAGTCTATCAATCACATAGCTTTTGAAGAGAAGTTAAGGCGAGCTGATAGATTTCTCCAAGAGATATATCTTTTATATCTCTTTGAAGTGTAGCAATGGTCCTTTGTAACTTAGGCTGTAATTATTCTAGAAGAGAAGAGTAACATCGTTGAATCCATTGAGAAGATAATAACGTTCTATCATATGCTAAAAATATTTTTGTAGGTTTCTTTTATCCAAAGAACAACATTTCATCTCAAAATACTCTTGTTTGACTTGTTTTTCAATGACCTGAAAGTCACCAATGAATTCTTTGTAAATTACAATAAGAAGTAAACCAACAGATGCAACTTATATGTACTGATGACTGTGATAATCATCAAAACTTTTCCACTATTCTCATAATGTACTAGTAAAACGATAAGTAAACTCAGAAAAATATCCCTTAAAAGATTATTTGGTCAAGTCATTTATAAGTCAATCCATGCTATAAATTCATTGAGGCATTGTCTCCATTTTTAGATGGAAGATCACTGAATATAAACTAAGGACCTAAAGTAGGTTAGGTTGGTGGAGCTAGTGTTGGTGGTGGTGAAGGTCTGAACAGTTCAGTTCTTGTGAACTCAGCTTCACTAATTTTTGGCTCAACTTCAGTAGGTTCAGGCATGATCATCATGATCTGAGTTAGATCAGCTAATTACTCATACTCATCAGAAGATGGTTCAGATAGTTAAGAAGATTGTTCATCAAAGTTCTGTTCAAAAATATCAAAATGCTCAGAGGGGTATTCTCCATTAGATATAGGAGGAATGAATGCTAGTGTAAGAGTTGCTATGAACTCTGTTTAAGGAATTTTGTCTTTTTTGGTAGATGGGGAAGGTTGAAGCTTTACTGGAGAAGTAGGTGGAGTGTTGATTTACAAAGGTTTGGTCCATGAATCAATAGGTTCAATAGGTTTAGTATATGATGGTGATGGTTTAGAAGACCAATCAAGTTTAGGGCTTGAAGGTTTGGATTTGGTAGATGATATGTTCTTAAATGTTGATTCATTTGATTTACCAGACTTAGTGATAAGTGCCTTAGAAATGCTTAAGATACTCACTTTAGGTCATATTTGATTTTAGGCACATTTTGAATGCATAATGGCTATAGTGAGCCAAAAGCATTCTTGTTCCGCCATCTTCTTAAGATTCATATGCCATCGTCTTCATAGAAAAAGAAGGAGAAGATTAAAAGAATGGGAGAAATCAAAAGAAAATTGTAAATGAAGAACAAGATTATTAACTGACAACTATTAATTTGGTATAGCCGTGAGTTAATATTGTTACAGTCGTGAGTCACCAAGCAACTCATTCACGTTGAACCATGCAAGCTATCCTATGCAAGATTATTAACTCACGTGAGACACTACACATATAATCTTTCATTCCACTTTTAATCTAGCATTTAAGGTATAAAGATGTTATGTGAGACAAAAGGGAGGATGGAAATGTGAACTGAAAGAGACAAAAGGAGGCTAGATGCATCACAAGACAACTATCCATTTTATTCCATTTAACATAGCTTTAATATGGAACAATCGAAGGTGAGTGGAGGGTTGCTCTAGGTGTGTGTCTACTAGAATGAAATAATCTAGGTGTGTGTCTGCTAGAATGAAATAAAGAGAGAAATGTGCAAACATTATTAGGGCTACACTTGGAGAACAATAAAAAGCAACCCAAGGGCAACACCAAAATATTTTTGTCCTCTTCTATTTTTAAATGACACTTGTCCATTTTCTCTTTGAAACCTAGCTATTTCATGGGTTTTAGGGGAGCTACAGAATAAGAAAAAGGTGGTGGAAGTGTCGGTTGTGGGGAGTAAGTGGAGAATAAAAGAAGGGACAGCTGAAACAAGGTGAGAAAATTCGAAGGGAAGGGTAGCAACTGGATCATCTTATCATATTTGGTTAAGCCATCTCTCCACTGATTTGAAATTAATTTTTATCATAAAAACAGAGTGGAAAGGTTGTTGCATTTTGGAGAAAAAAAATGAGGACTATGGGTGCTAGAATTGTGAGAACCAAAGCTACCATGTTAGAGAGTGAATAAAACATGAGTGGAGGCTGCCTCATTATAGTTTTAACGTAGTTGTTGAAAGAAAGCATAGGTCAGTGGGGCTAGCCTAGGTGAAAATCAAGGGAAGCTGAAGCAAGACGTCAGTAGGGGTTAGGAGTGGCTGAAAAAACTGAAGCAAAAGTGGAGCAACTGGTCACCTAGTTTCTCTTCGGTTGGGCCATATTGGGAAGGCTAGGAGAGAGTTTTTGTGGCCAAAAAAGATATATAGTAGCTGATACATTTTATCATTTTCAGTTTGCAACAAAATGAGTGACGGTTGGATAAGAAAACAATAGTTGAACCTCCATTAAAGCCATTCATCGCCATCTTCTCATCGGTTTTCAAAGTGGCGAAGGAGGAACAACAAAGACAACAACTATTCTTCATCAAAATATCTTCATTGTTCAACATAAATGCAGGCTACAAGGTTGATTCTTGGAGCTTGATGGAGAAGATGGAAGGCTAACATCCCAATGCTGGTTCAACGGGGATATTGACGTCAAGTCATGATTAAGCTACTTCATCTTGATGAATGTTGTTAATCTTTTTTTTGGATTGTTATATGGTTTGTGTTGACTGAATTGATTTTTTATATGAATGATCTTAATATGTTACTTGGATTGTTCTATTATAAACTTGTTGCTATAATATTGAATGTAATCCATAATTGTTACATTTGATGTTTGTTAGTACCATCTAATAATAGTTAATTGTTAGTAACAACATAACTTAGGTTAGATAACCCGAACGTGTGAGGTCACTGTATATATTAATCATTTTCCAATTCGTAATGTTGTTGGAAAATTGAATCTAGAGATCATATCATAAATTATTCAGTAATGAAGTTTAATTAATGATCGTATTTTGATTAAACACAACTTAAGGAAAAATCAGGATTAGTAGAGCATTCTAATAGTCTCAGATCAATAATCTGAAGAGAATTGTAAAGACGTTTGGAAGATGGAATATACTTGATCGTGTTTAGGTTGAAATTGACCCTAGAACTAGACCTTACTTATATTCGACACTTTTCTCATTTTCGATTGCTTGTTTTACTTTGCTTTCGATAGTATACTTTTAATTTAGTTTCTAAATTGTTTAATATCCAAAACCAAATATTTTTGTTCCATTAATTAATTTTGTTACAGAAATTAATCGAACATTCCCTATAGATTCGATCCCGACTCACCATAAATACAAATTTTAGTGTGTAGATTTAGGTAAATTTTGTAGTGCACTCAATAAGCGTTGTCAGTAAATTTAGGTTTAGGCGTTTGAGGATGAATATGTTGTCTGATCAAAGGATAATTCATCTTGAATACCTTTTCATAGTCAGTTGCTTCAGGGTGTATTGGTGGAGAATAAATGGGTTGGATTATAGGAAAAGATGTAGGATATGCTCCATAAACAATCTTGGACTATTCCTTTTTCATATCAACTTCCATTCTTTAGAGGATTTATTTCACCTTTCTCATGTCTTGCTCATTAGTGGTGAAGTCAGGGCCAAAATACTGAGTAGAAATGTATCGGTGAAGATCCACATCTAGTTGGGTCAGTTAAGCTCTATAAGATTTATATAAGCTTTAAACTTCAACAGAGATGCCATCTATTCGCTAGTGAGTAGTCTGTGTGTGTTGAGTTAAACCATCAAGTTTAGAATCAATCTGTTGAGGGAATTTGTTTTGAGCCAAAGCATTGTCAGTTTGCTAGTTGAGAGTTTCATCAATAGGATTTGAAAGCATTGTTCCATGAGGACTCATGCCAGATGAGTTAGAGATAATCTATTGTTGATCATTTATATGTCTCTCTAGTGGAGGAAAATCTTCCCATAGGGATTAAAAATCATGCATAGTATTGGAGATGGGAACAAGAGATGGAATAACTGGAGGTCTATTGGAGATTAACTCTTTTGTGTTCCATCCAGAGTCAACAACTTTGAGTAATGCTCTAATACTTCTAGGTCTTGGTCTTAGATTCTCAATCGAAAGTTTAGAATCATCATCATGATCCTCATACTAATAGCGGAATTGTCAAGCAGGTTGATAATTATAGACCTCCTTTCTTTTGTTCTCCTTCTTCCTTCGTTATCGATTATAAAGCTCATCATCATTACTGTATAAATCAGGATTCAGACATACTTCACAATCTGGTTGGCACATCGAGGGATCTACATCCCAGAAAAAGTGTCCACGATGATGATTAGCATAAATAGGTTCTCCATCTAATTTGAAATAATAAATCGAAGGTCCATCTTTGCTTTCTTTATGTGAAAATACTAGTTAAATCATCATAATAGGATCAAAGGTTATTGAGGGTTTAGGTTGATCTTCTGTAAGCCTGTGTAAATTGATTTAACTGAGTGCTCTCGAAGGGTTTGAAGAATTGGAGGTGTTATGGTCTGGAAGGAATGCCTATAGTGAGCATGGAATATTTTTTGGTAATTAGTGTGAACAAGACGAATAACTCCAACATGTAAATGTGTATGGTTCTGTTTTTGCCAAAGAGAGATGAGCTCCTTCACGTACTGTTCTACTGTAGTTGCTTTTAAACCACATTGTTCTAAATGGAAAATTTGGATGATTTTTCTAACTTTTGGATGATGGGTAAAGAGAATGGTTCTTATGCCTCTTGTCTAAAAATGATCACGAGAATATATACTGTAGGGACTAAGCAAAGATAAAGAAGTATCTGAAGTATGACTTTCTTTAAGATGATGGGTAATTTCTATAAGGTGTTCCATACGATTAGATAAAGTATGTTTCACCCTAGAAGGGAGATTGGCAACATTAAGGATAGAAAAAAGATGAACAAGGTCACTAGGTAGAGATTTTTCACTCATGGCTGTAGAAGACTCTTTACTCACTCTCATCAAGAATAGTATTGTCACGTGCTTGAGGATGAAGAAAATGAGCAAAGTGGAGTACATATGTTGTTCAAGTGACAAATCATGAACAAGGAATTACGAATGGCCATCAAACCCCCTTACGTCAATCTCAATTAAGACTTAAGCAAATTATTATAATCATGTTTATAACCTTATCTCATTCATTTCAATGAATTAAGAACTCAATTATTGTATTGTTATTTGCATATAATGCATAATGTGTAAATCGTTTTATAGTCAAGAAAAAGTTTGCTTTATTCATTAAAGAAAACTTGCTAATTTTAAACAATTTTTTTAAAAATTGAAATGGTTTTGAATTAAGTTTTTATTAAAAGTATGTATTTTGAACTTTGAAAAAACGTTAAAAGTTTTTAAAAGTTTTGTTTAACTAATATGGTGATTTGGGCAAACTAAGATATTTAATAGGTTAATCAACTAGTATAATAATATAATCGACTAGTGTCTTTTGAAAACATATATCATGAGTTTGTAATCATATTGGTCAAAAGACACTAGTCGATTACATTATTATTTAACCAATATGACACATTGTGACTAATATACCAGAATAGCTCATGATATATGTTTTCAAAAGACACTAGTCGATTACATTATTATTTAACCAATATGACACATTGTGACTAATATACTAGAATAGTGGATCAATGTTACTATTATTAGTGATTGTACGATTAATTTTTGTTTTACTAATTATTTTATATTATTTTGAATATTAGCGATTGTACAATTAATTATTAGTTTTACTAATTATTTTATATTATTTTGAATATAAATAGGCCATATATGAATTGTAAGAGTAAGGTTAGACATATTAAAGAGTTTTTAAAAGTTTTGAGAAGTTAAAGAAAGAATGCAAGAATATTTCATAACATGTAATATGAAGAATTTTTTTAGTTGTATAATTATTATAATTGTAAAATTTGCCTGGGGTAAATTTTACAAGAATTCTTGTAAACTTTGAACAAGATTTATAAATGATTGATTTTCACTCTCTTGTGTATTATGTTTAGATAAATTAAGTGTTTCCTAGAATTTTGGTACGAAGAGGAACGGGAAGATCTAAGAAGCGTATCATTTACCCTAATTTTAAACACGAAGAAAGAAGGAAGGAAGGGCTTCGAGGAAAAGGAAAACGTCCCAGAAACGCTATTACTTTTGTTGGCATCGCAGAATCCAATCCAGGAACAGCGGCAGCGGGTGAGTGAGCTTTCTTGGAAAGTGAATAAAAGCGGCCTGGTCCCCACCAAAAAGCATGACATCAAAGACCGACAGTATTTTCAGAGGCTAGGTATGGTATCCTCGATCCTGGTTTGGCAGTACAAAAATTGCCGTTGCTCATTTATTTGTCGAACTAACCCCAAAAAAATGTCAAATTGTAGTACAGGAAAACATACTCCCAGCTCGTCTTTATAATAAGAGAAACAAAGAATGCACTAACTTAAACGAAAAGTTTCACAAACACAGCCTCACAGAAAGAAGAAAAAAAGTGAAGATGGATGCTCACCAATTCATCTCATTCTCAAACAAGCCTGACGCTTGGGAACTTGCAGTGTCCAAAACCTGAATAAGGAAATGATTTTAAATGAAACAGAGACGATGTATGTAATCAATCAATCAATCTCAATCAAATCCGAGAAGCACTTACTAGGATCATTCGGCGTGGGCATAGCAACACCGTTGAAACTACAGGTCCCACCAGCCTTCTGAAACTGGGCCCAATAAGAGCTGAACGCGTAACTCGCATGCCAAATCACTGAGTTCGGCTTGTAACACCGCTTTTCGGGTTTGATTGGGTCGCAGGTTTTGTTCCCCTGCGAGCATGCCCATGACAAAGCAGTAGCCACCAAGCTCGTATTGGCTCCCTTAGCCACCACACACCATAACTTCCCTTTGTACGGTTCATTGTTTGTGGGCGCCGGTAACGGCTTTTTGTACTCCCAGACCGGTGTCTCTCCACTGAGATCAATCTCGTATATTTGTGATCCGTTCGGGTACAACAATCCGAAATGCCTCTCCGTACCCGGACCCGGTTTCTGGTTCTCGTTATAAAGAGCAAAAATAAAAGACTGAATTGGCCAACCGGGTCGGGCCGGAGTGCCTATGATGGGTTTGGCCGTTAACCGTTTCACAACATTCCGGTTATAGATGGCAGCATTGTGAATATTGCATCCTATTTGGTCAACATCACCACCATTTGGCCAACCCGTTTCGGCAATAAAGATCCGAATATCTGTATAACCAAGGCGTTTCATAGCAAAGACTATAGCGTCAATGGTCTGCTCAAAGAGGTTGGTGTAGGCTAAGTTGGTAACAGGATCAGTGTAGGTTATGTTCTTGGACTCAAAGAGCGCGTAATCAAGATTGATGTTTTTGGGGTCTGCGGCCCATGAAAAATAAGGGTAGACATCTACGAAAAAGAAAGACTTGGTGCGGTTCAAGAATTGCAACATTGGCTTAATTATCGGAGCTGCAATGTCTGACCGGAAAGTCCCATTCGACGGCGGAAAAGACGACTCCAGAACGTTGGTCGCCGACGGTGTGCCCACTTTGATCTTATGGAGTCTGTGAGCTTTTAATGAACTTTTGATTCGACGCATGGCAGGAACGAGATTAAACCATGTTCCGATATCTGGGTTGGTGAGGATCTCGTTTCCAACAAGGAGATAACGGATTTTAACATCTGGGTAGAAGGGAACAACATAGGTTTGGACCCAGTTGTCTGAGAGAGCTTGGCTTTTGGAGATGTTAGGGATGAGTTCGTTGGGGACCATGATGGAGACTTGAATGTCGGTGTTTCTGAGGGCCTTGAGGATTTTGGGATTGGCATCGTAGATTTTGACGCGTGCGGCTTTCAATGACTTGAGCAGCTCCACTGATCTTGACGGTACTGGGAGGTTATTTCCAAGTGTGCCGTAGTTGACGCCTACCTTGCCTGCCATCTCGGCACCTGCAATTAAACAGCTGAGTTTAGACAGGATAACCCATAAATACTCGTATCTCCGTTGCAGTGTAACTGAATACTTACTTGAAATACAAAATAAGAGAGCAAACATGAACATAGCACCAACACGGGTCTCCATTAGAGAGCTCAGTCTCGGTTTCTACAAATGTCTAGTAACTCTGGAGTCTGGGGAGAGAGTGTAGTGTGGCCGTGTGGGTTAAATAATATTACGATTGAGGGCTGAGGGCTAAGGGAGTGGACATAGAGCCCTGATCCATAACATAACCCCAAAGATTAGGCTGATTTCGGACTCTTCATTCATTGCTAATACTAATAAATTGGGTTATTGATTGAAAATAAAAAGGTTTTTTAAAAAAAAGGAGCGAAAGAGAGGTAGGCTTTGGGTAGTTTCCAGGAGCCTGAATGAAAAGTGGGTTTGGTTTGCAGTGAGTTTGCACGTTGCAGTTGGGAAAAGAAAGGTACAATTAGCCGTTACACAAAGAAAATGAGGGATTCTCTTGTCCAGTTTGTTGAGAGCTTTAATAAATCCGTCGTCAGTCGTCAGTCGTCACCTACCAATTTGTCCCGGTTTTTATCTTAAAATGCAAGTTGTGGATTTTTGCTTCTTTTCATTTATGTTAACAGTCATCAGGCTTAAAAAAATTAAAGGTTATTTCGTTTGCCCTTTTTACTTTTTAGTGGAAAATTATGAGGGTCCTTCAAATGACTTTGAGGAAAGTGATTTGCAGCTAATATTTACAAATTGTAATAATAATAACAACAATAATAATATTAATAATAATAATAGAGAATCATACCTGTGTTACCGAAACCAGATGTGATCTCTTCACGAAAATGTACCTTCCTTGACCAATCAATTTCTCCATAGCAGACCAAGTTGCTGCCAGCCAATAATTGCCTCGTTTATGCCAATTGACCCCTTTGTATTCTCATTCCCAAAGCATCAAATTATAAAATCCCCAAGTTATCTTTGGTAGAAGATTTTATAATAAAATATGATAGAACATAACACAATTTTATGGTTTAAAATAAGGTTTTATAATAGAATGTGACGGAAGTGGAGAATTTTATGTTAAATTTCATTTCATCCTTAATAGTAAAAATAAGAAACCTTCAATTCGAGAAATTTAGGATGGAACGTAAGGTAATAAATATATACTTCCTAATATACCCTCAATAATTTTTCATAATAATAATTATTTCTTACCTTATCTTAATAACAATCAACACAATACAATAATATTTTTATATAATTAACAATAAATTGTATATAATTAATAATAAAATTTTTATTAATAAAATAGAAAATATATATAAAAACTTATTCTTTAATTATTTGCCAAAATGTAGTGCCATGTTTTTAAAGTCACAAATATATTTCTATATAAATAAAAATATAAATAAATTATTTTTAAATATAAATCAAATAGAATAGAATAA
>JANVCQ010000004.1:20866469-20876908 GCA_025531925.1 Erythroxylum plowmanianum
TTAGTTTCCAAAAACTAAAGGGTTTTGTTTGTTTCCAAAAACAAACACCTATCTTTCACCCATTTAACTTTCCAACCAAATTCCACAATTCCAGCTTTCCATTTCCAGAACGTCCTATGCAAGAAAATTCATATCTTTTTTTCTACTCATCAGCTCGAGAAACTTCCTCATCAATGTTGTATTTCACTTCTTGAACTTCAATTTAGCCTCAAGAACCACCCAAAAATGCTCAGTCGTTTGCCCAGAAATGCACTTTGAAATCGTCTAGTCTGCAGCTACGAGTTCCAGAACATAGTCAACTTAAAAAATTCATAATTTTTCACCCGTTGATCCGATTAACAAACTTCATTCACCAAAGTTGTAGCCCACATCCTATTTTACAATTTTGCTTTAATAATCACCTCCAAATTTCAAGCCATTTGTCCGTAATTCTCCTTACAAGTTGACTGTTCGTTTGTACTCGGGAAATTCCAATTTTTCCAAAACTTCAACCATCATACCTAAACCCCATAACCATCACATCCCGCCACCTTAGACCACCGCATGCCATCACTCTTAGATCTTATATATTCCAAAAATAATTACTCCATTTTTTATGAGCTATTTAACTACACTATTTCTAATGCAAATGTGTCTTTGCTTGCCATTGTACAAACTATTTTTTGCTATCCTAATGGTTGCTTGTGAATCACAATGTAAAGAAACTGGTACATTTGATTTCCCTCATAATGATATATCTACCAACAATTTCTTCAACCATTTAGCTTCTTAACCTACAAAATCAAGAGCGATGAATTTAGATTCCATATTAGAGTGTTATACACATTTGTTTCACAATTATCTATGGTATAGCACCTTTACCTAAGGTAAAGACATAACCACTAGTAGAGCTAACTTCATTGTTGTCAAACACCCAATTTGCATCATAAAATATTTCCAAAATAATAGGAAACTTATTAAAATGCAAAGACCAATACATAGTTCCTTTAAGATATTTTAATAAGAGATCAAGTGCATTCCAATATTGATTACTCGGGTTTTGAGTATAATGATTCAATCTACTAACAACTTAATTCATGAGGAACATAACATTTTTTTATAATTTTAGCATATTAGACTTATGAAATACTTGAACCTTTTTCTTTTTTAGAGATATACTAGAATCATAGGGAGTTCTCACAGTCACAATATTAAAGCAATCAAACTTTTTAAACATTGTTTCAATATAATGGTATTGACATAAAGAGAAGTCATTTTAAGGTTCTTCTTCATTAATGCTAAGAATCACATTAGCTTCTTTTACTTCTTTCATATCAAATTAAGAAGATAAAAATATTTTGATCTTATTGACCCCAACCACATTAGTACCAAATATTTTGATCTTATTGACCACATCCACATTAGTACCAAAAATGAGCATATCATCAATATAAAAGTATATAGTCCACAGTTTGATCCAATCATTTTTTGATATACACAGGAATCAGATACATCCACAACATAGCCATTACTTACTAAGGTTCGATCAAACTTGTACAATTGTTTATGAACTTGTTTAAGACCATAGAGAGACTTTCTAAGCTTACACACCTTATTCTCCTAACCTAGAACCATTTGATCCTCATGTTGTTCCATATATATTTCTTCCTCCAAGTCACCGTTAAGAAATGCAGTTTTTACATCCATTTGATGTATTACTAGGACAAAAATGGTAGTTAGCGACACTAGAGTTATAATAATAACAATTTTTGTAACATCTCGTTTTCTCCATGTTAAGGGTAAGAACCCTAGAATACTGAATAAGAGAGATAATATTGAGAAACTAGGAAACACTTTTAATGCTCATGCATAATATTATCATACACATACGTGAATTTGATTTTTCTATATACATTATGATGACTATACATGCACTCATTTGACATTTATCCAGTATAGTTGATCTTAATTGATTTATAAATGTGATTATGATGTGAATAGTGAATACTTCTTCTTGAAAATTGACTTGGTGAGTATAAATATTGATTTAGAATTTTTAGTGAAAATATGGAAAATTTTCTAAAATTATGAGTATTTTTGGACTAAAAAATGCCAAATGGCAAGACAATTGATAAATGATGGTAGAAGTTAAAGTCAAATGGTGGTAGAAATTGTTGATAAATGACATTTGGATTTAATGATGAATATCAATGAAAATTAGGTGACAATTGGATTAGAAAATTGGAGACAAATAGACTAGATTTTAAAAGACATTAGTTAGCATAAGAAGATGACTTGTTAATTTAATTTTTAAGTGGTAAGTGTCATGACACATGTCATGACCTCCAAGCAATTTTTACTTTGGTTTTAACCCACCCATGACATTTTCTTCTTGAAAGACCATCTTTACCTTTGTCTTTCATGTTGGCCATATGGTTTCTTCATTTTTATTTTCATTTTCATTTTCTTCACTCATGACTATCTCACTCTCACCCTCGCCCTCATCACGTTGAGTTCTTGCTATCCTTCACTTTGTTTCTTCAAGATCCTTATTAGCTCTCCACCTTGTAACTAAAACCTAACCTATTCCTACCAGAAGAGTTGATGATCGTATAAGCTTGGAGGTTAGTGTTTCATGGTGATTTTGAAGAAGCTTGGAGTTTTATCAAGTAAGTATCATATTGTTCTTTATGATTTGTTAAATGAAACATGTATGATGATAGCTAGAGCTTAAATGATCATTAAATGGTGTTTTATATATGTTGGAATGTGGGTAAAGAAATGAACATATTGATGTCTTGTTTTTGTGTTTATGATGATCAATATTTCATAAGTTATTGTAGAGATGAGTTTGAAATATAAAGATCATTAAAAATCGAGTTGGAAAAAGTGTAGAAAATTTTGATAGATAAATGGATGTTTTATGTTCTGTTTTCAATGTTTATTAACATGGATCTCTTTGGGTATTTTGGAGATGAACTAAAATGAGTCTAGAGCTAAAAAAAGAAAGTAATGTGGTGTCCTGAAATGGAAAGAATTAAGGTGATAGTTAGAAGTGAAGTGAGGGTGAGATTAGAGTTAAGCATATGCAGAAAGTTAGTGAAGAGGAAATAATGAGGACATAAGGTAGAAATGATAAATTAAGAAAAAGAGATGAACTAGGATGAAAATGATGATATAGTGTGCTGGAATATGTTAGATAGAGTGTTTTCACTAAACAGGAATTTGTATTTTGGCCATATCTTAATCTGTGGACATCCAAATGGGATGATCTTAATTTTACATTAAACTAGAGACATAATTCTATAATGTTCGTGAAGGAATCTAATTTCAATTCTATCTCTAAAGGTTTCGAAATTAGGCTAGAAGTTGAGTATAGTTTGCTATTGCGGTCTATAATAATTTAGGTATAACTCATAGAATACTAAACCAAATTATATGAAATTGATGTCGTTAGAAACTTAAGACATACAATAACATTTTTTAGAAGAATGTATTACCTAAATACCTCATTTTCCTTTTCAAAATTGGCTATGAAAAATTAATCTGAAAATCTAATTTGAGAAAAGCTGGAATGATTCTTAAATAAGGGATCATCAGATAGCTGCACGATTATGATAGAGACATAGTTTCATGATCGTTCACAGGTTGGACGATCATACACAAGCATGATCATGCACTGCTATCTTCTTACCTTACTTTGGTGTTTTTGGATTTAATTGAGGTTTGAAATAAACCTAGATGGTTGCTAAAGTATGTGGGTAAGTGATTGATAAGTTTAGGAGGTTGATTAACATTAGAATTGAAGAATGGATTGACTTGATATAAATGTATCTCAATTTGGAAGTTATGAATTGTTAATGATGTAAAAGTGTTCTTATGAATAATATGAATTAGATATGAATGAATGAATGAGAACTGGGAAATTATGCGTATGTATAATGCTAGGAAAGGATTGGTAAATGTATACTTGATGAATATATGGTTGATAAACTAAGGATAATCAAGTTTCACAAGATATAATATATGGATGATCATAAGATGTGAATTAAGGAAATATACTCAAGATTGTCATTGAGCATGCATTATATATATATCACATATACATATGTATATGATTGAGAATTCATGAAAATGTGCATATTAGTAATGCGTAAATGTGTATGTACTGCATGATATAGAAGAGAAATTAAAGTGACAACATCCAGACGTTGTCTGGACGTCGAGGCAATAACTATTTGGAGCATACTGTAAGTAACCTAGATGGTCTCACATTGATTTATTGTTTTGTTTAAATTATGAATTTAATTATTATGTGATGTAAATGTCTTGATTATGGACATTGAATGTCTGAGGAATTTGATGCATGAATAATATATTGGAAGTGCTCATTGTATGTAAATTTCACAGAATACGTGATCCTCAACTTAATTGTTGAATGCCAGCCTAAGGTCCGATTGTGAATGTGAATACGAAAGAAAATTTAGCACAAGCAAATGATTGAATACATATGATGAATTCCACTACATGAATACATGATAACATAAAGGTAAATGTGACCCAGGTTGCCTGTGAAAAAGAGCTTAAAGCTCAAAATGTGGTAAAAGCCTCTGGCTCACTATTTATAATGAGTCATGTATCCCCAACAGATAAGGGACAATTATTAATGAGCTCGATATCCACAATGAATATGAGACAGTGAAAAAAGCACTCAGTCATAACAAAGTAATAAATAAAATTGAGTCTCATGAACATTGAACATATAATTTAATATGCATTATATGAATGATTGAATTGAATTGTATGCACCGTTATGAATGTAAAAGTGAATAACTGAATAAAGTGTTATATGGTGCTTTGTGATAATTGGTGAAAGATGTGCATTATATGATGACATGAATTGTTTGTGAACTTGAAACATGAACTGTATGTGTTATGTGTTATAAGTGAGCCATCGATGATGGGTAACTCATTTAGTTTGCAAAACTCATCAAAATTGTAATGCTGATTTTTTAGGTACAAGAGAGCGGACTTAGCTTCTAAGATAACTTAGAAGAGATCTAGTGCTACTTTTGGATAGAAGAAATGACTCAAAGGTCAATCAGCTGAGACTAAAGGGGTTAGATAGAATTTTGTATAGTTCATCATTCATGTAGCATTTAGCATATTTTTGTAATAGAGCAGTAGACTCTGATAGCTTTTTGATATTGTATATAAGGACAAAGTATGTAATGCTACTGTTAGACACCAATTCCGGAACCCAACTCATGCTCTGATACCATAATTGTTGAGCACCAATTCTGGGGTCCAACATTCGGAGTCATAAAACATGTGCTTATGCTTGTTACCATGTATGGTTATTCCAATTAACCCTCATTAGTCATCCTCGGTTCATCTTCATTCCTGATATCGTAAGTGTTGAGCCCTATTTTTCGAATCATTCTTATACTAAAGCAAATATTCTATGCTCAACTTCCATCCAGATATTGAACATCTTAGAAGCTGAATCAGAATTCGACCTCTTCATATAATTTGTAAACCTACATCTTTAGTTTACTTCACATTCAAAATTATCTCAGTTGGAACCCTACAGATCCAGATATATTCAAAATGACGAAGTATATTCAGTAAAACAACACTAGTTCATACTATTCCAATAGATTCCTTCACTTTCCTTCAATCAAAACCTTTTTACAATCAATTCGGAATGCTGCCAATTTTTTTGTGGAGAGATAACACAATGTGTGAGGAATTGATTGTCTCAATGGTCAGTCCGTTTAGAGGTCAGATAACAAAGATTGGTCGAATAACAATTTCCATCCAGAAGTTATAAGTCTTAGGGACTGGGTTAAAATTCTATTCTTTCAGATCATTTGTAGCTCTATGTCTCTAGTTTGTTTAGACACAAGATTCATCCCATTTGGAGGTCAGATAACAAAGTTATGGACGAAGGAAATCAAACAAGGTTCTGTCCTCAACCATATTGAACCTATTTCGGGACAAAAGGCATAACTTGCTTTAGAGATATCAAATCAAGATCATTCTTTAGATAGTTTAAAAGAGGACTTCAAGATCTACAACCTTCATGAAGACCTTGAAGACAAATTCTATCATCTGCAGGGTCAAAAGTAGACCAGACAATAGGATCAGATGAATATTGCACCAGACGAAATGACGTCACCAGACGATACATCATCACCATAAGTACTCAGACTCGCCCACACAAGTCTAAGTACTTATGATGTGCATTGAGAAACCCAGTTGAGAGTTCTCAAACTGCTGGGAGTTCTACCTTAACCTCACATTGGTTTTCATTTTTCAGACACTAATTACTCTTAATATTCAACCAGGTCAACCCGAAATTCGCAATCCTCGTCGAGAAACATTGATCCAATAGAATGTTACTAGGCTTTATATCACCATTAACAATGGGAGGAAACAAGCTATGAAGATATTCAATCCCTCACGCAATCTCCAACGCAAGATCTAACCTTTTCTTTCACAAAGCCAGTTCCAGACATTTGCGGAGAAGAAGCGCGTCCTTCCTCTTCCCAGAACTTGCTTGCTCAATCTGCTTCTGTTTGTCAAAAGAAATAAGAATTCGATCCCTAAATTACCTGTGGCCATCCTCTTTACCTAATGCCAGAGTTTTCAGACCCCGCCCGAGCTCAACTAATCCATCTGCAGTTCCAAGTTCTTCATACAGATTCTTTGTTTTCCAGAAGAGACCCATTTTGGTATCCATCTTACTGTAGGGAGTTTTAAGCAAGTACTCATCATTGCCTCCAGCCTTGTCTATGCAACGGAGGGCATGCGTCGTAGCCTTGACTAGAATGTATCTTATATAATTAGATAAAGAAAGGGTTATAAAATAAAAACATTTAATTGGGTCAGAGACTTTAACAAACTAATTGGGTCTAAGCCCTAACCCAAGAAACAAATTCTAAAAAAAGAGGAACCAATGTAAAATTAGTCCACTAGAAAGGTAGTTATTAGAGTAGCATAAAAGCATAAAATATACAAATTATAAATGTAAAACCCAAAGAAGAAAAAGAGGAACCAATTTTTAGTTAACTTTAGAAAATAAATCATAAGTCATAGAAATGATGTTAAGAAATGTTAAAACCTTAAGAAATATGTTAGTTTTTATTGTTTATAAGAGAGATGAAAGCAATATATTTATGGTATTTGGATAGAGCTAAGCATGTAAGAGCTAGGCAATAAAAAATAGGCACCAAAGAAGGTGATAAGAGCTTAACAAAGATGGTGAAGCTGATGTTGAATTGCTTCAGCGACTGGTGAAACGATAGCAAGAATTAAGAAAATGAAAGGTCTTTGAATGAAAACAAAGAATAAACAAAATAAAGAGGGAATGAATGGCTATTAGTGGAGTGACTTCACCTTTAGATGCCAAGAATCAATCGAGTGAAGAGAGGAAATGTGTTCGATTGGATGGCTATCAGTGGAGTGACTTCACCTTTAGATATCAAGAATCAATCGAGTGAAGAGCGGAAATGTGTTCGACTGGAACTAACTAAAAGATGATATTAGGGTTGCGATCACGAAGAGAATGAAGCAAGTGTCCTTTGGTTTTCCATAAGCAAAATCTTTGTAAACCTAGCTTGAAACTATACAGCTTAGAGTTCGATCGTTTTTCTGAATGTCACGTGTGTTGTCTATCGTTTATGGATACAGCGGTCAGTGCCTCACTCTTATTCTCCAATTTTGATTCATGACATTTTATTCTCTAAGGAAGATCATTTCGACTTTTCTTAGCTTACTTTCTCTTCGGGTTTACATTCTAAAATGGAAGCTTTAGAGAGGTTAACTTTGAAGTCATATAGAGACATCTAGAGTTTAATTGAAAAAATGAGAGGGGAAAAATAGTAAGGTGTCTAGGCATTTACCCTTGATGAAGTTTGGCTAAGACAACCACAGAGGTTTTCAAGTATTTAGACTGAAAACTTGGATTAGAGATCTAAACGAGTTTTTAGTACTTAACTACAAACTAATTAAGAGATGAAATTTAGATAAGAGATTCAAGGGAGTTTTTAGGTATTTATCTACAAATCATAGAGCGGTCTTCAAAGCTTTTATAACTAAAAATTTGGATAAGAGGATTTTGACTCGAAAAATAAATTATGGATTTAAAACTAAATTATAAAACCTAAAGAGGTTTTGATTGAGCAAGAAAACAAACCTAGTAAGGTATTTAGGCCTTAAAATTAAAATGGAAAACCTAGAGGTGAGTTTAGAGGCCTAAATGAGTATCTGCCCATTAAAATTAATTTGGAAAACATAGAGAGGTGACTAGGACTTTGACTCAAGTGAAAAAGCTAGAGGGAGATCTAGACTTGAAAATTATTTGAGAAACCTAAAGAGGTATCTATAGATTTTAGTGGAGTTAAAAGAGAGACTCAAAGGACATTAAAACTAAATTGAAAAATCTAAACAGATGTCTAGAATTTTCATTTGAAATAAGAAGAGAGGTATATAAGGTTTGAACTAAACTAGAAAACCTAAATAGGTTTTAAAGGTCTTGACTTAAGATGAAAAGAAAGAAATAGAAAGGTATCCAGACATTGAAACTAAATTTAGAAACCTAAAGAGGTGTGTAAGGTTTTTATCACCTGAGACGCGAAGAGAGACCGTACCTATAGGAGTATCTAGGGTTTTCAATAAATCTAGTCCTATGGAAAACTACATAAATATGTAATTTCAAACAATTCATTTTGAAAACTAAGTCATCATATAAGTTAAATATTAAATTGATTTAAGAAAGCCTGAGAATCTACAAAGGTAACAAGGAGAATTAACATGGGAAGGGAATCCAAAATCAAAATGAGCTAAAGTCTGATTTGATCTTTGGTTCTACTCTCAAATAGCTCATGCTTCTATTTCCATCGGGCTGCCAAAATTTCAACCGATTCTTGATTGGATACTTGCTCTATCGTCTGCTTTAAAGGCCACCATTATTTCTCTTATCCAGCTCTCAATTTTAACTATAAATATAAAGCTATCTAGGAATTTTCCCTAATAAATTAGATTCTGCTTTCCCCTCTAGACTACCCTACATATATGAACTAACTTAAAGCAATTTTGAACAATTTAGCTCCACCTTGTCTTTGTTGATCCTTGCCTAATTGACAACACTTTTATTTTTAAATGCACATTTCTATTTTTATTTTTTATTTACAAAAAATAATTACAAAAGTTTCTACATAAAAGTTCAAGGATTGATTATAAAATGAAAAAAGGTGTGAGATACCTCATCCTATCCATTTAAGCAGTTGCCAATTTTTTCAAATTTAGGGAGTTTAAGAAAAAGGCTTTGGGTGTGAGTGTAATGACAAATTTGTTGAATTTTTTATTTTTAAACGAAACACTTAATTTTTCTGTAAAATATAAATTTTGAAATATTTGAATAAAAACAACGAGAGAGTATGATAAAAATGTAGCTTTTAAAATAGAAGTTTAAGGTAAATATTTAAGAGATGAATCCATGACATGATCGATAAATTTGCTTTTCAAGAAACACAAATACTAATGGAGGAGACTAAAGTCCTATGACCCTAAAATAGATTAAAAGGAAATGATTAAAAACTAATAAGATTTAAAAAATGGATGAATTAGGAAAGAAGAATTTACAAAATCTAAAATGGGCTTCTAATGACCAAAAAATAGATCTTTGGATAAAAGGACACTGAGTAAATATATTTTTAAAAACTTAAAGAAAACCAACAAGTTGTATGCCTAAAAAAAATTAATAAACAAAAAATTTCATTAGGCTCGAGAGCCCAAGAAACAAAATGTCTTAAAAGGTTTAAAGGTTCAAATTGCTTTTAGGTCATATTCTTATTCTTTACTTGACTAACCTTTTATCCTTTGGAAGAAATATTTTTGACTTAATTCTCTCACATATTTATATAAGCAAACAAACATCATGAAGAAATAAACTAAAAATAGTAAAATCATTTAGTAAAATCATTTTTCATTGATTTTAGGACTTCAATCCAAGGAACGAGCATATTCATATTGAGCCTAATATCAATTTGCATTTTGAAAATAATCACATGGGATTGGGTTAGGTTTATTCAATCTAAAGACGAAGATATTTTTTTCTATCTCTTATAATTTTTAAAAGAAAGTTAGTGATTATTTGTCAACTAAAGAAAGGGAAAAAAAAGTTATAAGCACAAGATACATCACAAATAAACACGTAAAAGTGGGCTTGGGGCCTGATATAAACCTACTAACTTTGGACTAGGCTCAAATTTGACTGATAATGGATCATATTAGGCCCCCTAATTAACCCCTCTAGGCCTAACTTTAGACAATTCTAAATAAGAAGACCAACTATCAAGTCGACAATCATTTATAGGTTGTTTGAAAACCTTCGAATTGAATTCATTAACGAATTGAATTCAATTACATTAATGAAGTTGGGATTGAATTCAATT
>JANVCQ010000004.1:20880360-20907872 GCA_025531925.1 Erythroxylum plowmanianum
AAGTCAACCTTCAAAGGCCAAAAAGTCAACCATTTCACAATTTTTCATATTTTCACACTTTCTCTCTTTATTTCTTGATTTTCAAACCTATTTCAATCAACTCATCCACTTGATCATTCATATTACTAAGTCAAATTTTTCACTCAAAGTTCGGGGTGCAACACTACTAGATCTTTAAATCCATTAAATTCTATGAAATTCCATGTAAGGTTTCACCATAATACTAAAGATCGTGTAGGTCTACCTCTATCACCCCATTTAATCCCTAACATTTGATCTCTGTTCAACTTACAAGTAGATTCCTTCAAATCTTTCACAAATGAATTAGAATTAGATATAATCACTAGTATAATTAAATTGCATTAAAAGCATTCAAATATAGTTTATAGATATAAGTCTCACTTAAAAAAAAATATTAAGGTTCCATCCTATTTAGAATCTCATTTAATCACTAATATCTAACTCGTGTTTAACTTATAAGAAGGTTCTTTTAAATTATCTATAAGTAAATTAGGATCAGATAAAATTAATAGCATATATAAATTTACATTAGGAGAAATCAAAGATAATTCATAAATAAATTCCACTTCATAAATAAAATGGAATCAATCTATATAAAGATAACATTAAGGATCCCTCATATCTAGGCATCTAAAATAATCAACCACTTGTCATGTTTAAACCGATAAACATAACAAAGGTAAATAATCAAACACTCATCTCTTAAAAATGATTGCTTTATACTCCTTTAGGATGTTCCTTTCTTTTTTAGTGGCTAACCTTAAGTTTATAATGAACGAATATAAAAATAACTCAAAATTAGGATTTTTTAAATCTATTTGTAATTAGTTTGTTAGTAATTCAATATCGCTATCATTAACTTTAATCATAGAGTTGCCATGTTCATCATTTTTTACATTTCATCAGGAGGGTTAACATCATAATCATAGTCATCTTTTGAAATATTGTCAACACTCATTATTCGATTCTTTTAAAAGTTAATGAATTAGCTCCTAAACATATATAGCACTTTTTAATAATAAAGATAACAAAACCTGGATTAACAAAGGCTAAGTAAAATTAGTGTATTATGGGGCCAATTTATTAAGACTTTGAATTTTCATAGAGAAACATTTTTATTTTAGTTCCAATATTTGAAGATTGAAGCTAACCATGAAGTAAGATAATATTTTTATTTTAGTTCCAATATTTGAAGATTGAAGCTAACCATGAAGTAAGATAATATAATGATCCAAATAGTCAATAAGGAGGAATTTTTTAATTCATAAAAAATAACAAGAAAAAAAGAAACATTTAAGATATCATTTGTCATTCATTCAAATTAAAATCGTTCATTAAAATATAACTCATTCATCTATGAATCCAAATAATTAGTCAATTATAAAGGCAATTTTCAAAGCATCTACAATAAAAAAAGGTTCAATGCCTATTTAGTACATTTGCATATTAGAATGAGGACTATGTAAGGAAAAATATATTGTTAAAATGATAAATTACTTAAAGGAGATATTAGGAAATGAGGTGTAACTCAAGTTTGTAATATCCTCTCCCTCAGTTGTAAGGTTAAAAAACTAGTCATTTGCTCCATCAATATCAATTATTAATTTAATCGATAGTGTTGATAGTAAATGAAACGATCTCTTGTGTTTATAAGGTTGTTTCCGTATTAACATATCGTTTTGTTCTTACTATGTTTACTATTTGGGGCATACAAAAACGTATGACTATCTATTATTTCTAATCATGATCATCGATTTACTTCGAGATTCTGGAAAAGTCTGTAAAAGACTCTAGGTACTCAAGTCAAGTTTAGTATCGATTTCCATCCTTAGATAGATGGACAATCTGAACGGGTTATTCAGGTGTTGGAAGATATGCTTCAGAGTTGTGTGTTAGAATTCTCGAGAAGCTGGGATAAATATCTTGCTTACAGCAACAGTTATCAGACTAGCCTTGGCATGGCATCATATCAAGCTCTATATGCTGGGAAGTGTAGAACTCTAGTGTGTTGGACATAATTAAGTGAAAATAAGATGATCGACCCTGATATTGTGAAAGATACTGTAGAAAAAGTTTAAGTTATCCAACAAAGGTTAAAAGCTGCCAGTGATAGGCAGAAGTCATATGTTGACTTCAAAAGGAAAGATATTGAGTATCAGGTAAGTGATAAGGTGTTTTTAAAAGTGTCATCGTGGAAGAACAAACTTTGGATTGGGAAGAAAGGTAAGTTTAGACCACAATATATCAGTCCTTATGAGATTCTTAAGAGAGTAGGACCAATAGCTTATTAGTTAACTCTTCCTGAAGCATTCACCAAGTTCCTTAATATGTTTCATGTTTCCATATTGAGGAGATATCAGTCAGATGATACACATAAGATTCCCGTGCAAAAAATTCAAATACAATTGGATTATACTTATGAAGAAGGACTTGTATCTACCATATCCAGAGAAGTTCGACAACTCTGAAACAAGCAAATACTAGTGATAAAAGTACTCTGGCAACACCATGGGCTTAAGGAAACAATATAGGAACCAGAAGGGACCATGAGAACTCAATATCCACAACTATTCTCATCAAGTATGAATTTCGAGAACGAAATTCATTTAAGGGGAGAGAATTGTGAGGCCCCAAACTATACCATAGTTGAAATGTTACATGTTTAAGAAAGTACATGTGTTATAAGTGTTAAAATTGTGCTATGATTTGAATGTGAATTTCATCTGTCTAGAATTTTGGTCTAATGGATTATATTTAGTGATTTGGAATTAATTGATACATTAGAGAATTGAGGTATTAAAAATGTACATTAGGACTAGGAAAATTGTTAAGTGGCAAGTCAAGTTGGTATATGAAAAATTAGAATTACTAAGCCTATGAGTTAGTGACATTTAGCATAGCTAAAGCATTGACATTTGGCAAAATTGGTTGAGTGACAAGTGGCCTAATTGAATTGTGACATTTGGCTGCCACAAAGACATATAGGTTGCTTTAATGAAGGACAAGTATCACACTTTCATGTATGACATGTAGTCATTGCAAACTAAGACACCTTGCATACAAATAATTAGGCAAGTAATGAATCATCTTCACCTTTAAAGTTTCTGCAACCTTCTCTCAACACTTTGCTCCTCTCCACTAAAACCTCTTACTCCCTCTTAACTTCTGGAATTTTGCATGATGTTGGATCATCTTCACTTGGAATCTTTGTAAGTTACTGCATCAAAAAATAGGTCCGACTATTTTTTGTGTTATTGTCTTGTTAGTGCTGAAATTTGCACCTTGATCTTAGATGTGTGTTAATTACTTGGAAGGTGGATTAGCTGGTTCTTTGGAGTTAAAATTTGAAGTTAAGAAGGTAAGGGAATGCTAAACTTGATTGCTTGCTATAATATGAATTATTTGATGCTTGAAATGGATAGAATATATATTGAATTGATGATGAATTAAGGTCTAGAACATGATACTTGTTTGATAGCTTTTGCTTTGGATGTTGATACTTGAAAGATCATGGATTGTGAGATGCTTAATGAATGATTTTTGAATTAGTTTGGACATGAATTTGATAAGGTATTGAAGTATGAATAAGGTAGAGTTGAAGTGAAATTGATGGACTTTGGTGAAGGTGTGTCGAATGGAAGTTAAGAAGTTAAGTTTTGGAAACAAACTGAAGGTTGTAGGAGAGTGAACCTTCGGTTCACTCATCCCATGATCGTGGGATTTGTAAGGCACATTCCCACGGTCGTGGGAAATGATTATGAAGGTGAAAAACTTGGTTTTGTGCAATTTTTGAACTATATAAGGTTAGTTCATGTTATTTGGTACATTAGGGCTTAATTGGACTTGTTTAAGTTGTGAAATGAACTTAAATTTAGGTTAGCTTAATTGAGTGAAAGTTAAGTTAGTTATGGATTGTTAATTGAGGTAATTACTTAAGGAATGTGTGGTTAGTAAATAATTTGTCCAATGTTGAAATGTATGTTGTGATCAAGGATGAATGTGTCATTATGAACACAAAGGTTTTTCAAAGGATTTATGTGATGTGAATTGAATATGATTTTTTGTGAATTGGAAATTTGTGTATTTATATGTAATGTGTAAATACATAATGTATTTATTGGTACATTATTGCAAATGTTTATGTTCATGAGGTACGTTAAGTTGTTGGATATGAAAGATTATGCTCAATTTGAGAAAAATAGAATAAAGACATATGTTATACACTACATCTTTTGCATGTGATTCTAAAATCTGAAATGTTTTAGTTTAAAACTGTAAAGTCCTATTCGTGGGTAAATAGGCATGTCTATAAGAGTCTGCAGCTGCTTCTATAACCAAATACTAAGGTGTTTTCTATAACCAGACATTAAGGTGTCTACTGTGACTAGACACTTCGGTGTCTTCTGTGCTAGACACTCAGGTGTCTTCTGATTTTTCACACTTTTATGTCTTCCATTTTATAGACTTAAGTCTCTTTTATTTCAGATACCAAACATAGGTATCTTCTATTATGGTCCCGTTACCCACTTATGTAAAAAGGATTAGCAGGCTAACTTGTTTTGTATTCTATTACATGCTCATTTCTAATATAATCAAGCTTTGTTTTGAAATAACTAAGTTCTGTTCTGATATAATTAGATACTGTTTTAATACAATCAAGCTCTATTCTAGTACTTTAAAGTTCTGTTCTTATATTATGGTATTCTATTCTAATACTTGTAAGTTTTGGTTTGAAGCTAATATGTCTTATTTTGATATGTTATATTCAATTATGAGATACATATTGTTTGGATTGCGCTTTAATATGAACAATTAAAGATTGCTTGAGATGTGATATAATTCTGAATATACGAATGTTAAATAACTGTTAGAAGCAGTCACCAATTTATATCTTGTTTAGTTATTTCCCCATTAAGCTTTATGATAAGCACGATGGTTTTGCCTCCATGTCGGTTCTAATAAGAAGGTTTAAAGACTGGGATAAAGGCAACCACAGTGGCCAAGGAGATTGTGTTTTGTTTTAGAAATGTTTAGTTTGTTTTTTAGTTTTATTTAATGTAATGAGACATATTGAGATTTGTATTTTGTTTGATGTTTTGTAATAACTTTAATACAAGTTAGGTTTGGATTTAGGATTGTATGTGTTGAATACCATGTGTATGTTATGTTCTAAATATGACCTAACCTATGAAATGAAATGTATGTTACTTGAGTTTCTAGAAATGTTTTAGCATGTTTTGGATTGTTTCAGTACTGTTTTGTGTGACATTTGCATATCCTTCCATGGGGTATGTGGGTATTATATCATTTGGTATCAGAGCATGGTTTAGGAGATTCTACCAGTGATCATCTAATGGTTTTAGATTTGAGTATGGAAAGATCCCACAAAGCCATTAATGAGATTACAGAGTGTAATAATCCTACGTGATCTCGTCCATCTATATCGGGACCCTCTAGGGTCAATTGAGGTGAAGTTGAAGTGCCACTTCCTTCACCTCCAGCTCAGGGGGAGGCTTTGGTTAAACTGTCGTAAGACATGATGACATTATTGCATCGTATGACGGCACCAAAAGCTCCAATTGATCAGTTGCAAAAGTATGGAGCTAAGAAATTTACTAGAACATCTCTAAAGGAGACTGAAAGGGAATAATTCTGGTTGGAAAAGGTGAAAGAGAGTGCTAAATTGCAAGATATTCCAGTGATGAGTGAATTTTTGGATGTGTTTCCTGAAGAGATACCTGAACTCCCTCCTGAAAGAGAAGTGGAGTTGTCTATTAAAGTTATACCTGGCACTGCTCCTATATCCAGAGCATCGTACAAGATGGCTCCTACTGAATTGAAGGAGTTAAAGGTTCAGTTGCAAGAGGTACTGGATAAGGGCTTGTCAATTGAATGAGTAGTTGTTGTGAGAGAGGTCTGGGAAAGTTCTATATTAGCCTGGGTAGTTGCTACGTGATCTTGTTTTTCCATACTCTGTTTGTCTTCTTCAAGGCCCATACAATCGTAAATAACCTCCCTATAGATTTCCAAATATTGTCCTGAGATTTTGGAGGAGGTCTCTAGTGATAGGAGATGGCAACACTGTCTTTCCATATTTTAAGATCCTCTCCAAAGCGCATGACAAGGATTTATGATGGGAGTTCCTTAAAGATATCAATGCTCACACAGATTTGGGCATAGCCAATGCATTTCTTTGAAATTGTAGGTTCATCCAGACATAATGACTTCCCGATGAAACTAACAAAGGAGCTCAATCCTTGGGTAGACCAATATTCAAAAGGAATGTTATGAAAATTAATCTACAACGGCATGTTTGTAATATTAATAGTATCTAGATTCAAGCCCAGCTGCCATATATGTAGGAAAATAGGTTGATTCCTGAAGTGCCATGGACCTTCTTCAAGGAACTTGTGAGCAACAGCTGAGGTAGAGCTTCAGAGAAGAGCACATCTGTTAGATCCTTGTTTTTTCAATATTTATGAGCCCATCTCGATATCAAAGCAAAGGCTGGGCGTTGCTTATAGAAAAATTCGACTATAGTAGATTTCTAACTATTTACGCCATCCTAGAGGATTGTAATATCGAGACAGAAAACAAGCTTACCATCCATGTCCACATAAGGGGTGTAAGTTCAGTGCGTGGGACAAGTATCACCAATAATTTGTTTCCAAGTTTTAGGAACAGAAGGAGGGGCTAGGGATGAGTCTAAAGGTTTGGTTAAAGAAGGGGGGATGGAGAGATAGGCGAAGATGGGGAAGCCTTGGAAGGCAAAGGAGGGAAATCAATGTTTTAGGTGGGGAAAATGTCAATCATTGTGGAGGAAGAAGCTAAGTATGGCAAAAAAAAACAAAAAAATGGCGGCGTTTCAGATGAAAGTACAGAGTTCACTCAATAACGATTAAAAGGAGGGCTAGTGGGAAAAGGTGTAGAAAAAGGAAATGTGGAAAGACATAGGTACCGTTGGTAGGGAGGCCTCAAAGTAGAGCTAGGAAGGAGGTTCGAATTTGGGAGACAAAGATAGGAGGGGGGTGATAGGAAGTAATGGATCTAATGAGCAGGCAGACCGGATGTTGGGTTGAGAGGAGGCCAAAATCTGGAGGAGAGAAAGGAAAGTGTTAGTGGCAAGGTGATGGTTGTTAGGGAGAGGGAGGAGTTTCTCGCTTTATATGGTGGGTATCGTGAACTTGCAATGCGTGCATTAAAATGTACAAAGCATATTATAAATAGACTTAAACTCAAAAGGAATTAACACTCCTTGCCTAATCCTCTATGCAATAATTATAGTGTTCTCTCAACTCGTTTTGTAGATACCATTAGACACCTGATACTTATACGACTATGTTAGTTAAGATGAACTAGTTTTAAAAATAGTTTGAAGAATATGATAAAAAAATCAAGTTTTAAATTAAGATACGAATTAAGATTTATGTTTTATTATGATTTATATATTAATCATTTTATAGAATTTAAGTGATCTTAATTTTTGAAATATTAAAACGAAAAAGTTTAATAATTATTCTGCTGCATGCGGAACAGATCCAAGTCTAATTTCCTTACAAGAAGAAACCTAACTTCACGTAATAAAAACCCCACTTACGTTGGCTTCATATAGATGATCCATTTATGCTTTATAAATAAGTTTTATATTCCATAAATCACCTTAATGCTAATTATTGAAATTAATTTAGGAATTTAGTTGTTGGGATGACATGATATGGAATTAATTTCGGAATTTAGTAGTTGGTCATGCAATTCATATCATATCTAAACGTATTTGTCTGACTTTGTTAACATTCCTGTAAACCAACAGAACGAATTCATTCACCCGTGGAACTTTCTCCTTCCACGACGCAACGACGTCCGTCCCTCATTGGAACATCTGCACTCTACGGCGTCAACTGCACTGGCGAGTTGTTCCGACTGCAACTAGATGATTCTATTATGCAACTTTCCTCACCCGAATATCTGCTCAGACTTCTCAAGCATTTGATCAACCACCAAAACGAAGTCCGACAGATCCACTCCATCTTACTAACCAAAGGCCACCTCCTCTTCAACCCCAATTCTCCACCACTCTCAATATGGAAACCCACTCTCCTTTACAATACTCTGATCAGAGCCCACCTCAATTTTGGGCAAAACCACAAGACCCTTCACCTCTTCACTCGCATGCTTGCCCACGACGCCCCACCCAATGCTCACACCTTTCCTTCTGTTATCAAAGCAGCCACGTTTTCCTTGCCCCCCTCTGGCACTTCCCTTCATGGCCAAGTTGTCCGGCGCGGGGTTTTGTGTGACTCCTTTATTCAAACTTCATTGTTGTCCATGTACTCGCAACTTGGTGACTTGCTGAACGCGCGCAAAGTGTTTGATGAAATTTCCCGTCCTCGTGTTGTCGAGTACAATGCAATGCTTGATGCTTTTTCAAGAAATGGGGACTTGGGTTCTGCTGTTTTATTCATTAATCGCATGATCAACCGAGATGTTGTTTCTTGGACGAGTGTTATCAGTGGGTTTTCGAGGAGTGGGCTTTTTCGTGAGGCAATACAGTTTTTCAGGGAGATGATCGTGCATGCCGATGTTACCACTGGACTAGTGAAACCCAATGAAGCAACTTACGTTAGCGTACTATCGTCCTGTGCTAATTTAAATGGAGGAGCTTTTGGTCTGGGGAAGCAAATACACGGTTATATCATTAGGAATGAGGAAGCTCTGACTGTTTCCACGGGAACTGCATTGGTAGATTTGTACGGGAAAAAGGGTTATTTGAAAGATGCTCTGAAACTTTTTGACCAAATGGTGGTTAGAGGGGTTTGCACTTGGAATGCTATGATATTTTCATTTGCTGATAACGGTAGGGAGATACAAGCTTTAGACATGTTTGAGAAGATGAGAAGGGAAGGTTTTCTCCCTAATGGGATCACTCTTCTTGCTGTACTATCTGCTTGCGCCCGAGCAAAGCTTGTACAGGTTGGTTTGCAGTTGTTTCAAGCGATGTGGAGTGAGTTTCAGGTTTTGCCAGTTATGGAACATTACGGGTGCGTGGTTGATCTTTTGGGCAAAGCGGGGTTGTTGGGAGAAGCAGTTGAATTTATAAAGAGTATGCCTTTTGATCCGGATGCGTCTATTTGGGGAGCTCTTTTAGGTGCTTGCAAGATTCAAGGAGTAATTGAGCTGGGGAATGAAGTAGGATTCAAATTATTTAATTTCCAGCCACAGACTTGTGGCCAATATGTGACGTTGTCGCACATTAATGCTGGTTTACAGAAATGGGGTCCTGCGGCTGATGTTAGAAAAGCACTTAAAATTTCTGGAATCAGAAAAGTGCCAGCATCCAGTTGGATTGATCCCATGTGAGAATGCCTAATTTTTTAATTTGCAACTCGGATTTTGATCTTGATACAATATACTACTAATAGCATGATTGGGGCTCACATATCAAAGATGAAAATGCTCGATTGTTGAGCGGAGATTTGAGTTACATACCATGCACCTGATGGATGCATGACCTCAAACTGTGATATGCCTACACATTTTCTCTTTTGAACGTATAAGCTAAGCGATAAAATAGTTGAAAATCAGTCTGTGTTCATATCAGATGAGCTCTGTTGCATATATGTTTTTATCGCATTGTTGGGAAGTATGATACTTTAAAAGAAAATGATATGAACGTAACAAAGAAGATATAAGACAGTCTTGAAAAATGCAGAGACAGTTGTTTACCCATATTGCTACTTTTACGGCGGTACAATTTGCAAATTTGTGTTGTATTTATATACTAACTTGGCACTATTAAATTCTCTCACTAATAATATTAATAATTTGTAAATTTCTGTTGTGTATATATGGTAAGTACAATTAAGCTTTGTTATTAATAGTATTAAGAATGATATACATAATTACCCATTTTTATAGGTCATTGTATGAATGTTACAAAATTAAGGCCTGTTTGTTTTCAATTATGCTTTCTTTTTTTTGTTTTTATTTTCAAATTTAATAAAAAAATTGTTTGTATGAGTTTTTCATTCTTCGTTTTGGTTTTCTGCATCTAGCTTTCTCTACGTATTTCAGTTCTGTACTTTCCTATATAAAATAAATATTTCCTTTCTGCTGATATAATTCACAATTTTCATCTTAAACCTTATTCTTCTCCTAAATCTTTAATAAATGCCTTAAATTAGTAAATGAATTAAGGTTAGGTTGAATCTTGCTAAATGAACGTCAAAGGTAGTTGCTTTACTCTAAGATTGGAGTTGGAATGTTCATTAAAAGTCTCGATGAAAATCTAATAAAGCTACGGTCAAAAAGTTAAAGATAAAGGTACGTAAATTTAATGGACCGTTTAATTTTAAAATTTTGAAACTATTCTGCATATGATTATATTATGACTTCTTATTTTTTTAAAAAAATATAAGGATTATTTGAAGTAGATTTAGATTCTTTAGAATATATAAATGAGATAATTGCATCCCTCTTTCAAAAATCACTAATGTTATACCTAGTAGTGACAAATTACACAATAAAAATTTACTTCAAATCTTTTTAATTTTTTGATATTATTAGGAGCTTAGATATAATAAAAGCTTTCATTTCCTCTCATGATCAAACTTTTTGATATGCCTCAAAAAATTGGTATTGGTATCAAAAGTCATGCCTATTTGGTGTACAACTTGTGAAGATATGCATAGCAGATTCAGGAAAAAAGATACTTGATATCTGTCAACAATAAATACATAAGAAAATAAAAAACTGTTAGTTATAGCTGATAACTTGCATCATAGTTACATTATATACTTTACTCGATTTTAAAGCAAGAATTTTTGAATATCAATTAGAAAATTAGAAATATAAAGATGAGCATAAAGAGTTACATCTTCGATTCTTTGAGCATTATGGATTACATCTAGATAGAGGTTATTAGAGATTATTTCTCCTATGTTGTTAACTATAAGTGATCGACCTTATTGTGATCATTGCTTAGATTGAGTTAGATGTTCATAAAATTATATCTAATTATATATTATTTATGGTCGGGTCGGTCGTGCTAGGCCCAGGTCCAACTCTAAGATGACGTGTAGGCCGATCGGCCCATTCTCAAGATGTTGAGTTAAAACACAACAGAACTAGTTGATGTTGGATAAAACATGTCAGGTACTTACTATATAAGTTCGTTATCTCCTCACGATGCAGTTACGTCTCTAATAATTCTGATAACCATTGTTATTGGACAAAAAACCTAGCGCAATAAACTGACTTAAGCATCAGAGGGGCAATCCGGCGATCCACTCTCGATGTGCCTTTATTGTTTTTGCAGGTTTCTCCCTGTTGAAGTTAATCGAGATCATGGATTCAAACAACGACGTCCAGCCCTAACATAATCAGACTGAACCAATTTACAAGTTGTCATAAAAAAGCTATAAAAGTAGTTAAATTAATTATGAAAGAATTGGATAGAATATATCAAAGATGTAAAAAATTGTAGATAGAACCTCATCTATAAATTACTACACATTATAGAAATTATCTTCTAAATGGTGAAGAATAAGTATATTGAAAATTAAATCCTAGAGAATTAAAAATAGTTATTGATATGGTAGAAATTCAAAAACTAATACAATATTATGGAAACAACATTCTTTTTCATATAGAAAATTTTCATAAACAAATCATGGATATACAAGATATGATAAAAAATAAATAAAATTAAAAAAAAAAAAGATATGATAAAAAATAAATAAATTTGATATAAAGAATAAACTCAGTAAAAATCCTACAGATAATAGATATTTGATGTTTTGATTCAAAAATTGAAGAGTTAATGAGTAGATAGAAAATTTAAACGTAGAAACTTAGCACATATAAAACCAAATTTAATTAAACAAGAAATTCACTAGATTCCCAACATTAATAATATACTTAATACTACTAAAATTATAAGTCCTATATATCCTTCACAAAGTTTTAATAGACCTAATTGACAGGATGTTGGAACTCATATGATAACTAAAGATAAAGATGGCTTCACACGTATAGACAAAATGAGAACAAAAGTTATAAATCCTTTCTGAATATATTTAGATATAGATTGCATCTAAATATAGAAGAGGCTATAGATTAATGGAAAACCACTCTAAGAGTAAATGCCGTTATTAATAAAATGGATTATGAAATGACTAAACAATTTTTAGAAAAAAAATTAGTAAACAATTCTCTAAAATTTTGGAAAAATTTATATCAAAATAAAAAAAAGAATCTATATATAACTCAGATAATGATATAGCAAATCTAATAGTTAGAGCTGCTAAAACATTTAGATTGGAATTTATTGGATAAGGAAATATTTTAAATGATATAACTACTATAGGAAAACATGTTATGACATTACAAAGATTGCAATTATGTAATATGTGTGAAATCAATAGATATATTTGTATTTTCCTATATTATTATTACCATATTTATAATTAAGTCAATAATACACAAATTTATTTAAAGATGTTTTTGTCCAAAGATCCTTGATCCCTGGGGTAGTAAATTAGAGGAAACTTACAATCCTGGTCTTGTAAGTAGCTTAGGAAAAATAATTTCCTTTTTAAAAAATAAATTAAGTGAATAGTGTGTGACACTATATTACCAAAAAAGTAAAGGAATAAAGAAAAAATCTTCATTATGTTGTTATGATTTTAAAATGCATATTATGATATGATGTGATAGTCTTTATTATTACAATAAGATAATAAATTTGAAAAGAAGAAATATTTTAGGAAAAGATATTTCAAGAAACATAAAGCAAAATATTATGAGAAAATAGAAGGATAAAAACCAAAAAAAATCTGTGTTTAGAATAAATAAGAAAAGAAATAAAAAGATAACTGAATGTCAATGCTATTATTATAAAGAAAAAGGATACCACGCTAATAAATTTCCTAAAAGATTGAATTAAAAAATAGAAATAGATGATGAAATAAATAAAATGATAGAAAATGACGATTTTATTAGAATTGATACTATTGAAGAACGTTCTTTTGAAAAAAGTATTTTTATAACAACACAGCTCACTTGTTCACAGATATTGTCCGCTTTTGGTTGCCTATCGGGTTAAGGTTCTCATTTTCTGCACTCAAAAAAATGTGTCTATAGGGAGGAGTTATTTGTACTCTTATAAGACATACTTTATTCTCCTATCCAGTTGATGTGGGATCTCATAATCTACCTCCTTAGGGCCCAGCATCCTCGCTGGTACAACGGGTCGGGAACCGACTCTGATACCATTTATAATAGCTCTGACTACTTGCCCACAGATATTTTCCGCTTTGGGTTACCCATCTGGCCAAGGCCCTCATAGTTTTGCTCTTCTTGCACCTGAAAAAACACATCTATGAGGAAGAGATATTCGTATCCTTATAAGGCGTACTTCGTTCTCCTCTCTAACTGATGTGAAATCTCATAATTTTTATAATAACAAATAAAAATATGAAGAAACTTCAAGTTCAAAAATACATAAGTGAAATTAGATAATCTTTTAACACTCAAATTGATAATCAAATAATAGATACTACAGTAGATCATCTTTAACAATGTGGAGATTACAACCCTTTATTAATAGAAAAATGCTTAAAAGGATTCAAAATACTGTGTATTCTATAAATTCTTATGGTGGATTTAATATCACATTATTAGAAAAAAATAGCATTAAAACCCAGAAATCATCATATTTTATGGTATTAATCTTAATGATATTAGTTTAACTTCTAATAAAGTAATGATTCCTCTGTAATCTAAAAAAGATATTTTTCAAAAACTTGAACACATCCCCTAAAGTAATTAGAGACAAAATAGGATGAGTGCATATAAGACCCATACAAATGATAGTTAGATATACTTTTAGAGAAGGAAAAGATAGTCCTATAAATTTAGCAATAGTAGATGAGCAATTCGTAATAGAAAAGAAGCCTATATGGGAATTTTGAAAGGCAATCTTTGATATTAAAAACTTTTGTTTAATATCTATCCTAAGATGACTTATAATATACAAGATAAAGATTTTTATAGAGCAGTCTCTTTAATCCAAGGCTTTAAATGACAAGATTTAACATATTCTATTATCTAAATGTATCTTATGCTTTATTTAATACTTATCTTACATGATGTTTTAGAGATAAAAATATTTTTGACTTTTTAAAATTATTTTCTGAAGTTAAATGAATATATCCTGCTTATATTACAAATATAAAAGAGATAGAAGATGATTTTCCATTAGATTTACAATAAAAACCTTTAGTAGATTCTCATAATAAATTATTGCCTAGACTATCTTATTCCGAAATTGGTGTTTCGAGTAGTCAATGATATTTTAATACTTTGATTAAAGCCAATAGAAAGATAAATTCTAATTATAAAATTAAATGATAATATTTTGATGGTACAAATTATGTTCCTTGTGATATCTTAATTTATACAGAATCTAGTGGAAGTTATATTAATCATAATCTAACATAATTTGATAAGTTTTAAACTAAATGAACCTTATCAATATATAAATTTCAACGGTGACATTCATTAAATAGATACCTCCATAGAAACTATTATTAAGATAGGAGACAATAAAATACCTATGAGATTATTCGTTGAAAATGAAGGATTCAATAATGCTAGGAACTAGTTTTCTCGAGCTAGTCCAACCTTATAAGATAACTCAATATGGAATACAAATATTCTATAATAAAAATACAATATATGTTCCAAGATAATGACTAGTCCTACTAGTATTTATACTCCAATCGGTATAACTTATAAAGATTATAGAGTATAATACTTTGCTGACTATATAGACAGTGAAGCTGGATCTTGTTTATGTAAAGCAAGTTGTTTTCCTTTATAATATCATGAAATCTTAATAAGTATAATTGGATTATATATTTCTAATAAGAAGATACATTTATCAAAAGGTATAAATCAACCTCAAATACTATTAGGATCATTTAAAATGTCCACCATATTGCGTTTATGATGTTGAAACTGATATTCTTCTAGAAAATAACTTTATCCAATTATTTCATAAAATACTAGTTCATATTATTAAACAATAAATACATTTTAAAACTCCTTGTGATCATTGGATCACAGTTAATAGAATTAAACATGCATATGCTAGAATACACCGATCACATTTAAACCTCATACAACCTAGTGTAGTGTAGGGTATAAAGAAAATTATATTCTTCAAAAAAGGAAAACCTTTTACTAAAAATATAAAAATTATAAAGAATAAATATCAACAGATCAAAATCTTCAAAGATGGACTAGAATTAGTAAAAAAAGAAAAATTACTCTGATAATTTATTACAATTTTAGGATAAAACAGAGAAGAAGCATAGAAATGATAGATAAACAAAAAATTATTAAAGTTATTATTATTATATGTAATTTAGAAGATCAAGAAAACAACTTCCTGAAATAGAAAATCTAAAGATAATTAGGTATAGTAAATCCCCTCATTCTTTCATAGCTTTTATGGTTAGAAACCATGCAAAGTTAATTAGAAATAAAGTTAGAATAGTAATAAATTATAAAAAATTAAATGATAATATAGTACTTGATGGATACTTCACTAAAAAATCATTAATAAACTTAACAAGAGGAAAATAAATCTTCTCTAAATTTGACTATAAGAGTGGACTTTGGTAGATGAAAATAAATAAAATCGTATTCCATATACTGCTTTCTCCACTCCACAAGGTCATTACGAATGGTTAATAATGCCTTTTGGTTTAAAAAATATCCCATGAATATTTAAAAGGAAAATGAATAATATCTTTAAGTATTATCATTTTATACATTTTTATATAGATGATACTATAATAGCTAGTCATAATATTGCCAACATATTAGACATTTCAATAAATTTGCAAATTTATATGAAGAACATGGTTTAGTTCTATATGAAAAATAAACTAAGATATGTCAAACTGAAATAGAATTCCTTAGCATGGAGATAAATGGTAGGAGAGTTCAACTTCATATCCTTTAAAAAATCTCACAATTTCTTGTTTAGTTAATAGATAAAAAATTTCCTTATAAGCTAATTAACAAAAAACAAGTTCAAAGTTTTTAGGAGTATTAAATTATGGTTTAGATTTTATTCAAAATTTTGTCGAGATAAGAAAATTTTCAAATGCTTTCAAAGAAAGATCAGAGATTTGAATTTTCACCCTATTTAATTGAACATGTAAAGCAAAATAAGATTTTGTGTATTACATTGCCAAAACTTTCTTTACTATCTAATGATGATGATTTAATTCTTAAAATTGACACTTCTGATCATGTATGGAGTGGAGTATTAAAAAAGGTAGATTATGATGATTTTGATATTAAGATTAATGAGTTTCTTTCCAAGTATACTTCGAGAACCTCTATAGATATTTAATAAAGATATCATATAAATGAAAAGAATTACTGGAAGTAGTAAAAATCTATCAAAATTTTTATTGCCTAAAACATTTTTATTAGGAACTAATAACACTCAAGTTAAGGGTTTTATTTAAAATAATTTACCCTCTAAATTTGAATATAAAAGATATATTAAATGTAAAACTTTATTAGTAGAGTATATCTTCAATATTGAAATTAGCAAATCAAATAATAGTGTTCTTGTAGATTTTTTAACTAGAGATGGTCAAACTCAAAGAACAAATATTTGACTTATTGGAATAGATGTCCAAAGATATTGATACTTATCAAGCCCAAATCAAAGATTTATTGGATATTACTAACTTTAACTCAATACCTAAAGAGCTTGCAGAGATGCTTCTTTTATTTTATCATATATGACAAGTTAAGATAAAACATTATAATTATTCAAAGCAAAAACTTTATAGCCTAGTCAACAAGGCTAAGATAGTTGAAGATCCATCAGCTATAAGATCTTCTTCCCCTATAAAGGGATCTATTAATCAACAGATTAAGCTAGGTAAAGTTACTCTTAATAATATTTCTCTATGGATTGATAATATGTGTAAATTGATTGTACAAAGAAATATAATGATTGATAATCTTCCAAGGAATTATCCCAGTGTTCATGCACATTATGAAATAATAAGAAACTTGTACGCTTTATAAAATAATGGTACTTTGCTATATTAATTTTTGTGGGATATATCCTATATTAAACTTTTTATAAGGAGCTCATCCTTAAGCCATTATAGATTGACATGATTTTGGAACAGTAAATGCTATATACTTAACCAATTCAGAGTTTACTAAGATATCATTACTTTCTAGATGGATTCAATAAGGGTTTAATGATTATTATCTAAATAACCCTATAATGACCCATAGAGATACCTTGATACTAAATATATTGTCTTTTGGTTCAGATTTTCATATAAACGATATAATACCTATCATTTCATTACTTTTAGAAAAGCAAAACAATGTGTTATTATTACGGATACTAATTAAATTTTTTTTAAATACACTGAAAATTATACATTATAAAAGAGGAATTGACATGAGAATTGTTATTTTTGGCATAGAGGCGACATTAAGAAAGTATTTCGAACCTATGTCGAAAAAAACACATTTTCTTCTTTAATAATAGCTCCAGCCAAAAAGACATCATTGGCTATCGAAAATTTTGTAAAAATGAAGTATGATTGAAAGATGAAAGATGAAAGATAAAATCGAGTCCTAGGGAACAAAAAAGGTTCTATCATATTCAAAAAGATACAGAAATATCTATCCTTCTTCTACAAGTGGCTAGAGGACCTCTAAAGGAAAAGATAAAGTAGAAGCATCAGGAGTATCTACATAGAGTGATGATTCTAAATAAAAGATATCTTCTACTCAATAAAGAAGAGTCTAAAGAAGATAAAAAGATGACTTAGAGAGATTAACCACTCAGATAAAAAGAAAATTCACTAGTAGTAAAGATAGAATCTTATTTCTTAAAAGTTGATATGATGTAATTTTTGTTAAGTTAAAATTTGGACTTCAAGTCCTCTCATATAAATAAAACCCTATGCTTTCTATATGTATCTTGTCTCTTTAATTTTCTCTATTAAAATAATTTTCCTTTTTGCATATACAGTTCAAAGCTTTTATTTTAAACCTTATTCTTCTCATAAATCTTTAGTATATGCCTTAAAATAGGAAACAAATTAAGGCTATGCTAGACTTTGTTAAAGGAGCATCAATGGTGGTTAAATTACTTTATTGTTAGAGATGGAATGCTCATTAAATGACTCAATGAAAACCCGGTAAAGCTACAGTTAAAAAGCTAAAGATGAAGGTACGGAATCGTAATATACCCATTAATTTGAAACTTTCAAAATTGTTCTGCATATGGTTATATCATGACTTCTTATTTTATGAAAATTAATATCTGGATTATCTGGAATAAGTTTAGATTTTTTAGAATCTATAAAGGAGATAACTATATCACTCTTTCAAGAAGTAACTAATATTATAAAAAATAATGATAAATTAAAGGATTTGCTTCAGATCTCTTTAATTCTTGATATTATTAGTAGTTTGGATATAACAGAAGTTTTTATTTCTTTTTGTGGTCAAAATTTTTGATCTGCCTTTAAAATTTAGTATAAAAATTAAAAAATTTGAAATTGTTCTATATATGACTATATGATGACTTCTTATTTTCTTGAAAAATTTGTACATGGATTATATGGAATATAATTAAATTCTTTAAAATCTATAATTGAGATAATTATAACCCTCTTTTAAGAAGATTAATATTAATAATAATAAATTAAAGGATGGAGATTTGCTTTGGACCTCATTAATTTTAGTATTATTAGTAGCTTGAATATAATAAAAGCTTTTATTTCCTCTCATGATCAAATATTTTGATCTACCTTAAAAAAGTTTCTTTTTTATCTTATTATAATAATAAGGATTATCACATCTTATCATAATAGGCATTTTTTTAATCATAACAATATACTGAAGATTTTTTCTTTATTCCTTTAATTTTCTTTAGTAATATATTAACATTACATCATTGACTTAATTTATCTTTTAAAAAGGAAATTCGATTTTTATACCGATTTTTAGACACAGATCAAAAAATTTGATCATAAGAAGAAATAAAAACTTTTATTATATCCAAGCTAATAATAATATCATAAATTAAGAGATTTAAAGTAAATTTTCATCCTATAATTTATCATTATTTGCTATAATATTAGTGACTTCTTGAAAGAGGGATGTAATTATCTCATTTACAGATTCTAAAGAATATAAATCTATTTTAGATAATCCATATATAAATCCTTAAAAAAAGAAGAAGTCATGATATAACCATATGCAAAATAGCTTTAATATTTTGAAATTAAAGGGTCCATTATGCTTTTATACCTTTACCTTTATCTTTTTAACTGTAGCTTTAATAGGCTTTCGTCGAGTCTTTTAATGAGCATTTCAACTCCAATCTTAGAGCAAGGTAACTACCCTTGACACTCCTTCAACAAAGTCCAACACAACCTTAATTTGTTTCCTCCTTTAAGGCATATACTAAAGATTTAGGAGAAGAATAAGGTTTAAGATGGAAATTGTGAATTGTATCAACAGGAAGGAAAATTTTATTTATAGAGAAAATTATAGAGATTAGATACATAGAGAAAGCTAGATGCCCCTTCTATTTTCCTAGAGATTTTATGTATACAAGTAGGCTTAAAAGCTTGAATTTTAACTTAACAAAAATTACATCATATCAAATTTTCATAAAGTAGATTATATCTTTATTGCTAGTGAATTTTCTTTTATCTGAGTGGTTAGAAATATTTTCACATTTTCTTCTTATCTTTATAAGATTCTTCTTTATTGGGTAGAATATATCTTTTACTGAGTATCATCACTGTGTGTATATACTCTTGATGCTTTAGCTTTATGTTTTCCTTTAAAGATTGTCCAGCTACTTGTCCAAGAAGGACATAAATTGTCCATGTGCTTTCGAAGATGACATAACCTTTTTTATGCCTAAGGACTAGATCTTATCTTTCCTCTTTCAATCATGTTTATCTTTATTTTTGTAAAATTTTCACTAGCTAATAGTATCTTCTTGGCTAGCGTTATCATTAAAGACGAAAATTTTCTTTTTTCGTTATAGGTTTGAAATAATTTCTTAAATGTTGCCTCCATGCCAAAAATAATAGTTGTCGTGTTGATTCATCTTTTATAATGGATATCATTTTCAGTTAATTTAGAAAATTATTTTCTTAAGTTAGGATCTACAGTAATGACAAAGTGTTCTACCTTTTTTTAAGTAATAAAATGATAGGCATCATATTGTTCATCTTTATGACAACTAGTACGAACAGATAATCTTTATTACCAAGTTATCTTTAGCATTCATTCTTAGGTTATTTAGATAACAATCCTTAACTCCTTCTTGAATGGATCTGGGAAGTAATAATATCTCAGGGAACTCTGGATTGATCAAGTATATATCATTTATTATTCTAAAATCATACTAATATCTAATAGCTTAAGGATGAGCTCCTTATAAAAAGTTCAATTTAGGATATATCCTAGAAAAATCAATATAGCCCGTATCACAATTTTGTAGAGTGTATAGATCTCTCGTTATCTCATAATGTGCATGAACAACAAGATGACTCCTTGGAAGATTATCAATCATGATATTTTTCTATACTGTTAATTTGCAGGTCATACCAGGCCTTAGAGAAATATTATGAAGAGTAAATTTATTTGGTTTAATCTACTTACTAGTAGATTCTTTTATCGAGGAAAGGGTCTTGTAGATGATGAATCTTCAATGATCTTAGTCTTGTTTACAAGGCTATAAAGTTTTTGTTTTGGATAATTATAATAGTTTATCTTGGCTTGCCATACATGGAAAAATGAAAGAAGTATTTTTGAAACCTTTTAAGGTATTGAGTTGAAGCTAGTAATATCTAATAAATCTTTGATTTAGGCTCGACAAGTATCAATATCTTCAGACATTTGTGTCAATAAGTCAAATATATGTTCTTTAAAGTTAACCATCTCTAGTTAAAAAATCTACAAGAATATTATTATTAAATTTAATAATCTCAATATTAAGGTATATTTTGCTAATAAAGTTTGTCGTTTAATATATCTTGTATATTCAAGTTTAAAGGGTGAATTGTTTTGAATAAAAGCCCTAACTTGATTATTACTAGTTCTTACTAAAAAATCTTTTAGGCAATAAAAATTTTAACAAATTTTTACTATCACCAATAATTCATTTTCATTTATGTGATATCTTTGTTGAATACTTGTAAAGTTTTTTGAAGTATACCTGCAAAGAAACTCATTAGTCTTAATGTCATAATCATCATAGTTCATTTTTTTAATACTCCACTTCATTTATGATTAAAAGCATCTGTTTTAATAATTAAATAATCATCATTAGATGGAAAAGAAAGTTTTGACAATGTAGTATATAAAATCTTAATTTTATTTACCTGCTTAATCAAATAGGCAAAAATTCAAATCTTTGATCTTTATTTAGGAGTATTTGAAAATATTTTCTTATCTCAGCTAAATTTTGAATAAAATCTTAAGCATAATTTAATCCTCTTAGAAAACTTTGAACTTGATTTTTATCTATTAAGTTATCATGAAATTATGAGATTTTTTCAAGAATATTTATGGGGCATTTTTTAAACCAAAAGGCATCATAACCATTCGTAATGACATTGTACAGTAGAGGAAGTAGTATATGGAATCCTATCTTTATTCATTTTTATCTACCAAAATCCACTCATACAATCAAATTTAGAAAACAATTGTTTTCCTCTTATTAAGTTTATTAGTATTTCTTTGTAGGATGAGAAATGTCCATCAAATATTGTATTATCATTTAATTTTGTATAATCTACAACCATTCTAGCTTTATTTCTAATTATTTTTGCACGGTTTCTAACCACAAAAGTGGGGGAAGAATGAGGATATTTATTAGACCTAATTATCTTTAAATTTTCTAGTTCAAGAAGTTGTTTTCTAAAGTCCTCCAGTTCTTATAAATTATATCTTATAACAGTAACTCTAATAATTTTTTGTTCATCTATCATTTCTAATTTTTCTTTTTCACTGTTTTCATCATAAAATTGTAAAGATTATCATAGTAGTTTTTCTTTTTCTTTTGTTTTACTAATTCTAATCTATATTTGATGGTTTTTATCTGATGATGCTAGTTCTTTATAATGTTTTCTATTTTTAGAAATGGTTTTCCTTTTGGAAGGATTGAATTTTCTTCATACCCTACACCACACTGACTTATGTGACTTTTAAATGTGATCAGTATACGTCTAGCATAAGTCATCTTAAGATAGATAGTAAACAAAAGTTAATATCAAAGATTGCCTCTCAAAATTTCCATACAGGGTTCTTTTCTATTATGAATTTGATCATCTAATATTGTTAATTTTATAGGACTATCATAATAGGCTTTTAAATCGTAACAACATAATGGACATTTTTTCCTTATTCCTTTACTTTTCTTTAGTAATATAGTGTCATCACACCATTCACTTAATTTATCTTTTAAAAAGGAAGTTCTTTTTCCTAAGGTATCTACAATATTAGGATTGTAAGTTGCCTCTAATTTACTACTCCAAGGATCGAAGTCTTTAAATAAAACATCTTTAAATAAATTTGTGTCTTATCGACCTGATAATGAATACAGTAATAATAATTTAGGAAAATAAAAATACATCTATTGATTTTAAGCATGTCATATAATTACAATCCTTGTAATGTCATAACATATTTTCTTATAGTATTTGTATCTTTTATAATATTTCCTTCTCCAACAAATTCTATTTTAAAAGTTTTAGTTGCTCTAGTTTTTAGATTTGTTTTATTATTATCTGAGTTAAATACATATTTTTTTGTTTTCATCTAAAATTTTCCAGAATTTAAGAGAGCTATTGACTAAAGTTTTTTTAAATTGTTTAGTAGTTTCACAATCCATTTTATTAAATAACAACAACTACTCATAGAGTTGTTTCCTATTTATTGATAGCTTCTTCTATATTTTGGATGAAATATATGTCTAAATATATTCTAAAAGGATTTGGAGCTTTTGTTCTCATTTTGTCCATAGGTGTGAAGCCATCTTTATCATTGGTTATCATATGAGTTCCAACATCTCCTCAATTAGGTATATTAAAACTTTGTAAAGGATATCTAGGACGTGGATTTCTAGTAGTACTAGGTAAATCATAAATATTGGGATTTTAATGAATTATTTCTTTAGTTAAATACGGTTTTATATGCGTTAAAGTTTCTAAGTTTAAATTTTCTATCTATTCATTTAATTTTTCAATTTTTGAATTAGAAGCTTGTATAAAAGTATCCATTTTGTCTACAATTTGGAGGTATTTTCATCATTAAAATTAGCTCAAGTATTTGTTTTTCCATAAGATTTTTATTTGGTTTATTCTTTATATTAGATTTATTTATTTTTCCATGATATCTTGTATATCAATGATTTGTTTTTAAAGTTTTTCTATAGGAAAAGAATGTTATTACCTTATTATTCTATTTTTAATTTATAACAAATCAATATCTATTTTTAATCCTTCATAATTTAATTTTCGATGCTTATCTTCTTCCAGTTAAATGATAATTTCTACATTGTTTAGTAATTTTTAGATGAGCTTCTATCTGCAGTTTTTTACATCTTTGATTTATTTTATCTAATTCTTCCATAATTAATTTAACTACTTTTATAGCCATTTTATGACAATTTGTAAACAATATATAATTATATCTATTTTTATGATGATCTAATTCAATCTAGGCTTTTTGTATATGATTATCAAGTTTATTTATTTCAAAAACTAAATAATCACAATAAGGACAATCACTCATAAGTAACAACATAGGACGAATCGTCTCTAATAACCTCTATCTAGATGTCATCTATAGTGCTCAAAGAATCTAAGATGTAACGCTTTGTCCTCACTTTTCATTGATGATTTTTTTCAGTTGATATTCGAAAATTCTTTCTTTAAAATTGAGTAAAATATCTAATAGAACAATGATGCAAGTTCTCAGCTGTAAATAACTATTTTTATTTCTTGTATGTATCTATTGTTGATAGGCATCAAATATCTTTTTTTTCCTAAATCTACTATGCTTATCTTCGCAAGTTGTACACAAAATAACCATGGCTTTGATAGCAAATTTCAAAGGCAAATCAAAAAATTTGATCACGAGAGGAAATAAAATCTTTTATTTTATCCAAACTACTAATAATATAAAATTAAAAAGATCCAAAGCAAACGGTCATCCTTTAGTTTATCATTTTTGATATAATATTAGTGACTTTTTGAAAGGGGGTGTAATTATCTCATTTATAGATTCTAAAGAGATAATGCATATGTAAATTTTTCTAGAAAATAAGAAGTCATGATATAACTTGGTCGGGTCGGTCGTGCTGGGCCCGGACCCAATCCATACCAATCCATTCGACCCGAAGGCCGATCGGTCCACTCTCCAAAGATTAATCCCACATTCAATAATCAAGTTAGGTCCAAGCCCATTCCACGCTCCCTTCAGGGCATTCTCTAGCCCAACCGCATGTGAGAGACTCCCATGCAAACACAAAGACCTAAAACCTAACGTCCATCCCATATATAAGGTACTATTCTACCTTGATTCAGGTACGCAATCATAAACCTAGCTTTCTCTACATTCATCGATCCCACCTTCACCAAAAAACTTACTTGAGCGTCGGAGGGGCCAATCGGGACGTCACTCCCGACGAGCCTTCTTTGTTTTGCAGGTATATTCACGTCGAAGAACAACGCAGAAGATTGCCAACTCATGGATCCAAGCGGCAACGCACCGTTCAGCCTGAATCCGGCAGAACCATAACTATATGAAGAACAGTATCAAAATTTTCAAATAAAAGGGTCCACTATGCTTCTGTACCTTTATCTTTAGCTTTATAACCGCAGCTTTTGTCGAGTCTTTTAATCAGCATTCAAGCTACAACCTTAGGGTAAGGTAACTATCCTTAATGTTCCTTTAGCAAAGTTCAACACAACTTTAATTTATTTCTTACTTTAAGGCATATACTAAAGATTTAAGAGAATAATAAGGTTTAAGATGGAAGTTGTGAACTGTATTTGCAGAAAGGAAATTTTATTTTATAGAGGAAATTACAGAGATGAGATTCAAGATAGATGCCTCTTCTACTATTCTAGGAGTTTTATTTATACAAGAGGACTTAAAGTTCGAATTTTAACTTAACAAAAATTTATATCCTATCAACTTTTCAAAAACTAAATTATATCTTTATTACTAGTGGATTTTCTTTTATTTGAGTGGTTGGAGATATTTTTATGTTATCTTCCTATCTTTCTAAGATTCTTCTTTATTGAGCAGAAGATATCTTTTACTCAGAATCATCACGATATTCATGATGCTTTGAAGATCCTCCAACCACTTATATAAGAAGAAATGATATTTTTTGTATGTTTTCAAAGATAACAGAACATTTTTTATGCCCCAGGAATCAATCTTATCTTTCCTCTTTCAATTATACTTATCTTCATTTTTACAAAATTTTTAACAACCAATGATGTCTTCTTGTTTAGAGCTATCATTAAAGAAGAAAATTTGGGCATACGTTTAAATTCCTTTCTTAAATGTTACCTCCATATTAGAAATAACGGTTCTAATACTGACTCCTCTCCTATAATGGATATCAATATTAGTGTATATAGAAAATTCTTTTCTTAAGTTAGTATCTATAGTAATGGCAAAGTGTTACACCTTTCCGAAAGTAATAAAATGATAGGTATCATATCATTAATCGTCATGAAATTTAGACTAGCAGATAATATCTTTCGCATCGAGTTATCTTTAGGGGTCATTATTGGGTTATTTAGATAATATTCCTTAACCCCTTCTTAAATCTATTTGAGAAGTGATGATATCTTAACAAACTCTGAATTGGTCAAGTATATAGATTTTATTATTCCAAAATGATACCAATCTCTAATAGCTTAAGGATGAGCTCTTTGTAAAAAGTTCACTCTAAGATATATCCTGAAAAAATCAATATAGTAGGTATCGTTATTTTATAGAGCATATAAGTCTCTCATTATCTCAGAATGTGCATGAATAACAGGATGATTACTTAAAAGATTATCATTTATGATATTTATCTTTACTATCAATTTACTGTTCCAAATGATACCAATTTCTATTAACTTAAGGATGAGCTTCTTGTAAAAAGTTCGATATAGGATATCTCCCAGAAAAATCAATACAGTAGGTATCATTATTTTTTTATAGTGTATAAGTCTCTCATTATCTTATCATGTGCGTGAATAGTAGGATGAATCCTTAAAAGATTATCAATTATGATATTTCTTTATATTGTCAATTTACGTGTAGTATTATGCCTTATAGAAATATTATCAAGAGTGAGGGTAGTAAATTAAAGACAACCTACAATCCTAGTCATGTAGTTATCTTAGGAAAAAGAAATTTGTTTTTAAAAGATAAAGTAAGAGAATGATGTGATGACATTTTATTATTTAACAAAATTAAAGGAATAAAAAAATCTTTATTATGTTGTTATGATTTTAAAATGCCTACTATGATATGATGTGATAATCCTTATTATTACAATATGATAAAAAATATATAAAAAGAATAAATAATTTAGGAAAAGATATTTCAAGAAATGTAAAGCAGAATATTATAAGAAAAAAGAAGGATACAAACCTAGAAAAACTATGTTTAGAAGAAATAAAAAAGAAACAAAAAAGATATCTAAAAGTCAATGATATTATTTGTTAATTGCAAAACAATTACTTTTTTACGCTAAAAAACTACAAGTATACTAGTTGTTACTTATAGTAAAAAGTAGATATCGTATCATAGTGCTTTGATTAAGACTCAAATTTGAATAATAAACTGCAAAGTAAACTAAATAAAACAAACCAGCAACAATCGAATAATGTAATAATGGAATTCATTAAAGAGAATTAATCAAGTTATGGGAGAGGAGGTTTTACCTATCATTACAATCTAGCATTTTATGCGTTTATGGGATGTCGATTCTAGACGATCGTAGGGTTAATTACTCTTTCTTAAGTTATATTCATTCCCTAAATTGAAAATCCTAATTAAACTATGGACTTGCAATCTCTCAATTCACAAATGACCCACAATTCTAATTAGTTCTAAATCTCTCTAATAGACAATCGGATCTTGCACAGGATCGCTCTCTATGAATGTAACATCCCGTTACTCATGTTAGAGCTATAATTGTGAACTATGGAAAATTATGAGAAATTAGGAAAATGCACATCATGCATAATTAACAGTAACAAACATATTTATTTTGTATATTTATGTGATTGTACATGCATTCATTGACATTTTCGGGTAAATTGGTTCATAAATGAAAATTTTGAATTTTTGTTTACGTTAAAAATTTATTTGGAGAGTGTTATTATTAT
>JANVCQ010000004.1:20907972-20919892 GCA_025531925.1 Erythroxylum plowmanianum
CAAACTAAGACACAAACACACAATTAACACAATTCATGCTTAATGACATCAAATAGAAAAATTTTGGGGTCCAACATATTTGGTATATGCTTAGGGCTTAACCTTTGATTAAGTATTGGATATACATACATAACATTAGCATTCATACAAGAATTGATATTTGTACACATTACCAGTTAGCATATGCACTCAATTGACATATCCCCAGGTATAAAAGAAGTTAAGTGAACATAATGTAAATTGTGATTTGGTACGTCTTGAATTTTGGTATGTTTAGATTTCAATTAGTAAATTGGAATTAAATGTTATTGATTGAGAGATTAATGAATTAAATGTACATCTGATCTATAAAAAATGCCAAGGGGTAAGAAAAATTGATATATGGACATTAAGATGATTAAGACTAAAATTGAGTGACATTTGGCATAGTTAAATTAGTGACAAATAGACTAGTATTTAAATGACAATTTGATAGCTGAATGTGATCTTTATTTTTGCTGTCCGAAAATTACCTTGCTTTCACCATAAGTTTGCATTGATTTTTTCTTACTTGAGAGGATTGGTTAGTCTAGATTTTTGTGTTAATTTGGAAACATAATAAGTAAATAACAATATGAGTTTTATGTCATGTCAAATGATATAAGAATGATGCTTGAATTGGAATGAAATGCAAATGATATTGGTGAAGATATGTGTTGGAAAATGTTGCATGAATTTAGAAGTTTTTCTATTTTGTTTTTGATATATGGAAAATGTGGAGTATAGGACATTATATGGATGTATTGGAATGAATTTAATGTATAAAGAAGGTTGATTTATTCCAAAGAAAGTTGTCAGAAGAGTGTTCTTAAATTGAGAAAGAATTAGACCTATATGTATGATAATAAAAGATTTCTGGTTTAATTTTTAATGCTTGAAAGACTAGGATTTGTGAGTTGTTAATTGAATAATTTTGAATTGGAATTAGAGAGGTTATTTACAAGGAATTGGAGTATGATTTAGGCCTAATAGAGGTATAATCAACTAACTATAAAGAGGTCACTTTAACATTGGTATAAAGTGTAAAAAAATTGGAAAAGTGAAAGAAGAATTGTTGGAATATGTTAGCTGTAGTGTTTTCACTGAACATACACCATATCTTAATCTGTAGACATCCAAATGGGATAATTTTAATTTTATATTAAACTAGAGACCTATGGATATATTGTTCATGAAGGAATCAAATTTGAATTTTATCTCTAAGAGTTTCTAAATTTGTCTTGAATTTGAGTTTTTGGATTTTGTCCCTATTTGAGAATAGTCTATAGTATATTGGGTATAAATATAGGAATAATGAACCAAATTGTATGAATTTTAATTCATTAGAAACTTAATGCATAGAGAAATATTTGTTTAGAAGAACATATTATCTAGAAACCTCAGTTTCTATGTCATAATAGCTATGCAAAATTGACCTGAAACCTGCCCTGAGAAAATCTAGAAAACTAATGAAGGAATTGGATGGGAACTTTTGGATAACCCATCCTATGATTGTGTGAAGCCATAGATGATTATGGAAATTGCATGGAAGTAAAAATAATGTTATTTTGTGTGATTCTTTAACCAATTAAGGATTAAGGTATTTAACTATGATGCAATTGGACTAATTTAAAGATTAAAAAGAATATAATTTGATGCTGGAAAAGTTGGTTAATTGTATGGTTAATGACCGAAGCATGATTAAGTATGCTTAAAGTATTAGCATAAATGCAAACAAGACATATCCAAGTGACAATATGTGAATGATTATGAATTATGATTAAGGAAACAAACTTGGGATAGTCATTCAGCATGCATTGAACATGATATATGTATATATGTCCACAAATGAATAAGTATTTGATTAATCGACTTTGTAATGTGAATTATGTGTGAATTGTATGATTTTAGATGCTTAAGTCAGACACCATTCAGACATTGCCAAACGATCTAAGAAATAACATAAATTCGAGAGTATTGTGAGTCCACCAAGATGATCTTCCTAGGATTGATTTATTCTATTTCCCTTCCAATTATTGAACTGTTTGTGATTTGTCTGTCAATTTTGGACTTTAATAGTTTGAGGAGTTTGATATTCGAGAATGTATTGGAAGTGTTATGTTTGCATCTGAAATTTGAATGATATCTATTTGCAACTAAATTTTGAATGATTTTAGAATATTTAACAAAAGTTAAATGGCAGACTGAGGTCAAATGAATATAAGACTATGACTGTGCATCATAAACGAATGCTTAGCATGTTCTGTTAGTTGATGCATTTCATAAAATGTATGTTTAAATAAAGGTGTTGTGATCAAAGTAGCTAGTCTAAAAGAGCTTTAAGCTCAAAATTTTGCACATAGAGCTTTGCTCCGTGATTTTTGTATCTGACTGAGCCCAATGAGACAGTATCTACATCGTATCTATATCTAAAAGGTGCTCAGTCACAACAAATAATAATGAATCTAGAGTCTCATATGAAAATCTGCATTTGTATATTTATGATTATGAAACCTTTTATGAAATTGTGATGATAAAGTGTTGTGCCGTGATAATGTGATTGATTGGGTTATACATGTTTTAAAAGAATGTATGTGAAATGTGTGTCATTCATTATGTCTTATTGAGATGCAAAATGTTTGTGAAATTGGTTGATTGTGTGATATTTGTCAATGATGGTTCACTCATTGAGTTTTCAAAACTCATCAAAAATTGCAATGTGATTTTTCAGGTACAAGACAGGAGACCTAGTTCCTAATATTTTCTAGAGGAACATTTTGTATTAAGATATGGCTCAAAGGTCTATCAGCTATAGTCAAAGGAGTTATAGATTGTATTTTGTAGTTTCCTTGACATATAGAACTTTTGTATAAAGGATTGTAAACTTTCTCATGTTTGGTAATGTAAATATTTATTCTAATGACTATAATGTAACCTTTTATCAATAAATGAAATGAAGTGTTGAGGTTTTAAGCATTTAATTAAACCCAAGTTTCTTATATAAATTGGTGACATTTTCATAATTTTTACTACACTTCTTGGCTCTTATTTTTAGATTTTATGCTTAATTTGACTCTTGAGTGCTTGCCTTTTCTTTATGTAGTTTGAGAGTAAAATTGCCACAAATTATTAACATTTGCACTAAATTAATTTTTCTAAGAACAATTGATATTACAAACTACTATTTGTTCATTATAGGACACTCAAAGAAGAAAAGGCAAGGAGTGAAGTAAGGAGTGAAGGTTAAAAATGATAAGTCAACAAGTCAAGACAACAGGAAGTTCACCGTGGCAAGAGGTGATGTTACACCGTGGCGAAGTATGAAGAACTCAAGCAAAACTCTTCGAGATAATTTTGCTATGGCGTGAAGATCACGTCGTCGTGGCAAACTCAGCAGATTATTCAAGAAAGCTTTCGAAAAAAGTTCACCACGGCGAACTCATCTATCATTGCGGTGAACCTTTAAATACCTGAATCATTTTGAAAGTTTACCTACTATGCAACCCGATCCATAACTCGTTTCTTTAAAACCTACCTATTTTAGGTTAAGAAAAGAGGAGATAGCCGAGAGTTCAATATAGACTCACTCTCTCTACCTTTGAAAAAACTCTTCTACCCATCCTCATCTGCTCTCATCCACATCACTATTCTGCTCCTTCCATCGTCAACTACTACCATGGATGCTTCCAGTGGGTTCCTGGTTGTGAAATTTCCTAGAGTTAGGCTTGGCCAGCTCTCTCTTCTTGAGGATGTAGCAATGGCTAGAGTTCAATGGGCTTCAAAGGGGAGTCGTTTAGTCCATGTTCAGCGATATTGTTATGAACTCCTAGGTTTAGGATTTGTAATTTGTAGTTGAACATTCTTAATTAGAGTTTAATCAAGTGTTGGATATTCAATGTGTTATTGGGATTTGTTGATATAGAACTTGGAGTTTAAATATATGAAGTCTCATATATGTCTATTTGTGATCTTGTTGATTCTCTTTTATCTGCCTAGTTGTGTTTGATATTGAGTTAATTCTAGATCCTAAAGTGACTTGTTGCATTGAATTACCCACTACACACGCTAAGGGCATTCCACAAGGTTTTAAGAAATAGAGTTCATTGATTAAGACCTTGGACTTAAAGAGTTCTTTAAGGTTTACCATTTGAAACTTAGTGATTTCATTCCCATCAAAATTTATTTCGAACAATGATAGCCAAAGCTCATTTTCAAGAGCATACTATTCCATTTGATCATTTGTCTTAATTTTTCCGTTCCTATTCCCAAAATCCAAAAACATGTTTTATACATTATTTCTCTTACAATTCATTTAATTTTGTCAAGATTTCCAAAGATCAAACCCCTTTCTTTGCTAATTTTGCTTGCATATCATGACACATAGGCTAGCTTAGAACCATTCACTAGGTTCTGATTAAGTGAAACAACCCGAGGTTGCATTCTATATTGCAATCCTTGGAATTAAATTTTTTATTTGACCTCCAAGGGTGAGAACAAAAGGTTTCGAATCAGCATTGTATATTCTTTATGATGCCATTTAAGAGATTATGTTTGCTTGAACATACCATTGTCATAAGATATATACTTGAATGTCCTCTAGATGTTCGGGTGTACACTCTATAGTAGTGGGGTGTTACAACATGGCTCTCATCCTCTTTTAAATGGTCTTTACCACTTTCTCTTCTTACTTAACATCCAATTGGTTGGAAATGATGATGGGTAGGTTGTGGTCCTTGCCCAAAAATTTGTATCTTAGTTGGGAAGGTAAAGGTTTTAGTTTTATATTGGGAGGCTTTACAGTGGAGGGTGGTGTGGGTGCATCCCCCTCTCTAACTTCTCTTTCTCACCCTCCTTGCACAATTCCTCTTCACTCACACTCTTATCCCTATACACTTTAACAACTTTCTCAACTTCCTTTTCAATTTCCTTTTTAACCTCTTTCACACAATCATCTATAACTACAATTCTCCATCAAGGTCACCGTCTGATTGTCCTTCCAAGTGCATTTGTGTGTCAATATGTCCTTGAGAAACTTCGTATACTTGGGAAGACACTCCAATGCCACCACTAAAGACAAATTAATTTAAATTTTCTTCAAATTCTCCAAGAATTTGGAGAATTAAATGTCGATTTGATCTTGTCTCACCCTCTGTAGATATGGAATCTTATGCTTGTAAGGTGGTGGTGGCACCTATGGTTTCTCTTCTTCTTTCTCTTCTACATTTTCCTTTTATTGGTTATCTATTTGAGCACTTAGCTCCTCCAATTGCTTGTCACTCTAAATGTAATTACCTTTAGTTGTTCCTTTGGATTGGACTTAGTGTTGCTTAGTAAGCTTCCTACATTCCTAGAAGATAAAGCATTAGCAAGTTAACCTACTTGTACCTCTAAGTTATGGATGGATGAAGCATGGTTCTTCACAATATTGCCTCTATTCTCTTCTGACTCTCTTCTTGTCTTCCTTATCGTTCCTCTTGGCTTGAGAACTTTGAATCCAGTATGTCCATTTTGTTCTTTAATGATGCTCAGGAGGTCATTATGTTCTCACTTGACCACTTACATTGTTAGTACTCCATAAAAAATCGGGTGGTTTCTCCACCCAGGATTGTAAATATTAAAGTATGGATTGTTACCTCGTTGTGACTGACCTATATAATTTAATTGTTCTGTAACCCACATTCCCAGCAAGTAGCATTCAGCTGTTCCATGATTGTCCTACCTATATAATTCACATTGTAACTACATGGTTTTGACTATGGATGAAGAAGCTCCCTGTATGTTGCTCAACTGCTTGGTGAGGGCAGCAATTTGTGTTTGCAAGGTTCTCACCAAGTTAAGTGCAATCATTACTTTTTTCTCTATGGACCCTTATTTACTTCTTTCACTTGACCACATACAACTGTTACTCACCAACTCTTCTAAAAGGTCATGAGCTGCATCAATAGTTTTTGTCATCAAAGACCCTTTTGTAGTTGTATCTATTATTCCCATTGTGCTTTGAGTTACATCATTGTAAAATGTCTGTAAAAGAAGTTCCCTCAAAAGATTATGGTAGGGGGTAGCTCCTTTGTGATTCCTTGAATCTCTCCCAAGCTTCATAGAATGACTCGCCATCACTTTGTTGAAAGTTTGTGACTTCTTTGATGATTTTTGTTGTCATGGTCAAGGGCAAGTACTTAGCCAGGAAAGCTTGGGCTAGCTGCAGCCAAGTAGTGATTTGCCTTGCACTGAGTGAATGTACCATGCCTTTGCTTGATCCCTCAAGGTAAAAGAAAACAATCTTAATCTCACAACATCATTAGACATCCCATTAAACCTAAAGGTGTTGCAGATCTCTAGGAAATTTGCAAGATGGGTATTGGGATCTTTATTGGATAGCCTATAAAATTGCACACTACTCTAAAGTATATTGGGGTGTGCCAGCTTGATCTCAAAATTATTGACTTGAATCATTAGCCTTACAACTCTTTCAAGACTAAAACCTGGCCTCATAAAGTCCATCAATGTCCTCTCAATTCCTCCTTGCTCTCCTTTTTTCCCATATTCTTTTGTATATTATCTTGGCAACTAGCTCTTCTTAGCTCCTTTCGTGCCTTGTAATATTTGAAAGCTCTTCTTCACTAAGTTCATTGGACCTTCTTATGCCCCTTGTGTTCATGCACTTGCAAAAAGCGCGAGGAAAAGTATCAAACACTCTTAAATCAAAGTCACCTAAACTTAACAAGATGCTAAACAAAACAATCCCCAATAACGGAGCCAAAAACTTGTTGATTGCAAAACTAATTACTTGATGTTACTTATAGAAAAAAACAAATATCGTCCTACAGAGATTGTTCTTAGGCACCACTTGATTCAAGTTGTGCTTTGTTTAAGACTCAAATTTTGAATAATAAACTGAAAAGTAAACTAAAATAAACAAAGTAGCAATAATCAAATAATCTAATAATGGAAATCTGTAAAGAGAATTAATCAAGTTATGGGAGGGGGATTTTACCTATCATTAATGCTAATCTAGCCTTTTATATGCTTATGGGGTGTCGGTTCTAGATGATTTTAAGATTGATTACTCTCTTTCGAGTTATAATCATTCCATAAATTGTAAACCCTAATCAAATTATAGACTTACAATCTCTCAATTCACAAATTGCCCACAATTCTAATTAGTTCTAAAGTTCTATAATAAATAATCGAGTCTTGCACAGGATCTCTCTCTATGAAATTACTAACTAGATCGTTAATCCAATCTAATCATTTTTATCTGGTTCACCCTCTCAGTTTGTTATCGAAACATGTAAATATATTAATCAATCACAACACCCAAATCAAGCAAACACAATTTAACTAGATTAACATTAAATATAAGAAAATCTCGACGAAAAATGAAATTTAGGTTGGATGACTCAGGAAAGCAGCAGTGTCAGGAGATCACCTATTTTAGGAAACTTTGGCATTGGAACCATCTCTTTCTTCCTCTTATTTTTTCTCTCTCTTCTTTATCTCTCCCTCTTTTAGGTTTCCAAATGTATGCTGAATGTAGACTCCCCCCTAGGGTTACATCATTATCCTTTTATAGTCTTTTCAAGTTAAGGTAATCCTAGTGTCTTTCTGGGGTCCAAAATGTCTGAAATGTCCCTCAAAAACTCAAATTTGAAATTGACTCTATGTCCGTCTACGTGCAGGCCACAATCATAGCCCTTAGTGTACAATCGTGGCCTATTTATTTGCTCTCTATGACGATCATGGAAAATTCCCCACAATTTTGGCCCTATGTTCAAGCTTCTATCATGATTGTGGCAGATTTCCCACAATTGTTGGCCTATGTTGGTGCTTCTATCATGATCATGGTAGATTCCCTATGTGTAATAGTCTGTTTCCAAAACTACTGATAGTTAGAATGTTAGATTACTTAGTGACATGAGTTACATCATATTATAATAAATTTTGTGCATTTAGGATATGATTTTATGATTTAATTCACATGCATAATATGAGCATATATATGTGAATTTTGATTTAGAAAAATTTCACTCAATGGACATATTTTGGGGTATGAAAGTTTCAAAATAATTGTGACATTATTGTGCATTTCTAATGTTTTGTATTTTGATCTACTAAAAAAATATGATGAATTACAATTTGTAATTTGGAGTTAATTGTTACAATTGGAAGATTGATGGATTAAAATGTACATTTAGAGTAGGAAATTTTTCAAATGGAAAGACAACTTGACATATGCAAATTTAGGATGACTAAGCCTATGAAATGAGCGACATATGGTAATAGACTTGAGTGATAAATGGCTGAGAGAATTAAGTGACAAATGGCAGAGGAATTAAGTAACATTTGGAAGCCCAAAGAGTGGACATGTAGGTGGCTTAGACACTTGATAAGTGTCCTTGAACTAATCTTACACCTACACCATGTGGCCAACACATTAAGCTCCATTATAATGTTTCTACTATACTCTTTCCCTCTCCTTCCTCTCATAGCCAAATATACACCTCCCTCACATCTTGAGATTTTGCTCTAAATTTTGTCCACTACCACCTAAAAACCTTTGTCAATTTCTTTAGGAAAGATAGTTATATTCTATTGTCTTCTTCTTGTCTTTGCTAAAACTCATCTTCCTCCCTCATTATTCTTGAGATGATCTTGCATGCATGTGAGCAAAGTAGGCTTGATACATTAAGGTGGCATTTGAGCTGAACAAGTAAGTGAAATACTGATTTTGTGGCATATGTTAGCAGAAATTATGATGACTATTTAGTGATAGATTGAATCTGGTATTGGTGTTGAAATTATGCTGGAAAATGATGAATGAAAGGGGGTACCTTTTCTTCTATTTTTAGATGCATGATGACAATAGTTTATAAGATATTATATGGATGATTTAAGTTGGCATTTGTAGTATAATTGATGATGAATTCATGTTAAAGATAAGTGTTGTTGAAGTGTTCTTAAATTTGGAAAAGTTAGGACTGTATGTATGATGGTATAAAGTGATTGGTAATGAAACAAATGAGTAGATTTTTTTGATATTTAATGTAATCAATATGGAAACTAGATTAACATGAAATGAAGTAATTTTAAAGGGCATGAATTTCAAAAAAAAGACAGTGAGGGAATTCGTGTACAATTGAGGGAAGAAAGACAGTGCACGATCGTGGCATGTTGCACAAGCTTCTGTCATGATCATGGCAAGGTCCCCCATGATTATGGGTCTAGTTCTGGAATGTTAATTTCAACCTTGTGTACATGTTGAATCAACTGAGGAAAAGTCACTCTAAATTGGTGTATTTGGACTTTATTAAGACTCGAAATGAACCTAGATTGTTGCTTGATTAATTGGTTAAAAGCTTGATAAGTTTAGGTCATTAACTGATGTCATAACTTAAAGAATGTACTGTTTTGGTTTCATTGTAACCAAATCTGGAAATTATGATGTGATGAAGGAATAAAGATGTTCTTATGAATGTAAGCATAATATTAAGGATATGAGTAATGTGTATTAGGCTGGAATGAATGAGTTTTAAAGAACATAAGGCAATTGTGAATTGGGTAATTATATGATTATATATTGCTAGAAAAGTTTGATGAATGAATGAATGATGAATTTGGAGTATATCAAGCTTATTTAAGGTATAAACTTGATTGCAAACTAGTTGTATGCAAGCTAGAATGTTTGAATGGTCAAGATATTTATATAAGAGTACATACTCAAAACTAAATTGAGCATGCATTAAAACATGACACATATACATGTGCATGATTGTATATTCAAATGACTAAACAAATTAGTGATCTATGAACTATATGTGTATTGCATGACGATAGAAGTACAAGATGATCATCAACATCTAGACATTATCGAAACATTGAGGCAATAACTTTTTTTAGAGTGTACTGAGAGTTAACTTAGATATGTAAACTTATTTAAATGTGCTTCTGTATGAATTGTATGTTTAATTGGAATATGTGTTCAGCTGATTGATAAATGCAAAACTTATATCTAAGGAGTTTGATATATGTGGCACGATTATATAAAAATGAAACGAAATGAAAACATAACATATGAAATTATGCATCTCATCACATTGAAATGCATGATCTGATAAAAGAGTTGTGACCAGAGTGTCCCATGTGCAGAAAAGAGTTTTGAGCTCAAGGTTATGCAAAAAAAAGCCTTAGGCTCAGATAACACAAACTCGATATCCATAATGGATACGGGCCATAAATGATCTCGATATCCACAACAGATAAAGGACAATAAATTGAGTTGATAGGCACTTGGTCGTAACAAAACAAAATGAAAATGAAAACATATGTTCATTTACATATACATCCCTACATGTATCAAATGATTGAATTGAAATGAATTATTAAATTGTTTTGAATTAGTGAATTATAGTTGAAGTTAATGAAGGATGTGTTATGATATGCAATGCTTACTTATATGATATGCTTGTGGAAATATGTTAAACTTTGATATAGTTTATTTTATGATATGACTTGAGTGAATACAATGATGATGGTTCACTCATTGAGTTCACAAACTCATCAAAATTGCACGTTATTTTTTAGGTTTAAGGGAGTTCTAGCTACTAAGGTGATATAGTATAATTCTAGTACATAAATTTTGGGGACGACAATAGCTCAAAGGTCTGATCAACTAAATTTGAGAAGTCTAGTTTAAGTCTTGTGTATTAGCAATCCATTTCATATTATATGTTTGGTACTGAGTTTGAACTCAAAAAAAATGTTGTGTAATGTATATATGGATTATGAATTGTAATGACATGTGACTTTTATGTTTGTGAATGAAATGGAAAGAAATGAACTTTTAGGATGCCTATGATATGTTTGATGCATTTAATAAGTTAGATTGATTATCCTAATGTACCATTTTCATAGAGTATGTTCTCGAATATCCTCTAGTATGTTAAGGCTTATGCTCTATAGGAGTGGTTTGTTACAATGTGTTTTGGTTTGGGTCTCACTAACAAACTCATTACGACACCTCATATATATATAATTAAAGCTCAGAAGCATGTTCTCACACAACGAACACTTAAAACACAAATATTTATGGGCTAACATAATTCTTAACCTAAAAACACACTAAACAATCAAATTAACTACTAAACATATATCAAATTACATATAAAAATACAGTGAAATCTACATCTATGTTGGATCCCGCTTCCGGAGCCCAATATCGGAGTCGTGAGACTTGAGCCTAATATCCTGTAGTTTTCGAAGCCCAATAATCTGGGGTCATAAAGCATGAGAGGGCTTCCTAGTGGGGTTATTTCAATGACTCCGCATTAGCTATCATCCCATAAGGGTGATGTGCCTATACTAGTTAAACACCAAATCATAATTGACTTCTTCAAAACAATTGTAACTCTCTGCCTTTTATTTATTTGAAACAAGAACCACCTTATTCGGAGCTCTATATGTTGGACCCCGTTTTCGAAGCCCAACATCAGACATGAGAGCGTGGTGCTGAATGCGTGTGGCGAAACAAGGAAAAAAAAAAGAAACCTTTCGGAAGCTCGATAGGCCCATACTGACCAAACTTGAAACTTGCTTTCATTTGAATAAGAATCAATACATCCACAATTCATTAATATCCCAAAAGATGAGTTTTACAAAGCTTTAATACCATTTCCAACCAAATTACAACTTGAGTTCAAGAGCCAAAAATACAAAATACTCTTGAACAAATAAAACTTGAAATGTAACTAAAGCCTTGACATTCAAAAGTCAAACGAGAAAATACATAAACATGACAAAATGGAGTGCTACCATAACTCGTGACTCACTCGGTCTCTTGCTCGTCACCTGAATGGGGGAGATAGAGGGGGTGAGCTATAAAGCTCGTGGGAACATATTTATAATA
>JANVCQ010000004.1:20966521-21005291 GCA_025531925.1 Erythroxylum plowmanianum
ATGGGGAAATTATTTGTTTTGATTTGAATGAGAGTGAATAAGGAATGAATAATGAATAAGAAAAAGAAAAAAATTTATACCAGATTTGGAATGTCTTAAGGTTTCCAACGCGATAGTTTTCAAAGTATATGATTTTGAATGTCGGAATTTGTTTCAGTTCGATTAAGCAATTTGTTTGCTCCGATTCGATTTGTATTCGAGTTTGAACTGTTTGTTTGTTTTGATTTTCGAGCCTTCGATTCGTTTGCAATTCCGCTTTCGATTCGCTTTCCGATTCGATTTGTTTCGCTTTGTATTCCGTTTCTGATATGTTTTCATTTTGGATTTCGTGTCCGCTTTATGATTTCCGATCCGTTCGTTTCGTTCGCATTTGTATTCGTCCGTTCTTTTGCTTTATGATACATGTCCTTCGCTTGCTTTCGTTCCGTTTTCCGGTTGGGGTCCTGTCCCGAGATCGAGTCCCAACAAATTCAATTTAGGTTTGGGAGAAATTAAATTAATTTTTTTAGAAGTTAAAAAACCATTGCTTAAATAACTCAAGCATATGAGGTAGTTCTAGGAAAACCCTTTTTACTAGTCATAAACTAGTTAATAATATCAAAAACTACATCGTTTAACACTTGATTTTATGACTTCTAACAAAGGAACATGCGTCTGGAGGGGGTTACTGATTTAATGAAGCTACATCGTATGAGAAGAATAGCAAATAATCATATAATGCAGGTTTCATACACCTAAGCAAGTGAATAATGACACCTTTAGAAACTTCATACCAAATTTTCCTAATGAACAATATAGTTAGAACCTTAAGCATTTTGGGACTCTATATTGAGAGAAGCACCTAAGTATAACCCTTTTACGAATAAAAGCACCCACATTACATCTCCAACTTTTAGTTACTTATACAATTTTAGGAAGGAAGGAGAGTTAATGGTGTGGTTTCACTTAAGGATCTTTTTCTAACTCTAGTATTTAATGGAGGAGACTATGTCGCCTAGGTTATTGCTTTTCTATACACATAGATTATATGGGAAAAAGGAAAAGAGGTGGCATCTTTGGTGAACCTTATTTAATGAGACTAGAAAAAAATATCTTAAAAGAGTATTTTACTCTTTTCTAAAAATAGCGTAAGGACGAATTATGGTTACTATCAACCTGGAGATGATGAATTATATGAAATCAGTCCAAAAGGTCATTAGGTTTATATGCTAGTAGGATCAGAGAAAGATCTGGAACGAGAAGACGTTCTTATAAAGGAGGTAGAAGAGATGCTAAAGAGAATAGAGTTACCACCCATGGTAGATAAAGGATTATTGGGTTAATTTAAGTCAAAATACAAATTATTACAAGTACTTGTGGAACTAATTAGTTTATGAATAATGTAATTAAATGGATGATAAATACTTTTATTACTTAAATTAATTTGTTTAATTTTTATGGAATTGATACTTATTTAAGTTAAGAGCATATGGGATTGATTTTTTAAGGACAAGAAAAATATTAAGCGTAAGGATATTTGATACGCATGAAACATTCACATATTTTCCTTGGATTTGATGTTTAATTACTTTGTTTTACTTAGTTTTAGTTATATTTTTAGGTAATTAATAATATTTGAACTTGGGATGAGATTTATTAAGAATTAGAGGACATCTTAGGAATAAATGAAGAAAAACACAACTTTGGGTTCAAAAAGATCTATCAAACACTTATGTCTAACAAGGATCACATATAAAGGATGACTTGATCTAGGGAGAGATTGTGTAGCAGAAAGAAATTCTAAAAAGTGACACAATCTAAGGCATATCTATGCCTTAGCCCATGTTTTAGATTGTGTCCATACTTAGAAAAGAAATAGAAGGATCTATGATCTAGGATATAGATGTTCCAAAGCCTAGTCCCTTCTTAAAAGAAATACAATGATCTATGGAATATGATATGGTTGTGTCTAAAGTTGAATAAACATATTTAAAACGTAAAATCCCTAATACTTAGAAGAATTTTGGAGGCTTTTCATATCATAATCTTCTTTCTACTCCAAAAAGTTAAGGTTATCTATTGGGAGGTACACCAAAACTCAATAGGTCAATTTTAAAGTTTTTTCATTGGAGAAACAAGACTGGAGAACATCCTGATGGATTAAGTTGTTCAAATTACAAGATTTTCATTTAGAGTTCCTTTGCCATGATGCATTTTATTTTTCAATTATTTTTGTTTGTTCAAACATGATTTGTGGCTAAGTGTTTTATGTGTTTAGATAGAGAAAACCCTTGTTATTATCTTTTTATGGATTGGTTTAGTTTTATTTATGACATAAAATTAATATTTATAAAGTATCTTTAATTGTTCTTAATGTATATTTACTCATCTCGACATATAAATGTAGATATATTTCATTTGTCGATGCTTTGAGAGAATTGCTTATGAGTGGACCATGGTAGGGTGCTATAGATAAATCAACATGATCTTTCTTATGTTAAGATTAATTCTTTCATAGAAATTCATAGAACCTAACACATTTAAAGTGGTGTTACCTTGATAGAGATATGGCTTAACCAATTAGAGAATAGGTGACTAGCTCAAAAGATTACAATTTCAAATTTTAGGAAGTTAGCTAGTGGGTTTGATTAATCCATTTTAATTTTATTAAATCATGACATTAAAAATGAAAAAGCATAGGGCAAGTACTTATCTAAGCATTAATTATCATTGATTTCTTTATTTGATTAGTTACTTTTTTTAATTATTTTGACTATCATTTTATTTAGGTTGTTTATATTTTATTACATAATTCCATCAATCAACCAATCATTATATTTTAATTCTTTAGATTAGTTAGTAGCATGAGATTTTATAAGATCCATATAGCTTCCTCATAAGATTAATGCTCTAACTTACCTTTATATACGCATTAATAATTGATGCGCTTATCGAATAGATTGATGTTGAAGAAGTTGGCATAAAATTCAAAGAATAACTTCAATGAAGATCTTATTGTTGATAAGAAAAAATCCAAATTAAATATTAAATAATTTTGCATTTAATAAACTTGAATTCATTTAAAGAAGTATTTAATAAAATTGTTACATCTAATATAGGCTATTAACATGTTTCCTTGTGGTGGCTTTATTGTGATTTAAGAACATAGTCTTAGAATGTGAGTTAAAAAGATATCTTATGACATTATAATCAATCTCTAAGTCCAATCATATATGTACCTCATTTGTATATCTATAATTTGATTTTGGTAGCCCATTTATCACATCAATACTTCTTTGAATGAATTTTTCATAATGATACAGTAATCATTTTTTTACTATATAAACAAATTAAAAAAGATTTTATAATCATCACACACTAATATATAATATAAAAAGAAAATTATATGGCGCATTTTTTAATGAAATAATCTTAAAATGTGTGAAAACATGACCTTAATCTCACGTTATCATAACATATCCTTTCTACTTAAACTTGGTCTATAAAGTTCTAAATGATTATTGAATTACAATAATGCAATTATTGAATTTATGTTAAACTTATTGAAGTTTTGGCATCCACTACTTCATATTTCAATTCAACAAATGCAATTAAAAGAAGAAGAAAACTTGATGGTTAGATTTTTGTTTAAGTTAGTAAAAGAGAGGATTAAAATAGTCTAAGTTAGCATGACAAAAATAGCTTAATTAATCCTTATATTGGAAGAAGCTAGAGGACAAGATAGACGAGAGACTATGAAAAAGGCATAGGAACATTGGAATTTAGGGATATTTAATATAAACTAGAATATAAAATATTGAGCATATTACAACTTTTGGCCATTGTTACTATGGTTATGTCTAAAGAAAATGTATAATGTCATTAAACCACAAATGATTAAAAAAAACCAAAACAAGGATAATAAATTTTAGAATGTTTTAAAGTTACTTTAAAAAGGAGTAAAATTGTAATTGTTATATTTTAGATAATATGAGACCACATCTTATAAGATTGCAACAAATAGTATTTCCTAATTTCCTTTGATTGTAGTCTTGATTCTAGGGATATTATTTTGTAGTTGGCTAGTATAAATATATATTAATACTTTGTAAAAAGTCATCAATATAGAATAACATTTTTATATTCATAACATGATATCAGAGCTCATATTGGCTTTTTGAACTTTTTGTAGCTTCCATTCTTCTTAGTGAGCAGAGATATTATTCTCCTTTACCACACTTCAGTTTTGTCCAGTGAAGAATCTTGAAATTTCTTAAGTCACTCATTCTAGGTGACCATTTTCCCTCACCTTGAAATCGCTAAAAGCGTTAGTAGATGGTTGACCTCTCTTTAAAGGTTGTCATTGGAAGACTTGCATGTGAGCTTCATATGCCATCGAATGATTCGTTGTCCTCTCCCACATGTTGATGCATAATAGAGTTTGTAACAATGACCTAACCTCCAATTACCCTCTTCGAAGTTGAATCTTCCTCTCTGCAGCCCCTTTGTTATTGGTGTGCAACGGTGGCACCATTGGTGTGCATTGGTGACTCAATAGTGGTTTTGGAAATATGAAACTCTTGCTCTCCATTGTTGATGATGATTGTGTACTAGTGCTAGAGGCTTGTTTCACTAAATTTCTTATTGGTTTCACTCAGCCTTAACAAGGAAATTTTGGTGTTGATTGTTTGCCTCTCCTTTTGTTTAGCAACAATGCTTTTTAATAAGTGGTTGTGTTTGGTTAACTAATTTTTTTGGTTCATGATGGACACTTTGGTCTCGTTAACTTCATATTTGACGTGGAACTTTTGTGGGTGCTTTTGATTCATTTGAATATTTTATCCTTATTGAAGAACAAAAACAATTTTTTGTGACTGATATTATTCTTGTGAAATCTAGATCACATAATATAAGTTGACTAATCTCAATTAGCAAAATTGATATAAGACAAATTAAATTCACCTTAAGAGTACTTCTAAAAACTATCAACCCATAGATCCTCTACCATCGAACCATACTTATAAAGAATGCTTGATAGGTGTAGATTGCCTTCCATTTTTATACGTAATTTGATATGTGTTTGATGGTTAAGTTGATTGTTTATTGTGTGTTTAGCTTAAGAATTATGTTAGATCATAAACATTTGTGTTTTAAGTGTCTTTGGGAAAGAAACATGTTTTTGAACTTCAATTATATATATATGAGGTGTCGTGATGAATTTGTTAGTGTTTCAGGACATTCGGAAGAGTTTCAGATGAGACTCGAACCAAAACACAAGGCTATAATTGTGAGGGACCTGCCACGATCGTGATAGAAGCATTAACATAGAGCCACAATCATGCCATGATCATGAAAGAAGTTAGAGCATAGGGTCACGATTGTGGCAGATCAGATAACCAAGCCACAATCAAGCACTAAGGGCCACAATCGTGGCCTGCGCACAGGAAGACGCGAAGTCACTTTCAAATTCGAGTTGTAGAGGGATATTTTAGATCCTGAAAAGACACTAGTGTTACCTTAATTGGAAAAGACTATAAAAGGATATGGATGGAACCCTAGAGAAGAGTCTACATTCAGACTACATTTGGAAACCCAAAAGAGAGAGAGAAAGAAGATAGAGAGACGAAAAAGAGGAAGAAGAGGAGGGTTATGACGTTGAAGCTTCCCATAATAAGTGATCTCCTAACGCCGCTGCTTTCCTGGATCATCTAACCTAAGTTTCATTTCCTCCTCATTTATCTTTTTTATTCATTTAATGTGTAAGATTGAGATGAGTTGTATAGTTATAGATTTTGAGTTGTTCATGATGTTTTAACTCTTTCTTTGAGATTTTGCTTATTTTTAATGTTAATATAGTTGGATTTGTTTACTTGATTTGTATATTGTGATTGATTAATGTATTTTCATGTTTCAATAACAAACCGAGAGGGTGAATCAGATAAAACTAATTAGATTGGATTAACAAAAATCAGGCGGTCTAATTGACTACTGAATCAATCTAGTCGGTAATTTTGTAGAGAGAGATCTCATGCAAGATTCGATTGTTTGTTAGAGAGATTTAGAACTAATTAGAATTGTGGGTAATTTGTGAATTGAGAGATTGTAAGTCCATAATTTGATTAGGGTTTACAATTTAGGGTATGGTTATAACTGTAGAGAGAGTAATCAATCTTATGATCGTCTAGAACCGACACCTTATAAACATATAAAAGGCTAGATTAGCATTAATGATAGGTAAAATACCCTCTCCCATTACTTTATTAATTCTCTTTACAGGTTTCCATTATTATATTATTTGATTGTTGCTAGTTTGTTTAATTTAGCTTACTTTTCAGTTTATTATTCAAATTTGAGTCTTATACAAAGCACAACCTAAATTAAGTGGTGCCTAAGCACAATCTTTGTGAGACGATATCTACTTTTTACTACAAATAACAACCCGTATACTTATGATTTCAACTTAAAACAAGTAATTGGTTTTGTAATCAACAAGTTTTTGGCGTTGTTGTTGGGGATTGTTTTGTTTAGCATCTTGTTTAGTGTAGATGACTTTGATTTAAGAGCGTTTGATACTTTTCCTTACATTTTTGCAGGTGCATGAACATAAGAAACACAAGAAGATCTAATGAGCTTAGTGAAGAAGAGCTTTCAGATATTACAAGGTACGAAAGAGAGCTAAGAAGAGCTAGACAACAAGACAAAATACAAAGGAATACAGAAAAAGAAGGAGAGCAAGGAGGAGCTAAGAGGACATTGATGGACTTTATGAGGCCAGGTTTCAATCCTCAAGGAGTTGCAAGGTTAGTGATTCAAGCCAATAATTTTGAAATCAAGCTGACACTCCTCAATATACTTTAGAGCTGTATGCAGTTTTATGGGTTGTCCAACGAAGATCCCAACGCCCATCTTACAAATTTCTTAGAGATTTGTGATACCTTCAGGTTTAATGGGATGTCTGATGATGTTGTGAGGTTAAGATTGTTTTCGTTTACCTTGAGGGATCAGGAAAAGGCATGGTATAACTCACTCAGTACAAGCCAAATCACTACTTGGGAGCAACTAGCCCAAGCTTTCCTAAATAAGTACTTTCCCTTGACCAAGACAGCAAGAATCATCAAAGAAATCACCAACTTTCAACAAAGTGATAAGGAGTCATTGTATGAAGCTTGGGAGAGATTCAAGGAATTACAAAGGAGCTACCCCCACCATAACTTTCTGAAGGAATTTCTTTTTCAGAAATGTTATAATGGTGTAACTCAGAGCATAAGGGGAATAATAGATGCAATTGTAGGAGGGTCTTTGATGAGGAAAACCATTGATGCAGCTTATGATCTTTTGGAAGAGTTGGCCAGTAACAACTGTATATAGTCAAATGAAAGGAGTAGACAAGGGTCCAAGGAGAAAAGATGAACGATTCCATTTGACTTAATGATAGTCTTGCAAGCACAGATTGCTGCTCTCACCAAGTAGTTGAACAAAATGCAATGAGCTTCTTCATCCATAATCAAAACCATGCAGTTACAATGTGAATTATGTGGGCAGCCCAATCATGGCACAGCTGAATGCTTCTTGTTGGGAGCGAGTGGTACAGAACAAGTAAATTACTTGGTTTAGCCGCAATAAGGTAACAATCCATACTCTAATACTTACAATCTTGGGTGGAAAAACCACCTAAATTTTTTGTAAAATTTTAACAATGCAGGTGGATAAGTGAGAGCACAAGGACCTCCCGGATTTCAGGAAGACCGAGTTGGATCTTTGGAGAACAAAATGAACAAGTTAGTGGATGTATTGGGTTCAAATTTCTCAAGACAAGAGGAAGGTTAAAGAAGACACGAAGAGAGTTAGAAGAAAATAGAGGCAAAGTTTGACCAATTTGCTAAGAACCAAGCTTCATCCATCCATAACTTGGAGGTACAGGTAGGTCAACTTGCTAATGCTTTGTCTTCTAGGAATGTAGGAAGTTTACTAAGCAACACTGAGTCCAATCCAAAGGAATAACTTAAGGCAATTACAGTTAGGAGTGACAAGTAATTGAAGGAGCCAAAGGTTCAAAAAGATAGCCAACAAAGGAAAATATGGAAGAGAAAGAAGAAGAGAAGTCATATATACCCCCACCACCCTACAAGCCTAAGATTCCACACCCACAAAGGGTGAGACAACATCAAGTTGACACTCAATTCTCCAAATTTTTGGAGAAGTTAAAAATTTAGATTAATTTGTCTTTAGTGGAGGCATTGGAGTGTATGCCCAAGTATGCAAAGTTTCTTAAGGACATATTGATAAAAAAACGTACTTGGGAGGACAATCAGATGGTGACCTTGACAGAGAATTGTAGTTCGACCATCACAAGCATAATGCCTTCAAAACTACAAAATCTAGGGAGTTTTACTATTATATGTGTTATTGGTAATTTTGAATTTTCTAAATGCTTGTGTGATTTAGGCACAAGTATTAACTTGATATCTTTGTCTCTTTTCAAGAAATTGGGGCTAGGAGATGTCAAGCCAACATCCTTGCTATCCAACTTCTGAATCAATCCATTAAAAGTCCATAAGATGTTTTGGTAAAAGTAGATAAATTTATAATTCCTATTGATTATGTTGTGTTGGATTTTGAAGAAGATAGGAATTGTCCATTGATTTTGGGTAGGCCCTTTAAGAATATTGGTAGGGCATTAGTTAATGTGCATGAAGGAAAACTAGTTTTGAAAATTGGTGAGGAGTAGGTTGAATTCAATATGACTAAATATTTGAAGAAACAGGTGGATGGAAGTCCTTGTATGAAGATTGATATTGTCGATGATTGTGTGAAGGAGGTTGAGAAGGAAAATGAAAATGAAGTTGAGAAAATTATTGAAGTGCGTAGGGATGAGAGTGTGAGTGAAGAGGAATTGTGTGAGGAGTGTGAGAGAGAGAAGTTAGAGAGAGAGGATGCACCCACATCATCTTCCATTGTAAAGCCTCCCACTTTAGAACTAAAACCCTTACCTTTTTACCTGAGATACACATTTTTAGGCTAAGGCCACACCTTACCCATCATCATTTCTAACCAATTGAATGTTGAGCAAGAAGAGAAAGTGGTAGAGACCATTAAGAAGAGGATGAGAGCCATGAGTTGGCAAATTTATGATATTAGGTGGATTAGGCCCAATGTAGTGATGCATAGGGTTAACCTTGAAGAAGGAAGCAAGACAGTGAGGGAAAGGTAAAGAAGGTTAAATCCAAACATGCAAGAGGTTGTGAAGAAGGAAATGGTGAAGCTTTTAGATGCAGGTATTATATACACAATTTTAGATAGCTAGTGGGTGAGTCTAGTGTAATGTTTGCCTAAGAAGGGGGGCATGATAGTGATGGAGAATGAAAAAGGTGAACAGATTTCCACTAGGACCATCACAGGTTGGAGAGTGTGCATTGACTATAGGAAGCTTAATTTAGCTATCAAAAAGGACCATTTCCCATTACCTTTTATACACCAAATGATTAAGAGGGTGGCTAGCATATTTTTTATTGCCTTCTTGATGGATATTCAGGATTCAATTAGGTATTTATATACCCACAAGACCAAGAGAAAACCACTTTCACTTGTCCTTATAGTACTTTTTCTTACAGAAGGATGCCTTTTGGCCTATACAATGCACCAGCCACATCCAAAGGTACATGATGGCCGTCTTTGTAGATATGAATAAAGACTTCATGGAGGTATTTATGGATGACTTCTCTGTTTTTGAAGAATCTTTTGATCATTGTTTGTTTAATTTGGAAAGGGTATTACAAAGATGCAAGGAGTCTCATTTAATGTTGAATTGGGAGAAGTCTCATTTCATAGTCCAAGAGGGAATAGTTTTAGGCCATACGATCTTATGCAGAGGGATTGAGGTAAATTGAACTAAGACTAAAGTGATTGAAAAACTTCTACCTTCTACCAATGTCAAGGGCATCCGAGCATTTCTTGTTCATGTAGGGTTCTACCAGACAGTTCATCAAGGACTTTTCTCTCATTGCCTTTTGTGTTTGATGATGATTGTTTAAATGCTTTTAAAAGGCTAAAGACGACATTTACAATAACACCTATTTTGACGTCACCAAATTGGACACTTCCCTTCAAGATCATGTGTGATGCAAGCAACCATGCTATTGGCTATGTACTCAGATAGTAGAAGGAGAAGAAGTTATATGCAATTCACTACACCAATAAAACCTTGACAAGAGCACAACTGAACTACACCACCACTGAGGAGTTGCTTTCAGTGGTATTTGTATGTGAAAATTTTCATTTTTATCTTTTAGGCTCACAAGTTATTGTTTTTACAAATCATGCAACATTGTGTTATCTCTTTACAAAGAAGGATGTCAAGACTAGCCTCATTTGATGGGTGCTTTTGCTTCAAGAATTCAACATTGAGATTAAGGATAAGAAAGGAACAGAAAATGTTATGGTTGACTACCTATCGAGACTTGAAGGGGAACAAAATGAAGAAGAAGAAGAGGATTGACGAGACTTTAATGATGGTAGAAAATCCTTTTCTTCATTGGTTTGTAGATATTGCCAATTATCTCTCAGGTGCTATTCTTATCCCTAATCTATCACATCAACAAAGGAAGCGGTTCTTATTTTAGTGTTCTCGCTATATTTGGGATGAACCTATATTATATAAAATATGTGTTGATAGTTTGATTCACTGGTGTGTCCCTAAAGATAAAATGCCTGAAGTTTTGGCTCAGTGTCATAGTTCAATTTATGTCGAACACTATGGGGCGAACAAGATGGTTGCTCGCATTTTGGAGTGTGGATTCTACTAGCCAAACTTGTTCAAGGATGCCCGAGATTTTGTATTACGTTGTGATAGATGCCAAAGAGTGGGCAATGTTTTGAAGAGAGATGAGATGCTACTTTTAAACATCATGGAGGTGGAGATATTTGATGTGTGGGGCTTGGATTTTATGGGACCATTCCCATCTTCCCTATGTAAATGTTATATATTAGTTGGAGTTGATTATGTGCCTAGGTGGATTGAAGCAATAGCTACTCCAACAAATGATGGCAAGGTGGTGCAACGATTCATCAAGAAGATCCTTACTAGATTTGGGGTGCCCTAGAGCTATCATAAGTGATGGAGGGAACCACTTTTGTAACAAACCCTTTGAGGCTTTTTTGAGAAGTTATAATGTTCATCATAGAGTGGCAACCCTTTAACATCCACAAATGAGTGGCCAAGTGGAGGTGGTGAATAGAGAGTTAAAGAAGATTATGGAGAAATATTGGGCTTTAAAACTGGATGATATGTTGTAGGCTTACAAGACAGCTTTCAAAACTCCCACAGGCACAACACCATATCGATTTGGGTATGACAAGGCTTGTCATTTACCATTAGAGTTGGAGCATAGAGTTTATTGAGCAATTACAAAATTGAACAGGGATTGGAAGCTAGGAGGAGAAAAGACATTGTTACAACTTGATGAATTAGAAGAATTAAGACATTATGCATATGAAAATGCCAAGTTCTATAAAGAAAGATCTAAAAAGTGACATGATGGCCACATTAAGAAGAAGGAATTCAAGAGTAGAGACTTAGTGCTTTTATTCAATTCACAACTTCAATTTTTTTCCAGAAAGTGGCTCATTCAAGCTTAGTAAAGTGTTTCCCCATTGAGTTTTGAAGTTAGAAAATGAAAAGGGTGGAACTTTTAAGGTTAATGGACATAGATGCATGCTTTACATTAGAGGGCCATTCTCACAAGAAATGGAAGTACTTTCTTGCCTTTCACTCACTATTTTATGAATTCATACGGAATGGTCAAGCTAATGACCTTAACTTAGCAGATTTGTCTTTCATTTATTTGTCTTTATGTTAGTTTCATTTTATTTTTGATTCAATAATATTTAATTTGGTCTAACTTGTTTTGCCCTTCATTCTCCTATTGTTTAGGTCCCCCAATGATACATTTTGAGGTTAGTTGAAGATCTATTGTGCATCATATCTTGTTAGAGGGCCAAAGGATGAGAGGAAAAACGTGCCACTTCCATTGGCACCACCACCATAAGCCCATCTTGCCCTTAATCTCTTCTATTATTCTTTTTCGTGTTTTATGTTTTGTTTTTCATGGTGCTGTCTGTTGGTTTTGGATGTTCTCTTTTGCACATTGAGGACAAAGTTTTGTTTATGTATAGGGAGGTAGTCTTTGCATTTATGTTTGCATTTTTGCTTGTTATTTAGGATGCAAGTTAGATTGTTAGTATTAGGTATGTTATTTCCCTTACATTTGAACCTTTATGATGAATTTGTTGCTATGAGATTCTATCATGCAAGCTGGAATGAGATTAAATGCATACGTGAACTTAAATTAGGCTACTTCAGTGAAGAGTGAACCATGTGGAGTGATGAAAGTAGTTGGTCGCATAAGCTTACTTAGAATCTAACACTTGAACAATGAAGTAATGTATAGAAGCATAATGAATTTTCTTTTGAGCTAACATGTGGAATTGAGCTTTTATGACTCCATTCTAAAGTCATTTCATTTCCTTGTTTGTGTGATGCTTCCTTAGGTAATTACCTTTAGAACTTGCTTTAAATCGGTTAAATATACTGGATGCATACTAGATGGAAATGGTTAAGGCCTTCTTGCTTTAACCTTTGGCTTAAATTACCTACCCTTTTATTAACCCTTGCTAGCCCCATTGAGCTTTTAACCTTTTGTGTCTTGAAATTACCCAATTTTAAAACCCACAAACCTCATTAGCTTACCCAATCACAAGTTAATAGGGTGCTAAGTGATACTTGAGTGTGGAATCACAAGTTAAGAGCATATGACATATAATTGTTGTTTTTTGTTCATTATTTCTTTACTTAAAAATAAACCCAAAAAAGAGAGAAAAGAACCAAAAAAAAGGAAAGAAAAGGAATAACATGTAGTAGCTTCAATAAGTGTGGAGAAGTATTGCTTATCTTAGAAGTTTATCTGTGTCATCCCTTTGTACACTTAGTAGTTTATAAATGCTTGTGATAAACCTCTAAAACTTGTTTAACCCACCCTAGCACTAGCCGCATTACAACCCGAAACAAAGTCCTTTTGATTTATCCTAGCATGTAATCATTGTGGAGAAGAATTGGTATATTGGCAAGCCTATGATAGTGTGGTTTACTATAGGAAATTTGAGCGAAACACTAACCATTAAACACTTAAGAGAAATGAGTGAAAACCATAAGGAAGGTCCATTTTGAATTTATACTTATCTTTGAGTGATGGTTTCATAGGTTCAGTTTGCTTATATGCACCAATGAAAATTAGTCATGATGTGTATAGTAGCTTGACACTTGCGTTGGCCAAAGTTTGAGGGATTGCATGCTTTAATCTTTGTGAAAATGAAGTGATATAATCTTATTGGTTGTATTTGATCTTCGGTTGGGGACAAGCAAAAGTTTAAGTATGGGGATGTTGATAGGTGCAGATTGCATTGTATTTTTACAGGCAATTTGATATATGTTTAGTTGTTAAGTTGATTGTTTAGTGCGTGTTTAGCTTAAGAATTGTGTTAGTTCATATACATTTGTGTTTTAAGTGTTCTTTTGATGAGAACATGTTTTTGAGCTTCAATATATATATATGAGGTGCTGTGATGAATTTGTTAGTGTTTCAAGACATTCGGAAGAGTTTCATAGGAGATTCGAACTAAAACATAAGGCCACGATCGTGATAGAAGCACTAACATAAGGCCACAATAGTGGAAAATATGTCACGATCGTGAAAGAAGATCAAGCATAGGGCCACGATCATAAGGGATCTGCCACGATTGTGCCACGATCGACGATCGTCGCCTGCACGTAGGCAGGCGTGGAATCACTTTTAGATTCGAGTTTTTGAGGACATTTCAAACCCTGAAAAGACACTAGGGTTATCTGAATTAGAAAAGACTATAAAAGGATAAGGATGGAATCCTAGAGAAGAGTCTACATTTGGAAACCCAAATGAGAGAGAAGAAGAAGAGGAAGAAAAGGAGGGTTCCTGTAACATCCCATTATTTATGGGGAGGTTAGAATGGTAAATGTGAGTGATTTATAAAAGGCTTAGAAATGCATTTTCATGCTCATGCATAATATGCCATATACATATACATAAATAGTGAATCTTTCTGCACATGAAAATAATTGTACATGCACTCATAAATAATTATAGGTATAATTGGATTGATTTGTGTATTTTTGAGAATTATGAATGTTTTTACATTGGAAATTTTACGGGTTAGTGAAATTGTAATATTTTTGAATTTTGGTGATTTTAGGATTTATTTTCGAAAATTATAGAGAATTATAGAATTTTATGGAAAAAAAAGAATAGGAATTAATGATGATTGGAGATAGTTAGATTGTAAAGATGAGACCAAAGGAATTAGTCAAGGAAGAAACTAAGTTAGAACTTAGACCTTAGGAAAGTGACAAGTGTCACTTAAAAAGTTGCCTTTATAATTTTTGTTTGATAGTGAGTTAAGATACTAGAGAGTAAACAAAACTAAGTTATATGTCTAATTCCCTTCTTCGTAGTCACCTTCTTCAAATTTTCTTCTACACATAAAGCTTTTCATCAAAATCCTTCAGAGGGATTTCTTTTTTTTCCTCATCCCACAACTCTACCACTACTGCTATTTATTCTTCCACCCTAAGAAAAACCAGAAGATGGTCATTTTACACAGTAAATACGTGAGTTTTGCATGGAGTTAGGGCTTGAAGATAGTTGAAGCTTTTGGAGTTTTCAACAAATAAGTAATAAATAAATTTGTTAGAGATGTGGATTTTTTAAATAAAGTTGATGAATTTATTGTTAATGCACGATCATGTCATTTACGTATATTTATATTCATGAGCACTGTGTTAATGGGATGAAAATTGTGGATATAGTGTTATTTAGTTTTTGATAGATTGTTAGTGATCAGGTGTTGTGGAAATGGTTCTTGAAGATGAAATAGCAATCAAATGATGTATAGGATTAGTGTAGAGAATTAGATATGCAAAGGTGATATGCTCTGTTTCTTCACTGTGCATGTATGAATATATAGGTGTTTATACGTGAGTTGATGAAAACTTAGAGATGATCAAGAAAATAGTTTTTGTGTTGAAGAGCAATTTTAAAATGATGATTTGAGATATAAATGAGTGTATAAATGGAATTTGAGAGGAAGAATAGTGATTTAGAATGAAAGTTGAAAATGCAGAAAAGTAACAGAGTATGAATAGGATGAATATTAATTTTTGGTTTTTGATGGTTTTTTATTAAACTTGTATATTTTGGAGTAGTATGAATTTATGGTGAATGGGTTGATTGAAATAGAGTAGAAAAACTAGATATAAAAATTTGAAATGTTGGTTTTTGAAAATTGGAAGTCTGAAAATTCTTGAAATGAATAGGAGGAGAGAGATGAATTTTTGATCTAAACTTCCATTAATTTTCTGTGTTGATATAGGTAGATTTTGACAAAATTGTCTTCATAAAAGTTGTAGATCTTTCTCTTAGCTTTCCACTGATATAAAGTTTGTAAATTTTGGAGCTCTAGATCAAAAGTTATGGAGATCTAAAGTTGAGATGTCGGTAGAGAAGAAGAAGCACGACGGTGATTTTTGAGTTAAGTGGAAAAGCACCATCGTGCAAAAGCACGACGGTGACTTTTCAGATCTTAGGCAAAAAGCACTGTTGTGTAAAAGCATGACGTTGACTTTGGAGGTGAAGAGAAATTTGCACCGTCGTGCTTCAGCACGATTGTGCATTTGGGATTTTGTCTTTTACTGAACAGTCATGCTTCTTTTAACCATAACTTCTTCTATAGATATCCAAATGACTTGATTATTGAACCATTAGATTCCTAAGAAATTTTTATATCCCTCTATAAAATTTTGTAGCATTATGAATTAATTTGAAAAATATTGATTGAACGAAAGTGAGAGAATATGTTGGAATGGTATGAATTGGTGTTGTTTTACTGAACACCCTTTAGTATTTTGATTATATCTGGATCTATAGGATTCTAAATGAGATGATTTTTGTTTTGGAGTAACCTAAAGATATGGGCCTACAAATTGTCTCTAGAAGTAGAATTATGATACAGTCTCTAAGATGTTGAATTTCTGGATGGAAATTGTACATAGTACACTATTTTTGAATATGAACAACTCGATAATGTTTAAGACATATCTTCCAAATTACTGAACCAAATTGAGTGATTTTGGTGTCAATAGAAACATAAGACATATGGGAACACTTTTCTATAGAGAGTTTGACCAAATTATCTCATTTTCACCTTTTGATTGAATGTGAACAGTAGACCTGAAAGAAATGTCTTAGAAAAATCAAAGTGATTCTATAATAAATGAATTGTGTTTTTAATGGTTTTAGTGAGACATAAACCTAAGTATAAATTGTACTTAGATGAGTTTTGATATGAGAATGACTTTGCAATGAAATTGATGGATAAATGCCCGGGATTATCATGAACATGCATTGTACATAATTCATTTCACACATTTGCATTATTGAATACTTATGATTGCACAAATTGTGATATTGTGTATATTATTTGTTATAGAGGAGCAACTGAAACGTCAACCTCTAGATGTTGCCGGATCTTCCAGGCATTAGCTTCGGGAGCAACTTGTGAGTAACCTAGACAGTCTCACTTAATTACTTGTTTGCTTAATTTATGTTTGGAATGATAATTGAATGTGTTTAATTATAGATTCCAGACAGAAGGTCCGATGAATGTGAATGTGGATTGAGATATTGAAGTGTTACTTGAATGTGAATGGGTAGACCTAAGTGCTTTATAATGTGAGTGATTGTGGTACATGCATTCCATACATGAATGCATAATCAGATAATGGCAGTTGTGACCAAAGTAGCCACCAATCAGAGCTTAAAGCTTAACGAGTGAAAATGAGTATCGAGCTCATCAGTATTAAGAGCCTAAGGCTCACTATGTAAAATGAGCCCTGTATCCCTCAAGTGGATAAGGGACAGTTATTAATGAGCCCGGTATCTAAAATAGATACGAGACAGTTCAGGCACTCAGTCACAACAACGTAATAATTAGAAAGTGTCTCACGAGCATTTCATTTGCATATTGTTAAGTATGTTTCTGGAATGAAATGCCAAATTTGTCTATGCTTGAGTGAAAATGTGATACTTATATAAAGTGCAGTATGTGATTATATGTTAAGTGAAATGATGTGTTACATGAATTGAGTAAACCATCGATGATAGTTATCTCATTGAGTTCGCAAAACTCACTAAAATTGTAACGTTGTCTTTTCAGGACCAAGAGACGACTCTAACTACTGAGAGGCTTTACCAGCCATGTAGATTGTGATTAGCAAGAGAAGTCATGGCTCAAAGGTCTGTCAGCTGGGATTTTTGGACAGATTAGTTAGATTGTGTATATTTTCCTCTTTCATGTAGTACTTTTGTATTAGATTTTGATGATATACATATAGAAAATGTTGAAAGACACAATATAGACATTCGAGTTTTATGAAATGAAATAAGGAAAAAGTTGGTTTTAAAATATTGTGATTTTTCCATTGATGCTTTATAAGTAAATATTGATATGATGCCATGTGAAGTAAATATAGTGATAGAACGTAGCTCGTTCTTATCGCAGGTTATGTACCGGAATGACCTCTGGGCATCCCGGTGTGTACCTTGCAGTACGGGTGCGCTACAATTTCGACATCAAAGCTTCCCAAAATAGGTAATCTCCTGACACCGCTGCTTTCTTGAATCATCTAATCTGAGTTTCATTTCCTCCCCATTTATCTTTTTATTCATTTAATGTGTAAGGTTAAGATGGGTTGTATGGTTATAGATTTTGAGTTGTTCATGATGTTCTAACTTTTTATTTAGGATTTTGCTTATTTTTAATGTTAATCTAGTTGAATTGTGTTTACTTAATTTGTGTGTTATAATTGATTAATGTATTTGCATGTTTCAGTAACAAACTGAGAGGGTGAATTAGATAAAAATGATTAGATTGGATTAACGAGAGTTAGTCGAACTAATTGACCATTTAATCAATCTAGTAAGTAATTTCATGGAGAGAGATCCCATGCAAGATCTGATTGTTTATTATAGAGCTTTAGAACTAATTAGAATTTTGGGTAAATTGTGAATTGAGAGATTGCAAGTCCATAATTCGATTAGAGTTTACAATTTAGGGTATGGTTATAACTCGAGAGAGAGTAATCAACCCTATGATCATCTACAACCGACATCCCATAAATATGTAAAAGGCTAGATTAGCATTAATGATAGGTAAAATCCCCTCTTCCATAACTTGATTAATTCTCTTTATAGATTTCCATTATTACATTATTCTATTATTGCTAGTTGGTTTAATTTAGTTTACTTTTTAGTTTATTATTCAAATTTGAGTCTTAAACAAAGCATAACCTGAATTAAGTGGTGCCTAAGCATAATCTCTGTAGGACGATATCTACTTTTTACTACAAATAACGACCCTATACTTGTGGATTTTAATGTAAAACAAGTAATTGGTTTTGCAATCAAAAATGCCTATGAGAACATGCTTAATTATTTTTATAAATTTTAAATTTTATTAATAATGAGGCCATCATTTTAATTTATCATTGTATGTCAAAGAGTTCTTGTGGGCCATTCGGAAACAACTTCTATACTAGTTAGAGATGAAGCTACGTACACTAAACCTCCCCAGACCCCGCATTTAGCAGATTTTTTATTAAGTCATTGTTGTTGTTGTTGTATTGTATATCAAAGAGTTGATGGAATATTTTAAATTTTTATATCCAGGAAAAGAAAATGTTTCACGTATTTATAAATTATGTAAGAGGATTTATCAGGCTGAACAATAAGAACAATCCCTTAAAGTATATTTTATGAATTTTAAAAAGATATATGAATAACATAATATTTTGTTATCATCTAGTCGTGATGTTAAATTTCAATAAGCTCAATAAGAGCAAATAACAGTAATGGTTATTTTTTTAGGTAATGTTAAATGTTAGTTTGGGGTTATTAACAGGTTGTTTGGAATGCTCTGAATTGAATTCAATTCAGGTGTTTGGAAACACACAAAAAGGATGGGTTCAATTCATGAATGTAATTGAAACTCATCCCCTTTAAAAATTGAATTCACTCCTTCAAGTATTGGAATTGAATTCACTCCTCCAAGCTGCACGCCCTATCTCCCTTCTCTTTTCTTCTCTATTGTGACTTGTGAGTTTTAACTTTTAACTAATAAAAATATGTTTAATTATATTTGTAATTTTTATTTTTAGTTATAATTTTATAATTTATGAATATGAAAAATAAATTTTATTTTCTATTTTTATATAAACATTTAACTGACTTAAAAAATTATAATATTAAAATTAGCTATTTTATAATTTTAATTTTATAAAATAAAATTTCTTTTTTTTAATTCTATTAAAATTTAATAAAAATATACATGTTATTGATTTTATATTAATAAATAAATTATTCTTATTATTTTATCAAGTTACTATTACTACATTTCATTAATTATAAAAATAAATAATTTTTAACATATAATGCTAATTAATTTTACCTGTAATTACACATAATCCTCATCATTACTTATATACCATAATCCTCATCATTCAACTAAAAATCATATGATATAATTGCATTGTGAAAGTAAATATAATACTGCCTTAAGTACTACTTATATATTAATTGTAACAATTTGCACATTTTATACTCTTGATCCTTCTGAGCAAAGTACATTTGATTATTTCTACTTAAGAATACTTTCTTTACATTTGATGTAATTAAGATCTAATGGTCACCAAAACTAGAATTAATTGGAATAAAGAAAATAATCTTATTATTTAATAAGATTATTTTTTAGTCAACAGTAAAATGTTATATGAAATAATTGAATTCATTTTGATTGTGTTCCAAACAGTATAATTGAATTTAATTCCAATATTACTGGGTTTGTTCCAAACAGTATAAATTAAATTCAATTCAATCTCATTAATGTAATTGAATCCAATTCATGAATGAATTCAATTCAAAGGTTTCCAAATGACCTGTAAGTCTCATATTCTTGCTAATAATGAGATTTCTTCCTTATATAAGTTCTTTGCTCGAATATACTATATAGATCTTGGGTCGTTTGTTACTCTTAACATTGAGACTTATAGTGCTTATATAAGCCAAAAATAATGAATCTAACACTGAAAAATCATCCTATAAGAATAACAATAGAGGAGGAGGAAGGGGAATTATCTATTGATATTATTATGAACCAGGTTATACTACCAAATGAACATGAAATAAATCTCAGAAATCTCATTCCACTTATATTGCAACTACCATTACTACACATAACTCCTTCATTAAGAAGAAAATTATAGTTTTTATAGATGAATATGCTAAATTCATACCAAAAAAAATAAAAGGTTCATTTTAGCCCATCACTATTATTTTTTACTCATGTAATATACCTGTGTGTCTTCTTTCCTCTTCTTTGCAATGGGTCATTAATTATGGTGCCTCATATCAAATGATAGGTAATTCCAGTCTTTTCTCTACTTTCTTAAAACATTTATCTCCTTTTCATATTACTTTAGTTAATGGATCTAGTTGCTTTGTTATTAGTTTAGGCACTATTAACCCTACTCCATTAATGATGGTGCCTCGTATCAAATGATAGGCAACTCCAGTCTTTTCTATACTTTCTTGAAACACCCATCTCCTTTCCATATTACTTTAGTTGATGGATTTACTTCTTTTGTTATTTTTTTTGGCACTATTAACCCTACTCCATTACTATCTTTGTCGTCTATCTTAAACTACCATGATTTTCCTTTAATTAATTATTTGCGAGTAAACTTACTAATTCATTGTTGCATCTTATTCTTTCCTAATCATTATTCTTTCAAGATCTTATAATGAAGAAGATTATTGATTAAGAACTTCAAGAAGTCTCTACATTCTAAATACTCGGGTGCTAATGCCAATCACTTATTCAAATATCTTAACTCCCATTAAAGCTCATTTTTAATTAAGACGTCCCTCTTTATCTCGATTAAAGAAGTTATGTCATAATTTTCATAATATATCTTTCTTAGATTGTGAGTCTTATTATTATTTTTAAACGTCATTGTCTAACTTTACTTTTTTTGGTTACTAAACAAGCTAGTTGTCCGTTTGAGTTAATACATTAAGATGTTTTATGTCCATGTCCTGTTGTTTCCAAAACTATGTTTCAATACTTTGTCACTTTTATTAATGATTTCTCTCATCTAACTTGGCTTTATTTAATTGAATAGTATTTTTAAATTATTTTCACATTTTGTTGCTTTTTTTGTTGAAATAAAAGAAAATTTTATTTCTCCGTGCTAAAGAATATTTTCACTTTGTTCCAAACCTAAATGATCTAGAATGACATTCTTCATCAATCCTTATATGTTGATACACCATCTCACAATAGTGTGATTGAATGAAAAAATTGGCACCTCCTTGAAATTGTTAGAACACTTTTATTCCAAATGCATGTTTATACACCATATTAGGTTAATGAGATCTCCATAGCCTATTTTTCAATCAACACTATACCTTCATCTATTTTTTATGGTGAGATTCCTTTTAATGTTCTTTTCCCTACTAAGCCCTAATTCCTTATTACACCATGAATTTTTAATGGTACTTGTTTTGCTGGCAATGTTTGTCCTCAAGTCACTAAGCTAGATCTTAACTCTTTAAAATGTGTTTTTATGGGCAAATCTTGACTACAAAAAGGGTATCGATGCTACTATTTGAATCTTAAAAATATATTGATTCACACACCCAAATTCTAGAGATAAGATGTATGTTTAGTCATAACATGAATATAGATGGTTAAGTGTAAACAATTCGAGAGAAAGTCGTAAGATCTTCCTATTTTAGGGTAAAACCTATCAAGAGAGTTTATAGAATAAATTAAAACATTCTTAGATGTTTTATACTAAAAAAGGATTTTAGTTGATTAATCTATAGGTAAGGATTATATGCCTTAAGAGAGAATATAGTTTAAGTTAGAAACTTTTGTTGGTCAAAAAAGTTATAATAATTCATTAGTCAAAAGTGAAATAGAATGTAGTAAAATTCTAGGAGAATCTAGTCTAAATATAGTTAATTTAAAGTTTGGTATATTCAACCCCAGGGCACAGGTGAGTTGGTAAAGAGCTCTCATGACTTAAGTGAGGTCGTGGTTTCAAACCTTTCTCATGTATGCAATCGTTTAAAACTAGGGGCCAAAGCTTTGCCTCCCATAAGAAATCTACCCAGCTCGAGTGGGGATTAGTCTGAGTGTGAATGACTTAAAGATACCTTCCCATAGTTGGAACCCTCCTAGGATATTTCGTGGGCAACCAAAAAAAAATGGTTTGATATATTCATTTTGATCATTATTTTTCAATATAATTTAGATTTATTACTTATTTTATTTTTTCCTATTCATTAATCTATAAAGGTTGATCTAACTTGTTAAGTTTATGGGTAGTTAATTGACAATTTTTGTGAGATCAACCTACACTCGCCTTTGTCAGTTATATCTACATCATGCACTTGCAGTAAAGCATAGATATTTTGGGAAGAATATAATTATAACTTAGGAATTCTTACTGATCCAAAAATTAGAATTATTCATTAAATTAAGATAAAATTAAATATAATAAAGTCCTAAATATCTTACCTAAAAATCTAGTTTATTTATAGATTGTCTTATTCTTAATTATTGCTTTATTTTGGTACTATGAGTGGTTATTTTTATTTCTGTTTTCAATCAATTGCAATTGCACAATCAATAGTTAACCCGCACCCCCTAGTGCTAGCATAACTGCACCGTACAATAATTGTCAGAAAATCTATTAATAAGATAGAAAAGTCTTGCCTCTCGTTTCTCTCTCTCAAGAGTGCAAGTATTGGTCCTGCCGTCTTTGTGCATGGAAAGTTTTGTGTGAGGTTTCTGACTTGTTTCTTGTTGTCGCTGTTTCGGTAGCATGGATCAGGATTTTCAAAGTCTATCCATCCAAGAGAAGGAAAACGTCGAGTTTGTGATACCCACAGAAGACGTCAAAAATGATGAGATCAATCATGATTTTTGTTTGTTGGGAAAATTGGTTGGAGAATGACGATTAATGCTGAGGCTTTGGAACGAACGTTGTTGAGTCTTTGGCGCCCTATGAGGGGAGCGTATATTAAACCAATGGATGATAATAATCTATATATCATCCAGTTTTATCATCATATTGATCTGAAGAAGATGCTAGCTAGAGGACCGTGGTCGTTCAACAAATGTATTTTGCTAGTTCACCAATGGAAGGAAGGGGAGAATCCAGCGAATATTAATTTCATTCATACGAATGTCTGGGTTCAGTTTCATGGCTTACCTCTGGGGTTTGCATCGGAGATGCTGGCAAGAAATATTGGCAATTTGATGGGTACCTACCTTGAGTACGATTCTGCTCACAGACGCAATGATGGATTAATTATATGCGTGTCCGGATTCGCATCAATGTGGAAGAACCGCTCATGCGCAAGAAGCATATACGAAAACAGGGAGCTGAACCTATAGTAATAACGTTCAGTTACGAACGTTTGCCTCTAGTCTGTTACCTTTGTGGTCTAATTGGACATAGCGAAACCAATTATGTTAAGCTATTGGAAAAATCGAAAGAGGAGATCAGCCGTGAATGGCAAGAGGAGATTCAGGCAGAGGTGCGGGCCTGGAATGTAAGGAGAAAGGTGCAATGGAAACGTGATCCGGGAACGAATTTTGGAGCTAATTTTGTTGCACAAAATCAGGCTTCGAAATTCCCACAATCTACAGCTTAAAATCCCCATAAGATAGGCAACAATTTCGCTTTCTTTCCTAAGAGGTTTACGCTCAAATCTACCGCAGATTCTGATCTTCAATTGGGGCGCATTTATTTTACAGCTAGTGGAAGCTCGACTGATAAGGGCCAGAGTAGTAGTAATGGGCAGAATGATAATGAAACCATGATTATGGATATTGAGGATAATAAAAAAACGCCCTAAACAAGGTAACATTGCAGTCAGCTCTAAAGAGATAATGAATACAAGTGAATCAGATCTACCTCAACTCATATACCAAGTTGGATTGGCCAGTCTTGCTCAGCAGACCCGCCGAGAGCCATGAATTATATAGCATGGAACTGTCGTGGCCTAGGCAATCACAAGACAGTTCAAGCACTAAAGGACCTAGTTAGGTTTAATAAGCCTCGTATTCTTTTTTTAAGTGAAACTCTTGCGAACTCTGTTAAGATTGATGAAATAAAAGTTTTGTTAAAGTACGATTTCTATTTTTGTGTTGATCGAGTAGGTCGAAGTGGTGGGCTTACTATATTTTGGATGCATGATGTCTCCGCTACTGTCATTGGTTTCTCTAATAATCATATTGATCTCATCATTGATGATTCGAATATATCTAAATGGAGACTTACAGGTTTTTACGAATTCCTAGAATCGAATAGAAAGCGAGCTAGTTGGGAGCTCCTTCGTTCTCTTTCACGGCTCCATAGTATGCCTTGGGTATGTCTTGGTGATTTTAATAATCTTTTGTCTATTAACGACAAGCTAGGAGGTGGGGAGTATCCTAGCTCTCTTATGGAGGGTTTTCGGCAATGTATTTCGGACTGTAATCTCATCGATATTCCTCTGCTTGGGTTTGGGTATACTTGGATAAGAGGCAGACAAATAAACTCGCCTACTCTAGAGAGACTCGACCGCGCTTTTGTTAATGCAGAATGGATGGCGATCTTCCCTTTCCACAAATTACATAATCTGGTGTGTGCCACTTCGGATCATAATCCGATCAAGTTGGTGGCTGAGTGTCAGCTTCCTGCAAGGAGGGTTAGACAGTTTAAATTTGAGAATAAATGGCTTGCGGAAGATAGTTTTCTGTCATTTATAGCAGATTTTTGGGTTGATAATAGTGATCCGAACATTATGACCAGACTTCAGAAGTGCGGTAAAGGTTTGCTCGAGTGGCAAAAGCAAATGGGGAGTAATTTCCCTGAACAAATTCAAGTTCTTAAGAGGCAAATGCAGATGGTGCGTCGACAGAATCAGCATGTTTTACTTGGGAGGCAGAAAACTGAACTTAATAAACTTATGGCCCAAAAGGAGATTTATTAGAAGCAAAGATCAAAGATCTTTTGGATGCAGTATGGGGAGGCCAATTCCAAATATTTTCATGCGCAAGCATCCAAGCGAAAGAGATTGAATCATATCACGGCACTCACTAATGATCAAGATCAGCTAGTCTCGGACAATGAGGGCATGAGTAAAGTTATTGTTGACTACTTCGTTCAGCTGTTTTCAGCATCGGGAAGTTTAGATTTTCATCAGTTTGAGTCCATCGCTTCGATGGTTAATCAAGAGGACAACGAGTATTTGTTGGCACCTTTACAGATGGAGGAATTCAGGAGAGCGATGTTTGACATGCACCCGGATAAGGCTCCTGGGCCGGACGGACTGAATCCGACATTTTTTCAAAAATGCTGGCATATTGTGGGAACAGACGTGTTTAACAGTTGCCGCAATTGGATGGAGACGCAGGAGTTTCCGGCCAATCTCAGTGATGCAGTGATTGTTTTGATACTCAAAAAAGATAACCCCAGTTGTATGAAAGACCTTCGTCCAATAGCTTTATGTAACGTCTTGTACAAACTCATGGCCAAAGTTATAGCGAATTGACTCAAAACTCTACTTCCTTGAATAATTTCTCCCATGCAGTCGGCTTTTGTCCCTGAACGGCTCATTACTGATAATATCATGGTGGCGTTTGCAATTATTCATTACATGAGGAACAAGGGTAAAGGCAAAGTTGGCGAAGCAACTCTCAAAATCGACATTAGTAAAGCATATGATCGGGTCGATTGGAACTATTTACGATTCATCCTGTTAAAGTTGGGTTTCGACAGAAAATAGGTGGAGTTCATCATGTTGTGTGTTAATACAGTCAACTATTCTGTGGCTTTCAATGATATTGAAATTGGCCCTATCAACCCCAAGCATGGACTGCGGCAGGGAGATCCGTTGTCCCCATACTTATTCATCCTTTGTGTTGAAGGTCTATCTGCATTGCTTCGGAGAAATGAGTCGCGAGGGGATATTCATGGAGCTATGATTTGTCCAGGCAGTCCCAACGTCTCCCATCTTTTTTTCGCAGATGATAGCTTTCTTTTATTCAGAGCAAATGCGAGGGAAGGCCAATATATCAAGAGGATATTAGATATCTACGAAGCGGCTTCGGGACAGGCGATTAATTACCAAAAATCTGGTATCATGTTCAGTTCTAATACTTCACAAATCGACAGGAATGTGGTGGAAGCTATTTTAGGAGTAAACACTCCTCTTGACCATGGGAAATACTGAGGTCTCCCTTCTTTAATTGGGCGACAGAAAAAACAGGTCTTTGCTTTCATCAAAAATCGGCTTAGCAAGCGGATTATAAGCTGGAAGAATAAGTTGTTATCTAGACCGGGTAAAGAAGTCGTCATTAAAACAGTCTCCCAAGCATTGCCTACATATTGCATGTCTTCCTTCTTCCTCACGGAACTTGTGATGAAATACAAAAAATGATGAACTCCTTATGGTGGGGTTCGGATATTATTACCAAAACGAATATACATTGGGCGAGTTGGGAACGTCTCTGTGTGCCAAAAAAATATGGGGCATGGGTTTTAGGGACCTCCATTGTTTCAATCTGGCTATGCTCTGTAAACAAGCCTGGCGGTTCATCGCTTACCCCGGCTCACTTCCAAGTCAAATTTTTAGAGCGAGATATTTTCCTTCTGGTAACTTTCTGGAGGCTAAGGATCGGGCAAATGCAAGTTTTATTTGGAGGAGTGTTTATGCTGCAAAGGACATATTGTCTTATGATGTTCGATGGAGACTTGGAGATGGAGCTTCGATTGATGTATTCAAAGATCCCTGGATTAATGAAGCTACTAATTTCTTTATCACCTCTCCTCCAATCCAAAGCTTAAGTAACATGAAAGTAAGGGAGTTCTTTAATGAGTCAGGTTCTGGTTGGGATGAACAGTTGATCGAAGGATTATTTAAACCTTATGATGTTTGACGGATCCCCAGAATCCGTATTGCGTATGCTAAGCCTCTGGACCAGTTGATATGGCATCATAGTAGGGATGGACTCTACTCTGTTAAATCTGGATACAAACTGGTCCTTAGTTTGTTTACGGATATCGCCAATTTATCTAGGGAGAAACCTTGGACCCTATTGTGGAATTTGCCCATCCCTCCAAAGATTAAAGATTTTATTTGGCACTGTCTGAGGGAGTTCATTCCATGCAAAGCGCGGCTATTGAGTAAAGGAATCACACTTCGTATAGATTGCGATGCTTGTGGTTATGAGGAAGATTTGAATCACGTTCTTTTGGAGTGTCCTAAAGCAAAAGAAAGTTGGGCTATGGCGCAGTTGAGTCTTCCGAACCAAAGGATTGAAACTTTGCTCGGGAATATTCTGATTAACTCATCTATATCTTCTGTAACCCGTATGTTAGCTATTTTGTGGAGCATTTGGTACCATCGCAATCTCAGAGTCTAGCAAGGTAAGACTGTCTCTCCCTATATGATTGTTACTTTTGCTAACAATTTTATTCAAGACTGGCAGGAGTCTCGGAGGAGCTTTGAGAGAGTTAGTGCATCAGCTAGAAATTTACGTCCTAATTCCTTAGGTTGGCATCAATCTTCGGTTGGTTTTGTGAAATGCAATGTTGATGCGATTGTCTTTAACGAACAACACGCAACGGGATTCGTTGTTGTTCTTCGAGACGAAAGAGGGAGTTTTGTAGCTGCTCTCTCCGGGCATTATTCGTCTTTGTTGGACCCAATTATTGCTGAACTCATGTCAATTAGAGAAGCACTTTCGTGGATGAGAGACAGACAAATCGACCATGTTGTTGTGGAATCGGATTATTTGTTGGCTGTTCAAGCTATTAAAAATTCGTCTATTAACCATTTAGAGATTGAATTGTTGACTCTTGATTGTTTAGCTTTCAAGCGACATTTCCTTCACTTGTCCTTCCAATGGACTCGTAAGATTGCCAATAAGACAGCTCACTCCTTAGCTCGGGTAGCCTTATTATATGCAAACCTTCATCGCTAGAAAACTTGTCCTACTTGTTTGGCCCCTATTTTATCGATAGACAAATCTATTTGTAATGCTCCTGATAGTGAAAGGCTTTATTACAAACAAAAACATGGGCTTCTATAAAAATGCACATAAAGATTCATAAGATGTTCTTACCAGCTTATATTATTTGTGTGTATCAGCGGTTCACACAAGACAAGTGTTGCAAAGGGTGCTCCTCATATCTCTTAAGATGCCACCATAACTCATATGAGCAAAAATTCATGTACAAGCGATCTCCATGAAGAGCTTTTAACACTTACTGTACAATTTAAAAGACGACGGCCAACGATTCAAGGCATGACATGACAAAGCGAACATATAGGAAAAGGACTCGCAGTACAAGGACTTAATTATGCACATAAAAGACTAAAAAAGGTTTGATAACAAAATATGCTAGTCAACGTCACATTATACGTTCTCAAAATAATTTGTTCTTTGTTAAGGATTGTAAGCCCAACCATGTTTATCCAGATATGCCTGCACCGCTTCCTTAATTGCCAAGTTTGGAACTAGCTGAGATTGATGAAGTGCCTCCCGTGTGATCGGATCAAAGTTGCCCACCTAAATGGTAATTAGGTCAGTGATAAACAGAAGCAAACAAATACAAATAAACAGTCTTTTTCTTTTCAAAACTTCTGAAAATGAATGTGAAGTATATCACTTCACCTTGTTTAGATGGTCAAGAATCACTGCTCTTTCATATGAAATCCCACTTGGAGCAATAACAGGATCGCGGAAAATATCAAGTGTGATTTTACAACATAGGTAATCAGGTACCTGAAATTCACACGTTATTCACCACATAACGGTCAAAATACAGTAAAAAAATATGGCAACAATTTTCACCAGCTCCTAACAAACCCAAATACTTACATCAGCAGGCATGTCGTCTTCTGCAGCTTTTTCAAAAACTTCTCCAAGATCTTTTAATTGTTTTAACTGAAAATCGTTTACGTCATCCAAAACTCCTTCCGTTTGAAAGTTATCCAGGAAATGTTTTTCTTTTAGAGCTTTCTCACAAGTGTCTCTAGACAAACAGAATCAACTAAAATGAGTGCAAAATGTCGGATTATGTAGCATTATCTAGAAGATTGTATAGTTATAGGAATCATATAAATCCCTGATTTTTAGGGATTATAATAAGATACAGATTTCCATGTATCTTAGGGAATCTGTTGTAATATTTAGTATAGACAATTGTATATATAGACTATGGCTGTAACCTACTAAATGAGAATGAAATTATTCTTCTCTGCTATTATTTTCACATGGTATCAGAGCTATTGGCTCTTTCCTAAAAACTCTTATTTGTTTCTCTGGTCATACTGACCGAGAGCCTTATCTCTACTGTCCCTCTCAATGCCCTAGTCTTATCACTCAAATTTTCCTGCTCCTTTCCTTAGCCTTACCAAATCAATCATGTCGGAATCACCTAGCAGTTCTGCTGAAATCATCAGCTCCACAATCGAGAACATTACTGCTGCTACACCCGGAGATTTGTAGAATATTCAAGCTGCATACTAATTGAATCCGAAGAACTATTTAAAGTGGACACAATTGGTCTGCACATCCTAAAGGTGAGAGGGAAATTGAGCCATTAAATGGGCACTGGTCCTTGAAAGGATGATCCAAGATTTGCGGCATGGGATGAACAAGACTCCATGGTGATGTCCTGCTTATGGAACTCAATGCTGCCAGAGATTAGTGACACATGTATGTTCCCCGGGACTGCCAAGGAAATTTGGGAAGATATTCGACAGACATGTTCCAAAGTTAATGATGATGTTCAGATCTATGAGATTAGGACGAAAATTTCAGCAACTAAACAAGAGACTCGGACTATTCGAGTCTCGTACAAAGCTTGTGGCAAGAAATGGATCATTATCAACGTATCCAAATGCGTTGTACTGAAGATGCAACAATTCTAAAGCCTTTTGTGAAAAAGAATCGTATTTATGATTTTTTGGGAGGTTTAAACTTAGAATTTGATGTTGTAAGGGTGCAGATTTTGGGATGACAAGACCTACCGTCTCTAAATGAGACGATTGCTATTATACGTGCAGAAGAGGGATGTCAAAGTATTATGCTTGAACCTCAAGGAGGAGATGGTTCTACACTCATTACCAAGGCCACATAATTGAAGGAGGCTAACAATCCTACAGTTGTTACTAAAATGGACTCATCCAAACCTTTTAATCGGGATTCCTTATTCTGCACATATTGGAAGAAGCATCGACATATTAGGGAAAAATGTTGGAAATTTCATGGCAAGCCCAATTGAAGTGGGAACAACCGAAGTCAAGCACATATGGTGAGTAATTCGTCAACTAATGAAGAAAATTCCAAAAAACCTATTCCTAAGTTTAGTATCGAAGAAATGGAGAAACTAAAAACCTTTGTGGAGTCCTTTGAGAAGCCAATAGGTATTTGTTCATTGGCATTTTCAGGTATTTCTTCTTCTAACCCTAATGCCTCAAAAAGAAATTCCCTTCCTATGTGGGTAATTGATTCCGGAGTAACAGACCATATGACTTGTTCCTTTAAATACTTTATCTCTTACAACCCTAGCTGTAGCCATAAAAAGATCACAATAGCTAATGGATCTATCACCACCGTAGCTGGTCAAGGGGATATTTACATAAACAAGGACCTTACACTAAGAAATGTCATCCATGTTCCCAAACTATTTGCAAACCTTATTTCCATTCAAAAATTAACCACAGATTCTAATTGCAGTATAATTTTTTTCATTCACATTGTGTCTTTCAGGAGCTAAGCACGAAGAAGATGATTGCATGTGCTAGTCAGAGAGACGGTCTCTATTTTTTGGAAAAACAACACAGTAAACCAGAAGTTGAAAAATCCTTATCTACATCTCTTTTTTTAGAATCTGTCATGTCAAACCAAGATAAAATTTGGCTTCACCATCGTCGTTTAAATCACCCATCTTTTAGAATTCTGAAATTGATGTTTCCTTCGTTGTTTAAAGATCTTACATCTGAAATTTTTCAATGTGATGATTGTGAACTTGCAAAGCACAAACGTGCTTCCTTTCCAATAAGCAACAACAAAACCTTTGTTCCTTTTTTCTCTCATTCATGGTGATAATTGGGGACCTTCTACCATCTCAAATGTTTCGGGTGCTAGGTGGTTTGTTTCATTTATTGATGATTATACTCGAGTCACATGGTTTTATCTCTTGAAAAATAAATCTTATGTTAGTACTATTTTTCCTAGTTTTTACAACATGATCCATACTTAGTTTGATGTCAAAATTAAGAGATTTCGATCAGACAATGCCAAGGACTATTTCAATCAAACCCTTTCATCATTTTTTCAGAAAACAGGAATTATTCATGAGTCATCATGTCTTACTACCCCACAACAAAACATGATAGCTGAGAAAAAAAATGGAAATCCCCTAGAGATCACTAGAGCATTGTTGTTTCATAAAAGTGTTTCAAAACAATACTGGAGTGAAGCAGTACTAACTGTTGCCCATCTTATTAATAGACTTCCAACACGTGTTCTTGGGTTCAAAAGTCCAATTGACATTCTCACAAAATTTTTCCCAAATTTTTCTATGTCAACTAATCGGATACCTCGAATCTTTGGTTGTGTTGCATTTGTTTGTATCCATTTTCACAATAGGAGCAAACTAGATCCACGAGCTCTTAGATGCATTTTATTGGATATTCCTCCACACAAAAGGGTTACAAATGTTTTCATCCACCTTCTAAAAAAATTATTTATCTCAGCTGATATTACTTTTGTTAAGAATGAACCTTTTTTTTAGCATACCTATCTTCAAGGGGAGATCGTGAGTGAAGATAAAGCAAAGGATATGTTTCTTCTAGATCCTAGTTTTGTTCAATCTCAACCCATAACTGTGCCTAAATCCACATTTTCATCAATTGAGTCAAACATATCTATTGACAAATAGCCACTGCAAGTTTATTCTAGGAGGAAGGTACCAGTATCTCAACCAACACAAGTTCAGTCTCCCATTCGTGTTGCTGCTCAATTTCCAACTGATAATATCACACCAGATGGCCAAGAGTTGAGTCATTTGAACCCGTAGAAGAACCTAAAGAAACAAGTATTGAGGACCTACCAATTGCACTTAGGAAAGGAACAAGAACCTGCACAAAACACCCACTATCTTCTTTCATGTCTTATCAGAATCTATCCAAAAAAACATAGAGCCTTCCTAACCAATCTCCATACAATTCGCACATTGAGAGATCTAACTGAGGCATTAGGAGACAAAAAATGGGAGGATGCTATGAAAACTAAAATGGAGGCCCTTGAGAAGAACAAGACATGGGAGTTAGTGGAATTGCTGAGAGGGAAGAAACTAGTTGGGTGTAAGTGGGTTTTTACCATAAAATACACGACTGATGGATCAGTGGAAAGATATAAGGCAAGATTGGTGGCCAAAAGGTTCACTCAAACCTATGGTATCGATTATCTTGAGACATTTGCTCCTGTTGCTAAGATGAACATCGTAAGGATACTGTTATCATTAGCTGCTATTTTTTAGTTGAATCTGCAGCAATTTGATGTTAAGAATGCGTTCCTCCATGGTGATCTAGAAGAGGAAATTTACATGGAAGTTCCTCCCAGATTTGAATCGAAAGAAGGAATGGTATGCAAGCTGACGAAAGCTCTTTATGGGCTCAAACAATCCCCACGAGCTTGGTTTGGGAGGTTTGCTAAGGTGATTATTTCATTGGAATATAAGCAGAGTCAAGGAGACCATACTTTGTTCATTAGACACTTAAATTCTGGGGGAATCACAGCATTACTAGTTTATGTAGATAATATTATTGTGACGGGTAATGATGCCAAAGAAATAAAAAATCTGAAGCAATATCTCTTGAAGGAATTTGATATCAAGGAGCTAGGAAAGTTAAAGTACTTCCTATGCATTGAAGTAGCTCACTCAAAGCAAGGGATTTCCATCCCTCAACAAAAGTATGTACTTGACTTGTTGAAAGAAACAGGAAAATTGGGTCGTAAACTAGTGGATACCCCGATTGAATTCAATCATGGATTAAGTAATGCTCCAGAAGATCCAACGGTAGATAAAGTATCATATCAAAAGCTTGTTAGAAAGTTGATATATCTGGCATACACAAAACCAGATATAGCATTTGCAGTGAGCACGGTTATTCAATTTATGCACAATCCTAAAGAATCACATCTCAAGGCAATAAACAGAATACTACAATACTTGAAAGGTAGCCCAGGAAGAGGAATTTTGTTTAAGCAACAAACAATCACAAGTATGACATTAGAGGCTTATACCAATGCAGGCTATGCAGGGTCTTTGGTTGATAGGAGATCAACATCTAGTTATTGTACACTCCTAGGTGGTAATCTTGTAACATGGAGAAGTAAGAAGCGGAATGTAGTGGCAAGATCAAGTGCAAAGTCTGAGTTTAGATCTATGGCATTGGGGATATGTGAATTACGTTGGCTGAAGATAATTCTTGATGACTTGAGAATAAAATGGGAAGGACCTATGAGGTTGTACTATGATAACAAATCAGCTATCAACATTGCACATAACCCAATACAACATGATCGAACAAAGCATATTGAACTTGATAGGCACTTCATCAAGGAAAAACCGGACAGTGGCTTAATATGCACTCCATTTGTGTCAACCCAGGATCAGTTGGTAGACGTACTTACAAAGGGAATAACAAGCACAGTGTTTCAAGATATTATTGGCAAGCTAGGGATGGAAGATATCCATTCACCCGCTTGAGGGGGAGTGTCGGATTATGTAGGATTATTTAGCATTATCTAGAAGATTGTATAGTTATAGGAATCATATAAATCCCTGATTTTTTGGGATTATAATAAGATACAGATTTCCAAATATCTTAGGGAACCTGTTGTTATATTTAGTATAGACAATTGTATATGTAGACTATGGCTGTAACCTACTAAAGATGAGAATGAAATTATTCTTCTCTACTATTATTTTCACACAAACTACAAATACTGAATACTCTGGAAGCTTTTAAAAATAAAATTTCGTCAACAAATATAGACTATGGCTGTAACCTACTAAAGATGAGAATGAAATTATTCTTCTCTGCTATTATTTTCACACAAACTACAAAAACTGAATACACTGGAAGCTTTCAAAAGTAAAATTTCGTCAGCAAAGTAGTTCAAACTCACTGGGAATACATACTTCAAGCTTTGCAGCTCCCATGAACGTTTTGTTGATGCAAGTTCCCATTCCAGGTATTTTGCTTTGGCAAGCTCCTGCCAGATCACCTCAACCATGTAGCCCTTTGGGTTTGCACCCCTACCAAGATCCAAAGCCTGTAATAGGCAAATTATCATATACTGTTAAGAGACAAATGACCAAAGGCGATATCTAGGATTGGTATCATCCACTTTCACCACAAAAAAATGATTAGTATGTTATGAACCAAATTAAACTGACATGAAAAGAATACGATAATGCAAGAGAGTTAAATTCGCATGAACAAATACAGTTAACTGTTACCAAAAAAAATGAAAGAAACAGCTAAAGTCAATAACAAGTAAATCACCATTACCTGAATTATGTTTCTTCTCATATCGGTATGTTCAGTTTCCATCAGTGTCAGTCGATTATTCTCAAATTCCATAACAAATAAACTTGTTGCTATTACTAGCTTTTTGTCTTGAAAATGATGCAGGTTGGCACTTTAACTTTTCAAAAAGCAAAGACCAATGTTTAAGGCCATCCACAAGCACCGTAGCATTAGAAAATTGATTTTGTACTTATAGCACTTAACTAGCATATGCTGAATCAAGTTAAATTGCAATAGAAACTCCATGCAAAAATATATCAATGCCAACTTAAAAAATACATTTAATCTGATTCTTGTTCCTTCTCACATATGTTATGTCCAATTATTTATCCCCAAATCTCATAATCAATAATGATATTGTTGTTTTGCTTAGAATAAGAGCCTTAAAAGTGAATGTGCATTCTCACTGCATCATTCTGAGGACAAGATAAAAGTTCTAAGCACATACAACCCAAAAAGAATCCTTGTCCCAAACTTACAAACTTCAATCCAACTGCATCAAATGTACTGTGAGGTTCTTTGTCTCATCTATGCTGAAATTTAATGCTGTTAAACTCCTATTCACCTCAGCTGCACAACTGCATGCATGTTACTTAGAACATTCACTTGCCACTATACAGCTTGTCTCTTGTTCATATTTGCAACTAAGTTTATCTCTAATTGATCACTGTTTAAACAATCTAACGTATTGAGACATTAATTTCAATTGTAAGTATCACAAATAATTCTGGTCCCAGTGCAACCAGAACATACAAGCTAAATCTTCCTTAGAATGCGTGCATACTAATGTCAACCCCTTAACCTATTCTATCTTGGTAGCAAAAGCCACTACAGTCTAATTCATGCAAGTCAATAGCAGAAACATGTTGATCCTGATCATACATATTGTTTAGACACCCCATAAACTAGCCAAAGCATTCAAAAGCCATCAAGAAATATCAAACACGTGAATAGTACAGGAATTCTGAAGCTTGAAATGATATCAGCAATAATTATGTTACAGACTTAAAAGTTATTGCTCCTCAACTTTGCCTCAGAAACAGTCAACTTGGATGCATTAGTATACCAGGTGACCTAATCAAAAGTTAGGTTGATAACAACATAAACAAGGCATCATGTCAATGAATAACATATGGTCAAATTCTTTGCTCTCGACATCTAGTTCCTTATTTCAAAAGTTTTCTTTGGTTCCTTTTCCATTTGGTGTTCTTTTCAGTTGCTCTGAATATGATAAGCAGAGTAGTTGCTAAATCTGGTTGCAACCTCTCTAAAAGAAACTTTAAGTTCAATTTACTCAGAACACTTTCCAACTCTTTGCGGAAATTGTGCATCACTTAGTCCAATGTTTACACTTGCTACATTTCAGTGACAATATCATCCCCCTATTTAAAAGATAATAATAAAAAATGTGAACATTAGCAGGTAAGTTATTACCAAATCAGACCAAACAAAAGTACTTCATGCAGACAAAACAAATTAAGAATATGAAAAGGCACTAAAATAAATGGACCAGCAGAAATAAGAGCCATGCAGCAAATATAATTTTAGAAATGGATGGTAAGTTGCCAACTAAACAAGGAGTTTAAAAAGTAATGGCATCGAAAAAGACAAGACTGCTTGAAGTAAGATCTGCCAGATCCATGATTCCTCTTTTTATGTGGGATGAAGGCAAACTGAAAAATGTGAGGAAGACATGAAAAAAAAAAAGTGAACAAAATTCAAAACTAGGAAAGTCGAAGAAGGAGAATATCTTTCATTCCCTTTTTGTGCAAAACAGTAGATTGTACAACTCAAGTCTATGAAGCTAACCAGAACTTGCTTCTGAGCAGCGATGCAGGTTGTTATCCAATAAGGATACAATAGAAGGATAATCAAAAGGGAGAAACATAGTTACCCTGCATTAAGATTGTATTTCAAGAATGACCTGAAAACAAGTCCGTACCTTTTCCAATTCCTTTACTCCATTAGTGTACTCTCGCCTCTGCAGTAGTGCAAGTCCTAACATATAGTGGGCCTGTTATAATTGAACCAAGTATGAAATTCATTTGACCGAGAAAGAGAAAAAGCATTGCTCCACATTTTCAAGTGCTTACAAATACATGTAATTTGCCAACTTAATCATACTAAAGTACATTCATTAAATAATGAAAACAAAAAATTGAACTGAACTTCACTGTTCTTGTCAAACTACGGCAGAAAGATAGGCCCAAAATAACAAGAAGAAGAAGAAATGGTCTGGCCATGAAAAGCTACCAGTGACCTGATGAGAATGACAACAGAAACTTAACATTGTAGAAAACATTGTAGCCGCACAAAGTGAAACAAATGTAACAAAATCAGCAACAATGAACAAATCATCTGATAAACATCCTGATTTTAAGATTTCCAAGAACTAATGGTGGACAGAGTCTAAAACTACCACAACCGGTGCAAGTGCGTCTATCTATGTGGGTGCATACCATACACAGGATCTTGGAAAATGTAAGAATAAGACCAAAATCACAACAGCCATCATGGACAATCCCAAAAAAAAAAAAAAACAGAAAGCACCATATGAGAAAAGGTACGGTTTATCTGTAAACCCTAATCCATTTCAAGTAAAACAATAGAGATAATAACCTTAAAGGATTTGGGGTCAAGCTGGATGGCTTTGCAACAATCCTCTTCGACTTTCCCCCAATTACTGCAGTAAACCACAACGTCTAAAGAATTGAAAAAGAAAATCCGAGAAAATTATGAAAAACAGAATAAAGGGAAAATTATCCGTACATACTTGCGTTTCCGATGACAAACAGCGCGATTCGTCCAATACACAGCCACATTAGGGCACAGCGTAATTGCCTTCAATTTTACCAACCCCAAATAAAACATTTCAAAATCAATTAACTTCACGCGAAAGGAGAAACAATCCATCGATATTTTCCGTAAAAAGCTTCAAAAGAATCAAAATTTCAAGAAAGAGGAAGAAAAATACCTCAGTATAAGCATCAATAGCAGCTCCAAATCGGTCCTTCCGAAAGTACAAATTTCCATCTTCTTTCAGCCTCTCAGCTTGTTTCGCTGCCTGACTCAATTGTATTCCAGTTCCCATTTGCTTTACTAACTATTAACCTTCTTTCTCAAAGATTTAACACCCAGCACTGGATTGATATTCCTGGTTAAGTTTACTGGGGTTTTTTTTTTTCCCCTCTAAAAGTTTCTTGTTGACACAACTATTGATATGTGTGGGATCTAGGATGTGTTTTGGGTCAAAAGTTTTGTGCTTGGTTGACCGACGCCGTGAGGTCGGATCGGAAGCCTCGCAGGTCCTTTCACTGAAACTGAAAGCAACACGAGCAGGCACAGCATAATGAATAATGACTGTTTTCTTGCAGTGAATATGTAGTTCGGGTTACATACCAGTCACATGGGTTCATCACGGTACGATTCTTATTGGGTGGTTTTCGTCAACCTTTGGCGATGGAGGTCTAAAGAAATGCCTTCAAACAACCACGTTAAGGTAGCCTAACGAATGTTGCAAGGTAAGGTTTCAGAAATTTTCCTAATTAAAAGTATTAAAAAATTAATTAAATATCAAAATATTTAATTTATTGTAGACATAGTCTATCGTTAATTTAATTAGCATAAATCACTCCATAAATTAAGTTTATTTATGATAGATAATTGGTAAAATTAATTATTTTTATGTTGATAAATTGATGGTCAACTGAATTATTTTATAAAATTTTACTTAAAAAGTATTTAATAAATTTAAATTTTTAGATAAGATATTTATTTTATTTATTAAAAGATTCTAAGAACCTGTTTGGTTGAGCTTTTATCAGTAAAGCTTTTATCAGTAAAGCTTTTGTCAGTAGAGCTTTTTTTAAAAGAACTTTTTTAAAAAGCCAATTGATTGTTTGGCTGTCAATTAAAAAAATAGCTTTTTTAAAAGAGTTTCATACAGTAGACTGTTTGGCAACATAAAAATAAAAAGCACT
>JANVCQ010000004.1:21048726-21061892 GCA_025531925.1 Erythroxylum plowmanianum
CTTACATTAACATGTTAATTTCCCACATTAACATGCTAATTAATTCCTCAAAAATCATAAAATAAATCAAAGTCTCATAATAATCATTAAATCATAAAGTAACTTGGGACATTTTTTTAATCATCAAAATTTGAAAGAATTTGCTAAAACTTCCTTCTAGATAAATGTTCCTTATTGTCTCAATTTCATAATGACACCAAAATCATTTAATTTGGTTCAAGACTCCAAAAATTATACACCAAAACTTTCGGACTATCTTCATATCAAAACATTATCCTGCACTTGACTTCCATACGAAAATTAATAATCTTAGAGACTGAATTAAAATTCACTTTCTTCATACAAATTGTAACCCTATTTCTCTAGTTTAATCCAAATCAAGAATCACCTCATTTGGATGACTATAGCAAAAGTTATGGCCAAAATACTCTCAGCTCTTACTAATCCAAGACTGAACATTAAACCCAACTCTAATTCAGAAATTGAAATTCTTAGGGGCTAAATTGAAATTCAATGTCTTCAGATAACTTGTAGCCCCATGTCTCTAGTTTATTTAGAAATAACAATCAACTCAATTGGATCTCTACATATCAAGAATATACGAAAATACTGAACCATGTTCAGAAAATTATCCAACTTATTTTGATTAAATCAATCTCTTCCAATTTAATCTGAAAAATCCACAATTTTCCATGGAGAGGTATAGGGATGTCTTAGGAATCCAACGCTTCAAAAATCGGGTCAATCGGAGGTCGGACAAAAAAGTTATGGTCAAAAGAATGGAGAGGTCGGATCAAAAAAATTTGAAAAATCGGCCGAACGCGGGCTCCTTCCCTCTTCTGACCTTTCCAACTTCTAAAATTCATAATTTTTGACTCAGAACTCAAAAATTTGTAAATTTAGTATTAATAGAAAGCTAAAAGAAATCTCTACAACTTACAAGAAGGACTGAAAAACAAATTCGGTCTCTATAGGAGTCAAAAATCTATTCAAAGTTTCTGTCCCAAAAATGTCACCCTAAATAGTAATAGAACTTCTAACATTTTTATCTTTCAACTCCAAGGTCCAAAAATGTCATACTTTATATCAATGAAAAGATAAAAATGCAATCTACAACTTTCATGAAGGACTGAAAAATCAATTTGACTTCTAAGGGAGTCAAATTTCCAATCAAAGTTATTGTCTCATAATTGTCATCCCAAAACAGTAACAGAAACTTCTAAAAATTATAACTTCACATTTCATGGTCCAAAATTTCTATACTTTACATCAATGGAAAGATCAAAATATAATATAAAACTTTTATGAAGAACTTAAAAGCAATTTCATCCTCTAACTAGGTCAATTTTTCAATCAAAGTTTCTGCCGGAAATTTGTCATCCTAAAACAACATCCAAACTTCCAAATTTCACATCTTCCAATTTTCACAATCAAAAATAACATATTATACATCATTGTATACATCATTGTAAAGCTATGCAATTTCTATATAACTTTCATGTAGACCACTTAATCCAATTCAAACCACATCAGTACAGAATTTCCCTCAAAACACAGTACACACAAATTTACACTTATGAGCATTTTTTAAAAACAAAGCAAAATAACCTTAACTTAGGAAGATCATAACTTTCAATCCCGATATCGAAAAATGTCATACTTTATAGCGATAGAAAGCTCTCAACAGAAGCTACAAGTTTCATGAAGATCATTTTCTCAAATTCAGCCCAAATCAACCCAGAAAAATTCACAAAAATTTCTAGTCAAAAAGTCAACCCTGCTACTATTCATCCTCAAAATTTCAGATTTTCAATTCTCCAAAATCTAACACTTTCACTAATCATTTCTTGCTTTTCAACTTCATTTAAAACAATTCATTCACTATCAATTCTATTTAAACTCAAAAACACCATTTTAGGTCATAATTAATCATAAACATAAACATCAATAACAAAAGCATATTTCACCTTTCTTAATCTCATATAACAATTACATTATTGAATTTTCTTTTTCTTTGCACATGAATAATTCACTACAAATTCCTCATTTAATGTCAATTAATAATTCAAAATTCTAAGAAAATTCGAGGTCCAACAGTTAATCTCACATATAACTCAATGAGGTAATCAAATACTTGTTTGTCTCATGATTTCCTCAATCACAAGCTAAGCCAGCCTCCCAAGCATCAAAAATACATTAAGAACAAGATAGGATTAAAGGGTTTCAATTTACAAGATGAGGGTTACAAAATTTTAGCAAAACTTTAAGGGTTTTAGGGATTATGTAGAAGTGTCGTAGGTGGGAGGTAGGAAGGAGAAACAATAGACCAAAACATGAAAGATGGTGACCTTATAAGAGTAAGAAACATGGGTAAGGTGTGTGGTGAAAAAGATACACATGTGTCATGCCAAGTATCAAGCTAAGAGCCATGCTATGTGTTTTTCTCCTACAATCCCAATTGTTACTCCTTTATTAGTCCATTTGTCATTTAATATCTAGACCATATGTCACTCAACCATACCTTCATTTGTCACTCTTTTATTCAATCCAATTGTCATTCAATTATTGATGCCATACGTTACCATCTCATAGGCTCATTCAAACTAAATTCCCATGTATCATTTTATCTTGCCCTTTTTAACGCTTTTCTTAGACTGAATTCACATATCACTTCATCAATCACTCAATTAGAACAATAAATTCCCAATTCACTAATTATAATTCATTACACAAAATGTAAAAATATTCAACCCAAAAGCACTTCTTTATCATTTAAGATCTTTCATACCCTGGGATATATGAGTGAGTGCATGTACTATTTTTACAATGCCCCTAGATCATAATTCACGTGTTTATGAAAATGTGATGTATGCAAATGAAATGCATTTCATGAATTCTCATATGATGACTCAATCTAATAGTTAAATTTCTAAGTATAAGAAGGGGCTACTACATTATGAATGTTAAACGAATAAAAGTGTTCTTATGAATGCAAATGTGATCCAATGGATATGAGTAGTGTGAACTAGGTATGAATGAATAAGAATTGGGAAATTGAGTGTATATATTGCTAGAAAAGGTTGGTGAATGTATGATTGATGAATTTAGAGTAATTAACCTTACTTAAGATATAAACCTAATTACAAACTAGATGTGTACAAGCTATGATGTTTGAATGGTCAAGATTTATGAATAATGATACATACCTAGAAAGTCAAGTGAGCATGAATTGAACATGACACATATACATGTGCATGAGTGAATAATCATATGATTGATCAATTTAGTAATGTGTAAAATATTTATGTATTGCATGACTAAAGAAGCACAAGTTGATCGTCACCATCCAGACATTGTCGGATCATCAAGGCAACAGCTTTTCTGGAGCATACTGTGAGTTGACGTAGATGTTTCTCACTGTGATTGAATTTTTTTTAGTTAACTTTCAGTTATTGAATTGTTACTTACATGATTGCTATAATTTCAGACATTGTTGGTCTAAGGAGTTTGATAGTTGGGACTGTATATGGAAGTATTTTCAAATTGTGAGTGTAATATGAAATATGTACTCAACCGAATGCTGAATGCTAGACTCACCCATTTCTCCTTCTCTCTGTCTTGCGAACAAGACGAGAAATTGGAAGTTGATCTCTCATGTTTTCAAAAATTGCAAGAAAAAGCCCATTGAGAAGCTAGAAGTTTTAAAAGAGTACCAAAAAGAACTTTGGTATGACGACAATACCTTCACTGGGAAAGAAAAAAAATGTAAGGATGAAGAGTTTGGGAGTAGTTGATGGTAATAATAAGGGAGGTTCATTTCATGGATGTCTTCCAACTAATCTTCCATTATGGTCAGGTTCGGAATCATGTCATGAGCCTTCCTGCGACTCTAAAGGTTCTAAGGCTGGTTCCTGGTATTTATGTTGACCATAGTTGCTTCATTATTGGCAGAGGCATCCACTGATATGTTGTTGAGGCTTTTGGTTCAGGCCACTGTTGTTAAAAACAGCGTTTCTGGGTTCATTGCGTAATTGATTGTATTCGGTGCAATATAAAGATCGTGTCTTTCTTCTCTCAGTTTAAGCATGGCTTTGTAGTATCTAAATTACTTGGTTCCATTTGTTTTAAGAGGATGTTGTGTCTGGATCAACTTCCAGTGGCTTTCACCATGTCGACGTTTTAGAGGGGTGGCTCGGGGAAGAGTTAGTGAATTGTAGTATTCTTAACAATTAGTACATGTTATGGCATAAACTAAGAAAAAGGTAAATACATACCATAATGAGGCAAACAGTCGACAAAACCTTATTGCTTCCTGAAAGAGGAATGACGGCATATTCCTTTTGCTATTAACTATACATGGCACTTGTATCACATATTAACGATACTCAGCACCTTGAATGTAGGCATAATTAAAAATATTTAAAAGTTAATTAAATTTGTTTACATTAATCAGATAAACAAATGACCTGTTAATTGCTCTATTAGTAATCAGATAAACAAATGACCTGTTAATTGCTCTATTAGTACCTAAATTTACCAAAAGAGACGGCAAGGGGTAATAACTAATGATATACATTCACGGCTTCCGCAAAGCAGAGGCTGCACCCATCACAACGGCCAAAATAATGCCAAGACCAGCCCCAATAGACGCACCCACGGTTGCAGCTGTGGTTGAAGATGCTTTCCCTTTCGGGTCTCGACTCCCTGCCAATGCCAATGCATGTTCTCGAGCTAGCTCCACCGAAAGCCTATCCTTAGCAAGTTCCTTGAATGAAATGAAATAATAATGTCTACATTAAGAAATAATCATGTCAATTAAAAAAAAAAAAAGAGAGAGAACCAGAATCTCCAATTCATTCATTTTTTAGAACCAATCATCATCAACTTTTCAAGCTCATTCAAGAATAGTCGACACATTATAGCTAAGCAACGTAATCATGGACCAATGAACCATTCTGCAGTGCATAAGATGGTAGAAACCCCAGTCAAGAATATTAGGAGCTAGCCATTCTCTTTATGATGATGAATGTCACACCTTGTACTGCACAAAAAATTCAATTAAAAAATGGACATATAGTAAATTGGCTCACTGTATATCCTTAGTGTGCCCGCAAAATGAATGTGACGCATTTCCTCAATGACAATTCATGATTATTCTTCAGTAACTGGGCCTCCTTTACGTGCTTCACATATGGACACAAGGAAAAACAAGAATGGCATACAGGAAAACATAGGATTGGATTTTTGTACCTCCAAAGAGACTTCTTCATGACTGCGCAACACGCGGTGAACGAGTTGACAAAGTGAATTAACACCCTCAATGGTAAAAATTGTGTCTTTCTTCTGAAATGGCCTTCGGAAAAGATTAATTGGTCCAAACATAAGCTTTTGAGCAGCTATCCTTACTTCAGAATCTCCACCAGTTGCGATCCATGACAAGGAAGCACTTGCAGCAGCACTCGGTATAACATAAGGGCAGGAATTGACAACTTCTGTGGTACTTGGAGAAGCTTGGTATGCCTGCAAAACAGAGTCAATTGCTGCTCTTTGCTGGTGAGCACTGACAGAAAATTTGTTTGTTATGGCAAGAACCCAAGGAATTCCAAGGGCTTTAGCCTCATCTAACAAGAGTGAAAGGACCGGCTTTTGCTGTGAAGAATTTGCATTACTAGACCGTGGGATCTTATGGGACAAGTTATGCACAAGAATAACCAAATCTGTCTTCCTACTGAGATCACGAATTCCCATCCACAATTCATCCCTGAAGCGTGAGGCCTCTGCATTCAGCTCCTGTGTAGAAACATCCAAAGCACTCAGGATAAAATTCTAAAATATTGTAAGGCACCACATAAGCTAAGACACTTGCCCCGCCAACCCCATGATGATCAACACTACACATTATTATAGTCATATAAGTGCATACAAATGAGATTTATATAATAAAAAGCGTACCTGCAAATTTACACCCATTGCATCAGAGTAGCAAATGCCACCAGCAATGCCTTCTTGAACATCAGTCTCTATGTGCATGCTGTCAAAATTAGTGATAGTTGTTTGTCTGCATTGACCCATAATTGCCTTAAACAATGAAGTTTTACCAGCACCCTGCACAACAGATGATGTGTAATATGCATAGGCAGAAACTAATAAGAAACAAGATCCTCATTTTTTAAGTTCGCATCTACAAGGTTAATCACCTCAAGGCCAAGCAACCGCACTCGACGGGTTCTGACATGAACCTCCTTTGAGATAGTAGCAAAATCACTTGCGCAGAAAATGTATACATCTCTCAGACCTTCTGGACAGAAGATACTTTTATCTTCTGTTAAAACATGCTCCCGATTATTACTAACAACATCCGATTCTATAGAAGGAAAAACAGGCAACAAGGGATCTGCCACTATCAGATGCTTTGGTGGTCGTCTTAATGGAGCTCCAACTATAACCCTCATCTTTTGTAGTTCTGATTGCAGTCCATAATTTGAAGTGTAGCTGGGTGCCGAAGGAAATGATTCCACTTTAGTTGAACACCTGGATGGGAAAAATGTATGACTTAAGGTAAAATCAAGTTCCAAATATAAGGTACATTTAAAAAGGATAAGAAAATGTTTTTAGTAACTTCTTATAAAAGTGTTCAGACACATTAAGGTATGCATACTGGAAGATAACTTTCCACATGGAAAGGACAACATTACACATTGATGAGTGCATCATGACCAACTTTTCGCCGTACATCAAGTTATCTAATGGACATGCAAATTGTTGGAAATATTCAGTTCATTCACAATTAATATAGCATAGAAAATGATAAGAAATCACCAAGACGCCTATTGGAGCATTGTCATATTAAGAAAATCAATGTCAACAAGCACATCTGGTTAGGGAGATTAAGATTTAAATATACTATTAAAACAAAGTAAATGGGAGTTGTAGTTGATGGTTGGCACCAGAAAAAAGTCAAAAGGCAAATTGAAATAAGCAAGAAAAGACAGTATAGTACCAGCTACCATTCACTTGAGCATGAACCAAGGTGCAAAGGTGCAACCCAAAACCTGTGATATCAACTTTTAATGGTTCTCCATTCTTCTCACCAGGAACACCACTCCATCCAAGAGGAGCAATTGAAGTAGCTGTACGAATAACTGGTGATTCTACAATATGTGCAAGATCTACAGCGCCAGCAACTGCAAGACCAAGCCATTGTTGCAAATGTGGAAGGTGTGGCAATTGCTCCATTCCTAGGAAAGATGAAACACCATCGTCTATGCACTTGTCATAAATTCTGCACAAGCAAGTGCAAGTTTTCAATTTATGCTTTCTTGACTTGAGAAACCATAAAAAATTCTACAATACCTCTGAAACCGAGACCTATATGACTTCATTGAATGTGACTGGAATCGTTCCCTTAGTTCAGCAATTACAGATCTGACCTGAACATATCTTTGCCAAAACACAGCAAACAAAATGAGAGATCCCATAGTAACTACCTCCACCAATAGTTAGCATACTTCTCAGAATCAAGAAATTTATGTCAGGCCTGGTCCTCAATTTCTCACAGATACAGAACCTAAATCATATGAGAATAATTGATGTTATGCAAAGGAAACTCGTACCGAAGTCAATTTTGAATACTCTGCACCTGATAGCAATTCCACTGATGAATTCCCCAACAGATATAGCTGTTGCAGAAAATTATTCCATTATTTGCATAACAAAATATGTAGAGCATGTTAAGACCAGTAAAGAAGCAAAAATGAGATGAGTGCATATACCCTGCTCTTAAGGTAAGACCATTCATTGACTAGAATGTACAACTCCTCAACAAAATTCAAGAAAAAATACCAGTAAAGGCATTACAGTGAAAGCTTATGCATTGCATACCAAAAAAAAAAAAAAAAAGAATAAAGGAAATTTAAAATACCCATAAAGTTTCTTCGCAAGGATTACCTTAGATCACAGCCAGCACAAACAACCTTAATCAGGATTTCATTCCCATAGAAAACATTTGGTGCAAATATATTAAATAATAAAGGAATTACGGTAAAAGATAAAAGAAAGAGGAACAACTCGGGAAGGAACATTGTACATCCACTGATTTGCAATATAGTTGTCATAGATCTCAATCAAACTTAAAGATTTATCATTATGACAAATCTAAAGAAATAGCAAAGAGCAATCAAATTAACACCAGTGTTTTCCACAGTTTTCAAACAGCTTTCCACCAGCTGGACTTTAAGAGAACAGAGTAATTTTAAATGAAGTAACTTTGCTTTCTCACCTGACCAAATGGGACATACGATGGTAGATAAGGAACTTGACGCCAGTTTCTTCCATCCCCATTTTTACTGTTTGTTTTTTCAGTTGATTGGACAGCTATTGCATCATCCAGTGACTGTGAATTGGTCCCAGTTATTGGTTTAAGAGATATTCCATCAGAACCTTCTTGGATCTCAAGAGACGGGGGTTCAGCTACTATATCCTGAAGTGAAGATGTTCCAACAGGATTAGAGGCTGAAGATGTGTCTGTAAGATCAACTTGCATTCCAGTGTACTTGTTAAGCTGTCTTCTTAATCCCTCAAGAGGAACAAGCCTTGAAAGTCTCCAAAAAGAAGTCTGAACAGGACCTAAACCCAGAACTAACTGCTCCCTTCCATTCTCTTTTAACTTTTGTGCCCTTGACTTTCCTAGCCCTCCTTTGCCTTTTGAGACCATTCCATTTGTACTTTCAACCTCAGCATTGGTAGACAAAGGTTGGGCATTATAATGATGGAAATATGCAGGAGACAGGATGCGAGGAACCAAATCTTCAGGAATGCAATAACTCTTAAAATAGTGTTGCCAGCCTTTTTCATGGACATAACTATAGAATTGGTGAAGGAGAAGATAGAACGTCATATTTGAATGTACTAGTCTTATTAGTCCATAAGTGAGTCAACATAAGATAGCAATATCTTTTGTTATCTAACACAGGATAGAAATACTATTTGGAAAATGAAAGGAGACATACTCTCTTAAAGCAGCATTTCCAACTGGGGGTTGAGAAAAGGTTATGCACTTAATGCTAACTTTTTCATTGTCTTTCAATGAAGATGATGCAGCAACGACCCTCAAAATAGCAAGTGTAGCTAATGCTGCTACCTAAATGGATAGGAAGTTGAAAAGATGAGACATATGGAAACAGAAAGAAAGATCTCTGCTAAAGAACATGAAGAAGTTGACTAACTTACCGCACCACCAAGTGAATGTCCACATAGTACAAGTTTTTGTTTCTTCTTTTGTGCAAGCCTGTACAACTCTAAAGCAGGTATCCCTTTAGCACGAGCTAAGAATCCCTAATGCCAAAGTTCAAGAAAACCAGATGGATGAGTACACATCTGAGTTGAAACATCGGCAGTACAGAAAATATAAAAGAGAAAGAAGGATCGTATTAATGCACATAGAACACCATGTTAGAAAAATATTGCAAAAATGAGTAAGAAGTTACTCGGTGAGCAGCAGGCTTAGGTTGGTCTTTCACTTGTTTAGGTTTTGATTCAAGTAAACTCCTCTGATTTTCCTCATTGCCTTTATAATTTTCACCTGGTCTGGACTCAACAGCTTCTCCCTTGGCAGTATCCTCCACTATATCTTCATTAAATATAGCACCTTGTAGTATATTGACATCAGTCACAACATCCCTGATTATAAGAACTAGGTCAAATGCCATGTAAAAGATATCAGGTTGTCAGCTTATCCATAAAGATATAGAGCTTACTTGTACTGCTTTGTTCCAACAAAGGATGCAAACAATGTGTCACCCGCTTCAGCCAATAGGTACCTTCAGCAATAAAAATGAAAAGAAGCTATAATGCATCAACAAGAATAAAGCCACTCAGGAAAAAAAACAAGTGAATCATCCTGAAAGAAACGTACATGCTCAGGAATGATCAGAAAAATAGATGACGCATCACAGACAAGAATCCAACCATTTATTTTGAAGATCAAAATCAAATAAAGCGTCTACACAATTGGATGAAATTCAGTTTTTCACATCATGCATGGAAGGTTAAAATGAAAAGAGGCATATCTTTACAATGGCAACTGCAGATCAATGTCTTCGGTTTCCTCAAACTTGCAAAGCATAACAATTGAAAAGTGCAAATATTAAGTCGCATAATTTTTTGAAAAGACAAAGTTAAGACAGTTAAGGAACAATTAACAGGCATCAAAAAACTGGAGTGGCTGGTAAGTAAAGAGTGATGTATAAACAATCAATTACAAAAGGCTTAGAAAAACCTGTGAGGAACATGGTCTGAGGAGGGCTGTACACGCTCCAAGGAGACAACTTGTCCTCCAAAATCGGCCTTAAACCTGTTCACAGCTCGAACCATCTCACTAGCTGGTCTCTACCATATAACAAAGCCATATCGTAAGTATGATAATCACAAACAATTCTACAAGTGGACAACATTCATAATAATATTCCACCTTTAAACATTCAGAAAACGAGATCCTAGCACAAGAGGTAGTTCCTTAAGTAACTCCATATAGTCCTAGTAGTGAATGAAAAGCCATTCTGTATGATTATTGTGTCACTTTTGGTTGTTAACCAATTTAAGATTCTGAGGACTTCAAATATTCGAATTCTTATATGCAGATGTAAAGAAGTTGCTAAAGCTCAAAGTCCATGAATGCTGTTGGCGCTTATATTTTGGTTTCCCGCCTTTTCTGATTATTCTTTATATTTTATATTTTTTCTTTTTCTCTTTTTCGTTTTTAGCTAGGGAGGTTTTCTTCTTATGTTTTGACAGTTATCTGGAAAACCAGAGGGCTCTATTAAAAAGGGTTGAACACGATTTTTTCTTTGTAAGTTGGAAATAAAATTAAGTCTCTCTACATGATGAGAGCTTAAGTTCGTCGTTGTGTTCATCCCAATCTTCAGATTTTATCATGGTATCAGAGCCATAACCAGGTGCTATCTCTTCAACGTTTTTCTGTTACATTCTTGATTGTGTTGTTGAAACACTGGTTGCGATCTGTTACGACTTCATTTTGAGTGTTGGTTGTTAAGGTTTCTTCGACTATGTCTACTGAAGTTCAATTGCAATGAACACTGAAACAGGACCATGGGCATTAAACTATTTAAATTTTGGTGAAGGGAATCTCAGACACGTAAAAGCTTGATGGGAAGTATGACTGATGAAACACGACCCAGAACATCAAGAGCCTATTTTGCATTTTCTCAACTTCTTATTCTCCGTGCTTACCGATATAGAGGAAAAGTCAAGGAAGCAAGTTTTGGCGGCTCAAAACTTCACCTAATAAGATTCTTCAAACGTTTATTTCCTGAAATATTGATTAATTCAGATGCCTTTTATAAGAAATGAATAATCTATAGTTCCCAAAACTAGCTCTTACGCTTCAAAACAAGCCAATCTAAGAAAGACTGGATACACCAAATTCCCTCTCAACTACCTGTAACTTGCTACAGAACAAGACTGGATACACCAAATTCCCTCTCAACTACCTGTAACTTGCTACAGAACTTTTCAACCAAACAAAGCCAATATATATATCCAAAACAAACCATTGCCATTAACCTAAATTAAACCCTAAGAAACCTAGTCCATTTTTCAAACGCCTTCACTTGTCCTTCGCAGCAGCTTATTAATACAAAAAGCAAATTGCAAAAAAGATAAATTAAAAAGTGGGGTGGGATAGAGTTGTAAGTTGATTGACCTTATAAACGCATTCAGAAAGGACCATGCAGCAGAGAATATCCTGCAAGTCTGAGACAGAGTCGACCTTAAGGGCTAGGCAGAGATCTTGGAGCTGTTTCTTGCGACGCTCGTACTCCAACTGAATCTGTTTTCTCTGCTCTCTGTCGCTGATGATCCACGGTGGCCATCGCATTCTCCACTGGAACGGGCCCCAGGACAGTCTAAGGATTTTGGCCCGCTGCTCTCTCATCCACGACTCTACTCGGCTCTGTATGGCCTCCATAGATAGAGAAGTAGTGTGTGTGTGATTGTATAAAATCAAAACACCAAATAATTGAATCCGAATACAACAAAATTAAGGGAGAAAAGGAAGAGGATTGAGTGGAACAAGCGTGTAACGGACTTGGACATGAATAGGTGGGAAGGGGAGGAGAAAGGAAGGAATCTGCGTGTGATTGGAGGAAGCATATGCCTCCCCCCAGTTATCACACACAACACTCGGTTTCCGTTCCGCTTCCGTGTCTCGAATTTTGCTTCAAAAAACTTTTTATTTAATGGGAATATCACTCGGCCGGCTATACCTAGGCTAAATTTATAAGATACTTAATACGTATGGGTAACAACTATTATTCGTACTTTTATTTGCTATTTTCTGACACTTAATTTAGTTTTAGGCACAATAACTACACAGTGACAAGCCAAAGAAGTACCGAGGAAGAGGCAACAAGGAGAAAGGTCTTCTAGAAACTTGACTGGAGCTTAAAAGCCACAAAAGTGCAAAAAATAGTTCATCCACTGGAGGGACCTAATATGTTTTTTAATGTCGGAACTCACGAAGAGCAATATCAAAGGCTCAAAGACAAGAAATTCAAGACCGGCATAACCATTGATTGGGTGGTGCTAGAATAGATCGGCTTGGCCTAGCAAGTTAAGGACCTTATTGACGTTGGAGTATGGTCTCATTTCTTTAAGATTATGGAGCCCATGTAATGGGAGCTTACGCTCGAGGTGATTTCCATGTTCTTCATTAAGAAAGGTTGCTACGATTGGGACTGACCAAGCATGATCCAGTTCTAGATATTTAGGGAGATACTCCAAATGAGTTATTCAGAGTTCTTCGTCTTGATGGGTCTTTATGACCAAGGTTCGGGGAGACATTAGAATATGTAGCATTTCAAATAGACTTCCCGTCTGGGATGTGTCCTCGACACTTCTGGGGTACTATTAGCAAAGAGGACGAGTATGACCCCAGCAAATCCAAAGCATTGACACTTCAGCACCCTACACTAAGATACATCCATGGGATTCTGATTCGTACAATGAGTGGGCAGGGTGACAATCATGGAATTGTCGGGAACCAAGTGTTAGTAGTGTGCCCTAGGCCAATGAACATATGTGACTTTTGTACTAACATTATGACTTATTAATAATATATTATGAGGTATTCTTTTATATATGCATGTATA
>JANVCQ010000004.1:21065890-21082790 GCA_025531925.1 Erythroxylum plowmanianum
AAATTGTGTTAAGTGGAAATGTTTATGAATGAATGTGGGCCCAATTTGAGTTTTCGATTTTCGCATTTTGTGTTATCGATTTTCAAAAAAAACTAAAAGAAATTTATGTGGACTTTTAAATGATCGAGTGATTTAGCATGCCACCCTCGCGGGGCTCAGACTCGGATATCACCATCGATGTCAGGTTCGGGTCTTGCCGGAGTGGGGTGCTACACCATATCCCCGACTTCTATTGAATATGCAACTATATGCCCTGACTGTGCCCCTTCCTCTCCCCTGTGGTAGTCGAAGTCGACTTCTCTCTTTATCTCATCTATGCTCTTTAAAGAAGAGGTGTAAACTAGAAATTAGTGTACTCACTGATTTGGAAAACAAATCCAATACATGCCCCATTATTACTTTTTTTTATTGCTAGTTTATTATGCTCTCTAAACTGATATGCATATCCCCCTAAATCAAAATTAGGATCGTGTTATGTATAATTGAATGTTTTGGGAGTATTTGAATTATATGAATCATTGTCCCACCAATTGTTAGCAGTGTATCCACTAGCATTTAGTCGCCTGTGGAGACATCTACTAGGGGTGATAGTTGCCACTCACAAAGGCAAAATCTTTGCTAAGAGGTGACTATTAGTGGGGTGACACACGGTAGTCTAGGAGATCCATAAAGACTAAGGCCCTGTTTGACAATCAACGGATTGCATTAGCTGTCAGCTGATTCTATCAATGGTTAATTGACAGCAGATTAATATAGCTTTATTTGACCAACGGATGACATCAATTGTTTATTTAAGGATGTTTGGTAAAATTAACTATTAGTATTTGTTGTTTATGTGTGAAATGATTTATGAGGGTGTACCTAAAAAAAAGATTTATAAGGACATGAGTATTATATCTTAGTATTTCTTTGAATATTCTCATAATAATTTATTCTTAAGTTTCAATTTGCTTTAGTTAATCAGTCAAAATTAAATAAATCAAAACCTATTTGCCTATGTTCAAAATAAAAAATAGTTATTTAAATTAATGTTAGAAACTAAACTAAAAAATGTTGTAGTTAATGAGCATAAAACTTATTTTAAATTATATTAAAATGTAATCCCTTAATAAAATTAGTCTTATCTTATAACTAAAACTAAAATAAGGTTTTTAATAATTTTATTTATTAAAATTAACATTAAAATAATTTTTTTACACATAATAACTATTTGTAGAGACATTTTCATGTTAAAAATATTTAAATATTTTTTAATTTAATAATTTAATTTTCTTAATTGTAGAATTTAATCTAAGTTTAATAAGTACAATGAATGCAACTCGAAATTCTCCTACCCAAGCCAATCTTTGAATCTAACATTATAGAAAATTTTGATTAGTATAAAATAATTTGGTAGCAATTTTTGTATTGTACAATACCAAATCCAATGATATTTATTTTATTTAATTAAAAATGGAATAATTTTAAAAATAATGATACCAATATAAAGCATAAAATTTTATTAAAGAAAAACTTTCAACTTGGTTTAATTTTTAATAAACTAGAGTTTTTTTGACTTCGAGTAAATTAAATTCATAGTTTATGCTTATCTCTCTCTCTCTCTCTCTCTCTCTCTCTCTCTCTTTCCTCTCCTCTTCTCTACTGCAATTTTTAATAACTTTTGAGCACAACCGTCATTTTGTTCCTTAATTTCTCAACTTCTATAAGGAGAGTTTTCAAAAATAGTGGATTAGGTTCAATCCACCAACCTAATCAGTTGATTACCAAATATGATTATCAATGGTTTGACATAGACAAACAACCAAATACCTCTCAATCTACCAAAAAATAGTTTATCAGTCATTTACCAAACAAGGCCTAAAGTACTAGCATTGAAATAGCAAATCCAGGCGATAATAGCTGAAGGAGAGCAAAACAGAAGCGGCAAAATGCTAAAAAACCGGTTTTGGAAAAAAGATGGGCCATATGTAAGGTCTAGCGTCTAGAGGACAAACGTTGTTGCACATGCAATATTCGTGCCTTATAAAAAAAGTCCCCAATTTATTTTTATTTTAATCATTATGTGATTTAAGCCTTTCCTTTATTTACATTGATTTAATTTAAATTAAGTTAATTTAAATTCACATTAAATTTGAAATTTTGTTTTTATAAATGCTCAAGGATTATCTAGTTTAATTTTTCAAAGAGTTGAATTATTAAATTAAATTAGTTATTAAATCAATAATTAGAATTAAGCAAAGGTTTTAAAGGATTTCTTTTATAATTTGATTGTGTCAGAAATTATTAAGATAATGAGATTATATCATTTTTTATGAGACCTACTTTTTTAAATTTTAAATTGTGAATTAAATATTAAGTACACATTAAAAACACGATAGTTTCCTTCCAAATTTAAGAATAAAACCAGAGTTTTGTTTGTTATAAGACTTGTTGAGTAACTTTAACGCCCCTTTAACCCGAATATGTTTTTTCTTAAATTAATGGATCCTACTTAACTATATTTTTATGATTTATATAAGTGAATCATAATCATTTGAATTTATAGGCAAGGTTAAGAATAACATATAAGATATAATTTGGCAAATAGTTATCACTTAATGAATTTAAGAGTCATGTAGGATCTAATTGATAAAGTTGTTATCTACCTAATTTAAATTTAGTTGTTTTATTGAGAAAACTCAAGATCAACTATTTTTGAATAGGATCTTATAGAAAATTATTTGATAAGTTCTTGATTTAACAGTGGGGCAATTATTTTGAATAAAATAGTGGGAGTAATTAAATATTTATTAAAGTCTTTATTTTATTTGATTTTGTGTAATAAACTAATAATTGCTTTTTTATGTCTTTTGGTTGTCAAAAGAAGATGAGTATCAATCTATCCCTGAGAAATGTTGAGCAAGTTTTACTTCTATAAACCCCTCAATAATTCGCAAGTGCACGGGTCGTAAAGCGTAATATTTGGGGTGTTGATCCCTTGAGGAATTAGTGAACTAATTGAATCTTAATATTATCTAAGGTTATAATAAATGTGATAAAAATGACAATAAAAACTAAAGCAACAAATTAAACAATTGATTATGAATTGATTGAAATTGAAATTATGAAATTATCACAAGGAAATCAAAATAGAGTAAAACCACCTAAAAATCAAGAAATCGCATAAGACAAGATTAACCAATTATAAGAAGAGGGGATCCATTCTATCGTCAATTGTTAACTTAATTACTTTTGAGTTAATTGGTATCGATCTTAGAATTTGGAAAGGTCCATTATTCTCTCTCTCTCAACCTAATCAATAAACCCTAAATCATAATCCCTAATTGAATCCCAATTTTTGATTATGCAATTTCTCAATTAACAAAACAACCCACGTTTTAATTACTTCTTAAGCAATCTAATAGACAATTGAGACCTCACATAAGATCTCTCTTTGTGAAATTACCGATTTGATGTTTATATGATCTATTAGGTTGTTAATTCTCATTACCTAACCTAATCATGTTACTATCGATTCAATATCTCAATATGTTACCAAAGTATGCAAAAATGATAAAAAAAATCACAATACCCAAACACATTAACATCAAAAGCTTAAGACACTTACTTTAGTTCATATTTGATTTTAGGTATAAATTGAGTCATCTTCTTGAGATTGACACTCACTTGTCTTCATGGAATAACAAGGAAAAGGATTAGAGCAAGAGGAAAGAAACAAGTGCCAAAAGGAATGGAGAATTACAAAGTCATGCACCTTGAGATACATCTCACAACCATGACAAATAAATATGGTCTTGAGATACATTTTCATAGGCGTGAGACTCTTCTCATGCCCATGAAAATTGTGTCATGGGTGTGACACAGCAGTCACATCTATGACTTTCACACCTGGCACTCGAAAACCCTACTTTTCAGTATAAAAAGAACATGTAACGACAAAAATGTTTATGAAAGGTTTGAGGAATCGTTTTGGAGCCCTGAGGTTTTAGTTTTGATGAAAAAAAAGGGGTAAAGCTCCATTTATTTGGAGACCCATGGAGGGTTAGCTTTTTGATGCCAGTTCGGAGATGATAACGACATCGAAGATCCCGGTTAAGCATTTCTCTCCATTGTATTTGTTGTTCTTTCTCTTTTAGGGATTGATTATGTTATCTTGTGTTTATTGAATTGGGTAATATGTAAGAATGATTGAATGCTCTATTTGATTGTTTTTATGTATGAACCCATTACTAAAATCGAAGATGATATATAATTGTTATGTTTCTGATTCATTTGAGGCAACTAATGGTTTTTTATCATTAGAGATAACAAAACCAGGTTAAATGACATGAGCTTGTGTAGTTGTTGTCTTGATTTATCTATTTTTCTAATTTGTAGTGCAGTTGTCCATTTAAATCTAGAGAACTTGTCCTAAGTTGTTCGATAGCCAGGTTTAATTAATGAGCTTTTCTTAATTAAACATAACCTAAGAGAAAATTGGGTTTAACAGAACTTATTGTTAACCTACGATTAATAGTTGTTAGGAGAGATATGAGAATAATAATTCAATGAGGTATCTTTAATTGTATATCGACCAAGATTGAACCGATGATCGAGTTCCTATCGTATTCATCACTTTTTATCATTTTTGAATGATTTCTTTAATTTTTTGTTTGTTTTTTTGTTTTATTTTCTTATTTGAAAACCAACAAAACCCCTCATAACCTGAACAATGATTAATTTCATTTCAAAAGCTTTACACACACTCTCTGTAGGATCAACCTAGACTCATCACTGCTATACTTGTAAGTCTAATTACTTTGAGTAGTGTTATCACGTGTTACGTTAATTTTGGAATCGTTATTGGGAGTATGGTGTTTTAGTTTTAGTTTTTTTATTTTAATTGGTGTTTTGTATATATTTGTTTATAATTAGTTTCTTTTCAGTAATTTCTTAATCTTTTCACTTTTTGTTTAGTGTTTATGTGTTAAAAGAAAAAAATTTACATAGATGGAAGTAATTTTTCGTATAATCATATTTGGAGTGATTATACAAAGTTTAGTTATGAATTAGATAACCAGTAAAATTACTTCCATAATAGTTTGCAGGATGCATAGCAATTCCTGAATAGACCAAAAGCTTCTTATTACAACTCAAGTCCATCTCTAGAAGAATTAGTTAATGCTTTTGCTACTAACACTTTGCAATTTTAGTAGGAGGAGAGTTAATTTTGGCAAGATATAAGGTTTAGCATCGACAATTTGGAGTGGCAGTAAAACTCAGGTACATCTCTAGAAGAATTAGTTAATGTTTGTGTTGCTAATACTTTACAAGTTCAACAGGATATGATACAATTATAGTAAGATACAACATCTCGAATCTAGAACTTAGCAAGCCAGGTGGGTCAGCTTGTAAAAACTATCAACCACTTAGTATCACAAAGAGAAGATATACAACTATCTCAACCTGAGGTGTACCTAAGGGATGTTAGTGCAAAGACCTTATAGAGTGAAGAGGATCTTGAGAATATTGGGAATACTACTTAAGAAATTGCTTGTAAAGAAGAAGTAGAGAAGGAGCTTGAAGTAGAAAAGAATATATCATTTAAATCAAAGGCAATTGTTGAGTTCCTAATTGTTGTTAAAACTATCCCTTTGACTTTACTTGACAAATTGGAGAAATTGAATGAGGAGGAGAAAGGTGAAGAGATATTCCAAGAGTGTAGGGACTCAATAGATATTAAGATTTTGAAGATAGGGAAGATAATGAATATCAAAGGTCATCAAATAAGACCCTATCTTGAACAACCTTAAGTAGAGGAGGCGTAAACTGTGACATTCAAAGATCATAATTCTATTACGTAATGAGGAGAAAAAGGAGTCAAGCCAGCAACAACAAATAAAGGCGCTACTTGGGAGGCAACCCAAAGGAAGTTCATTTCTTTTCCTTTATATCTTCGTATTTCTTTCTTATATGCATGTGTATTTTTAATTTTGTTTGCTTCTTCCATGCTTTTAAGTTTTCAAAAAGAGAGAGAGTGAGAGAATCAAACAAATAAACAAACATTTTCTCATTTTTGTTTCTATTGCTTCTAGGATTATATAGTCATAATTAGAGTGTGAATTGACTAGAAAAATTCATAGCAACTTTAGCATGTACTTTTGCTCTTATGATTGGTCAATATGTAGTATCTTTAGAAGAGTAGGAACTAGTGTTAGACACAAGCCAATGAGATTTTGAGGCTTATTAGATTGACACATCCATATCAGTCTCATTATTTTTTATTTTTGTGTGACCTTCATGACATATACATCCTGACTTTGCTTTGATTTTCTATTTAAGACCACATTTTTAGCACATGCTTTATTATGGAAACAATATAGGCATTATTTATTTTTATAAAATACATTAGCTAAATAGTTTACCCTTTGATATGTTTTTTTCCTTTTATTAAGCCCCTTAAGCTTTATTAGCCTTTCTTTTTATGCTAACCACATTACATGCTTTAAACTTAAACAAATTTGCTATCTAAGCTTTAAACCTAGTGGAACACTTATTGATTGTGGATAATTGTAGATGCACAAAATTATAAGTGAGAGGGTGTGCATTTGTGTGGGTTTGTTATAATCGTTGAAATGTCATTTTATGCCTTATCAACAGATTTTGAGGTTGATGTAGCTTCTTTCAAATTTCAAATGAAAAGAAAAAGAAAGAAAGAACAAAAGAAAGAAAAAATAAAAGAAAAATATGTTTAAATAAAAGTATAAAAGAGGAAATGCATTTGTTTTTACAAAGTTATTCATTTTTAGTTTCTCCTCTTAAGCTTGTATGGAATGGGTGATTTGAGTATATTGCATATGAAGTAGATGTTGTTTTGGAAGGTTCACTCCTTATAGTTTCAATATATCATTATCATTGATTTTTTTCAGTGATCCCTTCCAAGTGATTTATGCTTCATGTCATTTGTAGTGTGAGAGCTTGAACTTTAGCTATGAAATATAATTTTTGTTTTCATCAAACTAATGGTACCCAGTGTTGAATGAATGTTAGTTTTTGTGCTTGATGTTGTATTAAGTGTTACTTTTGCTTTACTAGCTTTGATGACTTTTGCACTATACTATCCAAATACATCTCACCTTACGTTTTTCCACATTACAACCTTAGAAAAGTCCTTTGATTTATGATTATGCATGTGAATCCTAATGGTGGAGAAATGAAATGATTTGTAAAGTTGTGGAATGTTATGATCATGAATGATTTTTTAGTGTACCTTATCAAAATTAGTGCAGCTTACTGCACATGAAATTTATTTTATTTAGTTTATTTACTAAGTTGATAAGTTAGCAAATCTTTGGTAAGACTTGTTCACAGTTTGTTACTATTCTTTTGGTGATTGAAATCAGTAGTGGAGAATTTTGTGGAAAGTTAGTTAGATTTGTGCTATAAATAAGTCTTGTAAACTAAAGGAAATATGTCACTTCTCAAAAGTTCTTATTAATGCAAATTTCCTTCCTTCCATTATACTCTGTAATTTTTCTTCTTTTTTGTAAACTTTTCTTTGTTTCATGGTATCAAAGCCTGGTCATTCAACTTAATTTGAGTGCAGAAAGAAAAGTTTTGTTGTTTATAATTATGGAGATGGTAAACAATGGAAATTCACAGTATGGGATGGAGAAACTTACACGCAGCAATTATAAGTACTGGAGAATGTGTATGGAGGCATACCTTCAAAGACAGATCTATGGGAATTAGGGGAATTAGTGGCTAGTGCTAATACTGAAATTCCTGCAGAAGCTCCTGAGAATGCCAAATTACGAAAAAAGTGTAAGATCAAGTGTGGGAAGGCTCTCTATGCTTTGAGAATGTTAATCAACAAAGAGTACATTGATCACGTTCATAATGTAAGTTCTCCAAGAGAAGTTTGGGAAACACTTGAAAAGTTGTTTACCAAAAAGAATATAGCAAGGTTGCAACTCTTGGAAAATGAATTGGCAATGTTAAAATAAGGAGGCATGTCAATATCAAAATATTTTTTGCAAATTAAAAATATTTGTGCTAAAATTTCATAAATAGATGCGGATGAGAAAATTAGTGAATCCCATCTACGTCACTTTCTTATTCGCAGCTTGAAGGAGTATGGACCCTTTATTACTTCTATTCAAGGATGGTCATAATAACCATTTGTTGAAGAATTAGAGAATTTACTCTCTAATCAAGAAGCTCTTGCAAAGCAATTGGCAAAGAATTTTGAGTCAGATGTTGTTTCCTTTTCAAAAGACCAAATAAGAAAAATTCATTTGGGAACAAAAATAACAAAGAAGAACATGTAGAAAAAGGTGAATCCGATGAAGAAAAAGGTGTCAATTCATAAGAAAAGAAATATGTCACATGCCACAGATGTGGAAAGCCTGGGTATATCAGCAAAAATTGTAGAGTGAAGCTTGTCAAAGCCAATGCTGCATCCACAAGTGAAGAAGATGATCAACTTAAATGAGAGCATTGTTTTTCTGTTGAGGCTATTGAACAAAAGCCCACTCAAACTTTTGTTAATTATGCCAATAAATAGAAGGAAGAGTGGATCGTAGATTCTGGTTATTCTAACCATGTTACTGGCAACGACACCTTGTTCTCAGAGATGCATAAACATCATGAAGATCGAGTTATTGTTACTGTTGATAACTCAACCCATCCAGTAGCAAACGAAGATGCTGTGATAATTGATGTTGACGGAACAGAAGGTGTAAAGGTGAAGGATGTTTATCACATGCCATGTTTGACTAAAAATTTAGTTTTTGTTCCTCAAATAACTGAATTTGGAAAGTATGTCTTATTTGGCCCAAAAGATGTAAAAATTCTTGATAATGTGAAAGAAATATTAGCTGATGTTATTTTTACTGGAGAGAAGAAAGGGTGTTTGTTTGTCATGTCAATAGGAGAAGCTTATATGAAGAAAACAAGCCAAACTGATAATGTTCCAATTTGGCATGCTCGGTTGGGCCATGTTGGCTATCAATTGTTGCGGAAAATTTCTTCAATGAGGTTAGTAGATGGTTTGCCAACTCTCATGAATGTCCGTGAAGATGTTATTTGTCATGGTTGCCAATATGGAAAATCTCATTACCTTCCTTTCAAAAGGACGTCAAATAAAAAATCCTCGTTGTTTAAGCTAGTTCGTACAGACCTGATGGGACCAACAAGAACTTCAAGTTATGGCGAACATCATTATGTAATGGTGTTGGTGGATGATCACTCAAGGTTCACTTGGGTGAAATTTCAGAAAGAGAAAAGTGAAGCTCTATCTAAGTTTATAGAGTTCAAAGAGGCCATTGAAAAAGAATTCATGAAGAAAATAAAATGTCTTCGAAGTGACAATGGTGAAGAATTCATGTCTGATGATTTCTTTTAATATTGCCATGACAACAGTATTCTTCGTCAAATGACTTGTTCGGACACTCCTCAACATAATGGAGTTGCATAAAGGAAGCTTGGCTTTCTTACTTCAATTTGTCTTTCATGCTTGCATGACAAGAACCTTCCTTAGAAGCTATGGGAAGAAGCCATTCAAATTGCATGTCATGTGACTAATAGGCTAGCTTCTTGTCCAGGTACACAAAAATCATCCTTTGAGATTGTATACGGTGAGAAGCCAAATGTAAATTATTTTCGGGTTTTTGGTTCCATTTGTTATGTCCATGTTCCCAAATCTAATAGAACCAAACTTGACCCAAAAAGCAAGAAAATGTGTGTTTATTGGTTATGACTCTTTTACGAAAGGTTGAACACCCATAAACAAAGAAATTTACAACTTCTAGAGATTTGGTGTTCGATGAGGTGTCAACTTTATTTTCTACTCAAAAGATTGTTTTTGAATATAATCAAGTTGATTTGGAGCTAGTATTTCCTGAAGCAGTTGTATAGGCACCTTTTAATGAAGAAATAGAGTTTGAACCCCCAGCTCAAAATGTTACTGAAGGAGATGATAGTGGACAAGAGGTGATAAGAAGATCAACGAGGGAGAAAAGACAACCAACTTATCTCAAAGATTATGAAGTTAACAATTGTTCAGTTGCTTCATGTTTCTTTGCAGGTGCTTTAACTTCAGAAGAACCAACAAGTTATGAAGAAGCAAAAAGCTGCCTAAATTGGAAAAAAGCTATACAAGAAGAGATTGAGGCTTTACATAAAAATGAGACTTCGGAGCTGGTTCCTAAACTAGAAAAATGTGAGCTAGTCACTTGCAAATGGGTTTTTTGCTTAAAGAAAAAATTAGATGGCATCGTTGACAAGTTTAAAGCTCGTTTAGTTACTCGTGGATTCTCTCAAAATTATAGGTTGGGTTATGAGGGGACATTCAGCTCGGTAGCAAAGATGGTAACGGTAAGGGCACTTATTTCTCTTGCTGCATTTAAAGGTTGGAAACTATGGCAGCTTGATGTAAAGAATGCATACGGTGATTTGGATCGTGAAGTGATTATGGAGCAACCCCTTGGTTTTGTCTCTAAACAATTTCCTAATTGTGTGTGTCACTTGAAGAAAGCGCTTTATGGCTTAAAGCAAGCGCCAAGAGCGTGGTATGGTAAAATTTCTCAATATCTCATCTTTTGTGGTTTTAGAGTTTCTAATTCAGGTTCTAGTTTATTCATAAAATTAGAATCAAATGTATATCTCCTAGCATTATTATACATTGATGATATAATTATAAGTGGAGATAATGAGTTAAAAATTTCTAACTTGAGAAATGACTTATCTATTCGTTTTGAGATGAAAAATCTAAAGGAAATTGGATGTTTTCTTGGTTTAGAAGTGGAAAAATCAGATCTGGGTTATTTTATTTCTCAAAGAGGATACGTAAAAAGTCTTTTGGAGCGTTTCAACATGGGGGAGTCGAAGGAAATGGCTACTCCAATAGAGCCCAATCTTAAGTTACAAAAAGAGGAAGGGATGCTATTGAAAGATGCCAAGAAATTTCAGCAACTTGTTGGGTGTCTAATTTACTTAACTATCACAAGACCAGAAATTTCATACTCTATGTTTGTTACTTCTCAATTTATGTAGACTCCAAGAATTGCTCATTTAGATGCTGCAAAAGGAATATTGCGTTATGTAAAAGGGTCTCTTAATCATGGGCTAGATGTGAAAAATTTTTATTAAGTAGATTTACTGACATAGATTGGGCAGGGGATGCAAATGATCATCACTCAACCTCAGCATATTGTTTTAACAATGGTTCAGTAGTGATCTCTTGGAGTAGCAAGAAGCAAGATGTTGTGGCTTTATCTAGCACAGAAGTAGAATATGTGGCAGCAACCATGGTTGCACAAGAATGTGTTTGGTTGAAAAGGTTGGTTAGAGATATGTTACACCAAGTTGATTATGTTGTGCAAATTAAGTGTGACAATAAGAGTGTAGTAAAATTAACTTCGTCATTTTATTCGTGAGAAGGTCTTGAGTGAAGAAATTGAGCTAACAAGTGTTCGTACTAGTGCTCAAGTTGCTGATATTTTCACAAAGGCTTTGGTGAAGCCTAAGTTTCTATCATTTCGAGATGCTCTAGGAATTGTTGATAGTAAGCTTGCACTAAGGGGGAGTGTCAAAATTAGTGCAGCTTACTACACATGAAATTAATTTTATTTAGTTTATTTACTGAGTTAATAAGTTAGCAAATCTTTGGTAAGACTTGTTCACAGTGTGTTACTATTCTTTTGGTGAGTGAAATCAGTAGTGGAGAATTTTGTGGAAAGTTAGTTAGATTTGTGTTATAAATAAGTCTTGTAAACTGAAGGAAATATATCACTTCTCAAAAGTTCTTATTAATGCAAATTTCCTTCCTTCCATTATACTCTGTAATTTTTCTTCTTTTTTGTAAACTTTTCTTTGTTTTATACCTATGAATATGTCTTATTTAAATACATTTTGTCCAAGTCTACATCTAGATTGCTCATTTTCTAAAGGTAATGATTATTGATCGATCATGAGTAGAAGCATTGAATGTTGAGATCTTGCTATAGTTTTGGAACTTGTTTTTCTTTACTTATGACTATCTATTATTGGGAAATATGAAAAATGAGTAAATGTTTTAGGTTTGTAACTTTGATTTTGATGTTTTACCCGAGGATGGTTAAAAGCTAACTGTGGGGGAAATTAATATTTGCTTAATTGATTATACATTTATTCTATAACACTTACTAAGTAATGCTATGAAATGCTTAAGATACTCACTTTAGTTCATATTTAATTTTAGGTACAATTTGGAAGCAAAAGAGCTAAAATAAGTCGAAAGAACAATATTTGAGTTGTCTTCTTGAGATTCACACTCACGTTTCTTCATGGAACAAGAAGGAGAAGGATTAGAGCAAGAGGAGACAAGAAAATGACAAAAGGAATGAAGAATTAAAAAGCATGTCATGAGATACATCTCACGATGTCATGGGACTGAGTCATAGGCGTGACACACTAATTACACCCGTGACTCATATGCCAAGGGTGTGACACACTAGTCATGCTCATGACTTTCACAACTGGCACCTGAAAACCCTACTTTTTAGTATAAAAAGAACATGTAACAACATAAACGTTTATGAAAGGTTTGAGAAATCATTTTTGTAACACACCACAACCTTAGAGTATATGCCTAAACATCCAAAGGACATTTAAAAACATACCCTATAAGACTAACATGTTAGAGCAAACACATCAGCTTATCATGGCATTATAAAGAACATAAGTATTTTAAGTTTCAACTTATCCCATTTCAATAACAAAACATAATTTACATTGTCATTTCATTACACACTAACCATATTTTTACATTACAAAACCATCTGTGAGCTCATAGTTTTATACAACAAGTTCTACATGATATGAGATACTAAACAAAAGCATTATATCTAAACTCCTCTGGTGTCAACTGACTAAACCTTTGAGCCATTTTTTGTTCCCAAAATGGACAATACTATACTTCAACTAGATTGCTTTAGAAGCTAAGTCTCCTCTCAATACTTGTAAAATTGACGTTGCAATTTTGATGAATTTTGTGAACTTAGTGAGTGAACCATCATCAATGTGCTCACTCAAGCAAAACTTAAACATCTTATATGTAAAACATAGTTCAATCAATATAATACCTCCTCCAAATTTAAATCCTATATATATCACATTACTCGTCATATTTCAACAAGCACATTATGAATAAAAAGACTTTATGTAGTCGTTTCAAAACAATCCAATTATTTATCTTGATTCTTCATATCATCAACATGTACACAAGCATTACACATCTTTATATCAACAAAATTCAATATTTATTTGCATTCAATCTCATGAACAAATGTAAAGATATAGGTGCAAATACACATGAAACTCACTTCCATTTTTATTTTATTGTGACTGAGCGCCTATTTAATTGTCTCGTATTTGTTGTGGATACCAAGCTCGTTTCAAATATCACTTAAAGTGTGGCCAATTTAAACTAACCGATCTATATTTTGCAGATGATTTGATTATACTCTCAAAGTTGATGCCATCCCTATTTCCACCTTGATTAAAGCTCTGAATATGCTCTAAAGAGTCTCAGGACTACAAATAAATTATTTGAAAAGCAATATATTTCTATCAAAGAATGCCTAAGATCTTTAACAATTGATGTCAACCTTAACTAGTTTTCAATCATAAGAATTCTTATTGAAATACCTAGGCATCCCCATCTCTCCACACACATTGAAAGCAAGGGATTACACTGAACTGCTTGATAGAACACAAGCAAGAATTTCAGCTTAGAGATCCACACATCTTTCGAGAGTAGGGAGAATATAGCTTATTAACTTGATTCTCAACTCCATCAACATTTACTGGGCTGCCCACTTAGCTTTCTAGGTTTAATTTTGAAAGTCATTGATAGTATATTCATTAACTTCTTATAGACTAGAGACAAGGAGAAAAGCCACAAAACTATGGTGAAATGGAAAGAAATCTGCACACTTAGGAATCGAGGGGGGGGGGGGGGTTGTTGAGGATTTGTTCCATTAAAACTATGAACTCAATCTTGCTCATAAAAAGGCTTTAGAGACTAATGGAGGACCATCAATCTCTATAGTGCAAATAGATACATAACTATTTCATCACAAACATGAGTATCTAGACAATAGGTTGTTCACACTTTCGCTCTAATACTCTTAAATATATTCTAAAAATGAGGGATAAATACAAAACTAACTTCATTTTGTTGATAGGTAATGGGAAGTCTGTTAATTTTTGGCTTGATAATTAGCTTTATATGGGACTATTGATTAATTCTAATGTATCTGACTCCCTAAAGAGTTATATTCCCTTAGAAGCTTTGGTTGGTATAATAATACAATGCAAGGAAAATTTTCGGAACACAATACTATCCAACTCACTAGCTAATGAAATCTGTGGAACTTACTACAATGCAGAAACTGACAGATATTTGAAGACACTTGTACGATGGTAAATACTCGAATTCTTCTTGCAAGAAGTTATTTTATAAATAAATTCCTAACCTATCATAGAACAAAGCCACTTGTTCAAGTTATTGTCAACCTCGGGCAACATTCACTCTGTATATTGCGATGAAATGCAAGTTAAGAACAATTGATAGGATAGTCAAATACACACAACCCACCAATTGGTGTTGCTTATGTAAAGAATCGGAGGAAACTGGTGAACATTTATTCTTCAAATGTCACTATATTAGAGATATATGGAGGAAGCAACACAACAAATGCATGTTAACTGTTGAAATTCATAATCTAGACATCATCCAAACTCAATAATTGAACTATAGAAATAGCTCTACTAGTAATTATTTTTGGATAGCCTTATCTTCGACAATCACAACTACATGGGATGAGAGAAATTTTAGGACCTTTTAAGACAAAAGTGCTCATCAAAAGCTGTCTTATAAACAATAGGTAAAATAGCTTAGGCGCCAAATTAGCTTACAAAAGCAGAAATTCCAACACAAGTAACACCTACTTGTCTATTGGAATGTGTAGATTTTTAACACTCTTTTATGAAAAGAGTGAGCACGAGAGAGGGAGAGAGATTCCTAAAGATATTTAGAGATGGCTCATACCAAGCAAACTGCTTATAATTCTATTAGAGGAAAGGCTCCAAGGAAGAAGCTCGTTATTAAGGTTGGCCTTTATGCAGTGTTTGCACTCTAGGAGGCTACTGAGGCTTATCTGGTGGGTTTCTGTAAGGACACTAACCTCTATGCCATTAATGCCAAGTGTATCACAATCATACCAAAGCATATCCAGTTGACTAGGCGTATCTAGGCCGAGCGTGTTTAAGCTTGTTGGTTTTCTTTTAGGCATATTTTGTTAGTTTGTCCTGTGAAGTTCATACTTAACTGTCACTAAGATGAGATGACAAGTTATTCTATATGTTGGAAACACCTTTGAGTTGCCTTTAGGGCTTGATATATTTAATTTTTTCCCAAAAAAATTAGTTTCATTAATAAGTTACTGATTTAGCGAACAAAATCTTTATTGTCCACGACATATAGGTATCCGCGTGAAAAAAATAATAGCCAACTAAGCATACCTTTAACCTAATATAATTATATATCATGGACAACAAAGATATGTTCAGTCAGATCAACAAATTACTAACGGAACAAACATTTTGAACTTAGTTGTTAAAGTTATAAAATATTGGTCACTTAATTGAAAATTTTAAAAGCTTGGGTACTGAATTAAAAAAGTCTCAAAAAGTTGAGTACTTTATAATTGATGTGCCTTAAGAAAATGTTAATTGTATTATTTATTATTCAATTTATTCATTTATAAATTAGTTGTTTGTATTTATTATAATTGACACTTAAATGTATTTCATACATTACATTTAATATTTCAATAAGATGGAGCTAGAATAACGTAGTATATTCTTAAAAGTTATGTTGCCAGGTGACTTATATGTATTAATCTTATTATGTTCATGAAATTCAATTGTAATAACGCAATCAAACACCGGCCTATAATTAATATACAAATTGAAATTTATCATGAATATATCAATATCTTGAATTTTTTAGATTTGCTTCTTGATCCGTAGCTAAATCATAAAAGATAACGTCAGCCAATCAACTTGTCACCCTTATGTCTTGATCTTGAATAATATATTTTATTTTAAACAAAAAACATTTCAATTTTAGTTAGATGTACAAAAAAGCATTAATCAATAATAAGAATTTTCTATTTATTTTAAGGCATCATACATTTAAAATTTTAAGTAATTTTTATTTTACAATACTAGTCAAAATTACCAATTTTGATAATCAAATATACAAACTTTTAACTTATTATAAAAATTAAATTAGATTTTTTAAGAAAGAGAACTTCTTTTTGGTGAATAAACGACTATAATTTGGAAACTAAAACACAGAAAAATCCAGTGAAAGAATGAATCCAAATGGCCACCATAATTTAAAATTCCAGCGAGAGGGAGATGTTCGGGACCTCTCCTTTCTCTCTCGCGTTTTTATTAAATCAATTCTCATCCCATTTCATGTCATGAGTAAGCTACATGGAAACTTTCAGCTGGGCCAATGCCTACAAATCAATATTATAAATATATCCTAAACTTAACTTTACTAATCTTTATCATTAATTTTATCGACGCATAGAGTCTCACATTAATATACATTTAGCCCCTGTTTGGTTCGGCTTTTGGAAGCTCCAAAAGCACTTTTTTGCACCTCAAAAGTCATTTTAAGGAAAAATAAGTGTTTGGCAAAAAACTTCAAAAGTGCTTTTACCGTAGAAATAGCTTTTTTAAAATCTAAAATACAGCTTTTTCGGGTAGACCATTCCTGTCACTTCCGTAAATAACAATTTTACAACATCTCTTTCTTTTCTTTCTCTTTCTTCTGTTTGTTCCTCACACACTCACGATTCAT
>JANVCQ010000004.1:21093335-21106292 GCA_025531925.1 Erythroxylum plowmanianum
GCACTCGATCACAATTTATGCACTAACAGCTCTACCCGTACCAATATGCCCATCGCATCGGTAACGGGATGCTACATTGGTCCTTATGAGATCCTTGAGAGGATAGGACCTTTAGCATATAAGTTGGCTTTACTGAATGAAATATCTCAATTGCATAAAGTGTTTCATGTGAGTATGTTTTGAAGATACCGATTGGATCCAACACATGTGATACTAGCTCAAGAGATTGAGGTTGCTAGTAACTTAAGCTATGTTAAGGAGCTGATCAAAATTGAGGAACCGAATCGTTCCACTGGTAAAAATCCTATGAATGAATCACTCAACTGAAGAAGTAATTTGGGAAATGGAGGAGTATATAAGGAGAAAATATCCCTGCCTATTTGAACAATCAGGTAAGAATTTTGAAGACGAAATTTCTTTTAAGGAGGGGAGAGTTGTAACATCCCGTTACTAAAAGGGAGGTTAAAATAATAAATATGAAAGATTACTGAGAGATTCGAAAACACATTTCATACTCATGCATACTATGATATACACATACACATAAATAGCGAGCTTTTGACTTATGAAAATAATTGTACATGCATTCATGGATATTTCTAGGTATAATTGAATTGTGAAGTGAAGTTGTGAGAATTGTGAATTTGTTGTTTTAAAATTTTAATTGGTGAGTTTAATTGCTAATTTTGAATTTTGGTGAACTTTAGGAATGATTTCTGAAAATGTTGGATATTATTGTACTAGGAAAAATGTTACTTGGCAAGTAAATTGATGTATGGAAAATTGAAAAAAAATTTGGGAGTCAACTTCAAAATTTTTGAGATAATGATTATGAAAATTAGAGACAAATAGGAGATAATTGTAATGAAAAGATGAAAGTTAGGGTACTATTTCATTAAGGACTAGCTAGTTAAGAAATTAGCTAAGAGCTTAAGAAGTTAGCTAAGAGCTTAAGACCAAGTACGGTATTCTTGTCTTCATCTTCCTCGTTTCTTCTTTCTCAATTTTTCCATTTACACAGAGTTTTCCATCAAACCTTCACCTAAGTCACACCTTGTTTTTATCTGTTCATTTCCACTTCCACCTTGTTGTTTCCTTCCATTAGCATTAAGAAAAATCGAAGCTTACTAACTTTTATAAGGTGTACGTGAGTTGTATGAAAATTAGGGATTCTTGAGGTTTCAACGGATTTGGAGTTTTGTCAAGTAAGAATCTTGTTAATTCTTTAGAGTTATTGGTTTGTGAAGCAAAAATGGTGACTTACTAACATTACACATTCATGAGAAAAAAAAACAGACATTAAATTCATGAGAAAAAACAGAAATTTTCATATACACCGTGTATATGGATGGAATATACTGATATTTTTGTTTGTGTGTTTTGATATTCAAAACTGTTATAAGATATAATAGAAAGGATTTTGGAGATGAAAGATCAAGAAAATGTGTATAAAACTAATGCAGAAATTCATGAAAGATGATAGTTATATATATGCTCTGTTTTACAGTGGATATACATTGGTGTTGATCGCTGTATATATATACGTGTGTGTGTGCGCGCACTCGTAATTGTTAGGATGTTTTTTTTTAACGAACTGGAAATGAATTTGGAGTTAAGAGATAGGTGTATGGTGATGTTAGACATGACACTTAACCATTGGACTCATAACACACCAATCTATATCCCCACAAAATATCTTAGCCATCTGAAATCATTTGGGAGAGATCTAGTGAAAAACGTGGGACGGGTCTGGTTGAGTGTGCACAGGCGTAAGTCACTCACGCCCGTGACTTTTCTTCCTCACACCCGTGAGTCACTCACACCCCTGGCATTTTTCACACCCGTGAGTCACTCACACCCATGCCTTTTCTTCCTCATGCTCGTGAGTGTTTATCGGTTTTATTTGTCACATCATGACACTGTGCTCTCTAATAGCATATGCACCTGAGAGCATCTTGCAAACAAAATAATCTTGCTTCTTTTGACCATAACTTCTTCTCTAGAACTCCAGATTACTTGATTCTTAAACCAATAGGTTCCTAATACATTATTCTACCTCTCCATGAAAATTGGTAGCATTCAGATTTGATTTCAAAAAGATTGATTGATGGAAGTTGAGGGAATCCATTGGAATAGTATGAATTTGTATGATTTCACTTAACATGCTTAGGTATTTTGGTTATATCTTATTTTGTACTCGTCTAAATGGGATGATTTTTGATTTGAGTAAACTAAAGATATAGAGCTATAGATTTTCTAAACAAATTCTAATTTAGTATCTAAGACTTTCAATTTATGGATGGAAGTTGAGTATAGTATATTGTTTTAAAATGAGAACAGCCCGAGAATGTTGGGGTATAACTTTCAGGTTTTTAAACCAAATTGAATGATTTTGGTGTCATTATAAACTTAAGAGATAGGAGAACATTTTTCTAGAAGAGAGTACTGCCACATTACTTCATTTTCATTGCCTAAATGATCAAGAATAGTGGACTCGAAGTTCAGTTTTTGGAAAATCTGAAAGTGATCCAATGAGTTATGAATTGTGATTTTAATGGTTTTACTGAGGTATAAACCTAAGAATAAATTATACTTAGGTGAGTTTTAATATAAGATTGATTATGTGATGAGGATAATGGAAAAATACCTAGTATTGTCATGAACACTCATTATACATGTTTCATTACATACATGTGCATTATTGAACACTTATAATTGTGCAAATTGTGATATATGTATATGTTATTTGATATAGAGGAGCAGTAGGAACGTCAATCTCCAGACGTTGCCAGAACTTCCAAGCATTAGCTTCGGGAGCGACTTATGAGTAACCTAAATGGTCTCACTCAATAAATTGTTTTTTTTATATTATATTTGAATTATGAATGATTGTGATTTGATTATGTTGATTCCAAACAATGAAGGTCTAATGATTGTGATATATGAATGAGATATTGAAGTGCTACTTACATGTGAATGTGACGAATTAAATGTTTCATGACATGGTTGATAATAAGAGATGCATTCCATACACGAATGCATAATTAGATAATGCGAGTTGTGACCTAAATAGCCACTGAAACCGAGCTTAAAGCTCCAAATGTGATTAAGAGCCAAAGGCTCACTATGTAAAATGATCCTTGTATCCCTAACGGATAAGGGACAATATGAATGAGCCCGGTATCTACAATGGATACGGGATAGTTTAGGTACTCAGTCACAACAATGTAATGATTAGAAAAGAGTCACATTAGCAATTCATATGCATTTTATTAAGCATGTTGGATTGATTGAAATGTATAATTGACTACTCTTGAGTGAGAATGTGATATATGATGAATTGAGTGAACCATCGATGATGGTTATCTCATTGAGTTCGCAAAACTCACCAAAATTGTAACATTGACTTTTCAAGACTAAGACGATCTTAGCTACTGAAAAATGTGACAATCAGTTAGTTGTGTACTTTTGGGAACAAGAAGAAATAGCTCAAAGGTTGGTCAACTGAGTTTAGATAGATTAGATAGATTTTTGTGTATCTCCTCTTTCAGGTAGCATCTTTTGTATTAGGATATGATGATGTATACATTCGAATGATCTTGGAAAACTATCGATGTAGGCATTCAGTTTTTAAGAAATGACAGGAGGGAAATGTTTTAAATTATTGTGTTTTTCCATATGATGTTTTATAAGAAAATAAAGAATGATGATGTCATGTTAAGTGAATGTTGTAATTGATCGTAGCATGCTGTTATCATAGGTTATGTATTGAAATGTCCTACGGGTGTTTCAGTATATACCCTAGGGTAAGGAGGCACTACATCAGTAGCCATAGTTTTTGAGTATGGTTGGAGATCATCTAATAACATGCTAGAGGTAACTTTTTTGACATATATTATTATGAGAATATATGAATGATATCTGATAAGTAGTCCTTATGGTTTTACATAGAGATTCAATACAAATTACTTATAATGCAGGTTGCGTCAACTGAGTTTATATTATAATACACTTAGATTCTACCATTAGGGTTCTGATCAAAGTTTGTTAACTCTTTACAGTTACTGCTAAGTAGTTTCAAAATGTCCTAATTCACTACTTTAATTTTGGACTCCAAAATAGCCAAAAGGTTAAGCTTATTATTTAATAAGTAATTTCTTAGTAGGAGCATTATCTCCTTTAATATTCCATGCTGCAATCCTCATCTCTTGTTGCTTTGAGTAGGTGGTTTCATTTTCCTACTTGATTTTCTCCTTAACATATTTCAAACTCTCTCTTAGAGATATTACTATCACACAACTATCATGATTCCTTGTTAGCAACATTATCATTGGCTTTTCTAACTTTGAAGTAGTCTAGCTTTTTTCCTCTGTGTTTTGCTCAATTACTAGAGTTTGTGGTTTTATTGACATATTCCGAATTGTTGATTCCTCTCCCTTTTTGTTCTCTATAGGTTTAGTTTCAATTTCCTCCATTTCCTGGTCTATCTTGTTGCTTTAATCAATAGCTTCCATCTTATCTATTTTCTTTAGTTCATCATGGAATCCTATCTTAAATATCTTTCCAGTAGGAATCCATTTCTTTCTAGGACCCTCAACCGTAGGTTTCCAATCCATATATGACTACTAAAGTATCATCCATAGCTTCAACTTTCTCATTCAGTTTTATAATGGGAATAGTTTTAAACAAGTGAGTAATTGAGCTTACCAACATATAGGATCTTGTAAAATTAATTCTAGATACTTCAGCCCTTGCTTGATCTATACAAATAGGTTTCCCAATGTAGCTTACAAGATAACTTAATCCATTAGTTGTCCAATACTCCAAAGTAAGCTAATCCATAAAGGAATGTTCTCTTACTTAATCTCTTTTATTTTCATACCAGGCCTCTACATCAACAATAGGAGTGGTTTGTTTTAGATATGCTAAGAACCTACTCCAAACACCTTGGATGCAACCACTTTGTTTGAGAATTTGAAGAAGAAAGTATCATCACTATTGACTAGAATATCCATCAAACCATATTGCTTCTAATTAGTGAATGTCGATTACATCATCAATAGAAAAGTTATCCTTTTACCAAGAAAAAATTCTATTAATATCGCACACCATTTCTATGCACCTGCCATTAGCACTTCTATAGTAAGTGAAACCACTTATTGCTCCTTAATTTTTCCTAGAGGAGAGTAGCTTAACCTAACAACGGTAATATTGTCACTAGCCACTAATAGGTGTAAATTATGTTTTCTAAGTGTTTAAATGTATTTTTAGGTGTTTCTTAGATGATTATCATGTGTATAGGCTCATAATTTTGCTATTGTTAGTGTTTGTATGTATTTTAAGTGTTTGTGTGGTTTAAATTAAGAATTTGATCTTAATTTTTTGTTTCATGAAGTGTTTGATTTGTTTATGAGTGTTGGAAATCAGATAATTAAAGAATAAGGAGGTTTTGAAGCAAATAAGGGATGCACGACCATGCCTATGGCTATGTAAGTATCTTAGCCCATGCAGAATAGCAAATTTTGAAGATTTTTGAGATATACATGATCTAGTACATGACCATGTATCTCTAGAGACTGAAATAGCAAAATTTCAGTTTTACCAATACGCAAGTTGTTTTTAATCTTTCGATGTTTTGGTATTATTTTTGGAGCCAAATTAAGTGGGAAAACCCTAGAAAGAACCCTAGAAGCCTTCATAACTATTTAAGAATGTGGATTACATAAAACAACTAATATTAAAGAGTGGATGAAACATGGGAGTTTAAGAAGAACATTCTCCAAATCAAGTCTTCAATATGGTTTTTCTTCTTTCCCTTTAGTTTTTTCATTATTTTTGATGTGTAATCTAAATTCCAAAATGTTAAACATGTTCATGAAGTTCTAAATTTAACATTAAGATATATTTTTGATTTGTTTTCTGATTTTGATTATTGTTGATTTAAATACATATTGGATGTTTGTGATAATTGTTCATGCTTAAACTTAACAATAAATCGAGAGAATGAGTCAAAAGTAATCAAAGTTAGATATGGAACAAGAGTTGGCAATTTAATAAACCCATAATTATCAAATTCGTAATCATCCGAAGAGAGATCTTGTTTGAGAAATTGATTACCTAATAGATAGCTTCAAATCTAATTGAGAATGTTAAGGATAGATTTATGCATTAAGATACTGCAAATCTAGAAATTTCAAATTGCAACCGGTTTGATGCACCAAAATTGACCCTTATGAACAATCTCCATGTCTAAAATCACCTTCTATTGTTTACTCCCCCACTCTTGCCTCCAAGGTGCATCAGCCTATGCATCTCCTAGAACCCTAAAATTGACTATGAAAGGACGTATTCGAAGGCAAGAGTAGGGAAGTAGACATTAGGAGGTGATTCCAAATATAGAGATCATTTTTAAAGGGCGATTTTGATCCAAAAAAGTGGAAAAAAGAATAAATCATCAAAAGATCCATCAGAATACAAGATCAAATCTCTACCTTATAAGAACATTCGATATAATTGAAAGGGAGATTTAAAATTACGACCCCTCTATTTTCTATTATTTTTTTTCTTTTTATGTTAGATTTTGTGTTCGATCATGTGTAACTAAACTTCTAGTGTTTAGGCTAGATGAACTCTATGTTCATACTTTAACAATGTATTGATTCATTTATTAATGTAATTGGTTTGATTGATATATTGTGATCCAATTACATGTTTTATTTATGTTTTAATATAATCCATAATATTAGATCATAACTTAACTTCATACATAGAGATTAAGAAATCCTACTTATGAATATATCTATCATAAATGAAAGGAGTTGATTGCAACCCAAAAGATAAGATGAAATAAATCTTTCAAATTAGGGTCAAACATAATAGAGGGATTCATAAATCGATAAAGCATTCCTATAAACTTTAACCTGAGTAATTCGATTGAAAACCTTAGAATTAGTTACCATTAAACTCAAAGTCAGCTATTAGCATACCAGAGGAATTTTCATAGTCCAATAAATAAACAAAACAATTGCATATTAAAAGATCAATCTATCAAGGGTTTAGGGGATTCAAAACATAGATGCTAATCTTTTGATATAGATAGATTTCTTAGTGCTTCCTTAATTTTGTGATTCAGTCTTACTGGCCATTTATTTTACTTACATTAGTTTTATTTTTTTTGAAATTAAAAATTAAAACCAATTTCATAAACTAGATAATAGGACAACAGTAATTACTAGTACTCATAATGCTCATGGAATTAACTCGTACTTGTGGTAAAATAATATTCACACATTTAGAAAAAGTCAATTAACGATCTTTGTGGGATTGATCTGTACTTGTCAATTTTACCTATAACTACACCATGCACTTATGATTAAAAACATACAATATCATACACAATAGGAATTCTCCCATTGATAAAATGGTGTAGTTATGACCCCTCTAAATATTTAAGGAGATCCTCTCAATCAACTCATCATTAATTCTATTAACACCTATACCTAAAGTAGGACTAGAGAAATTGTGTCCCTATAATCAGATCAAATCGAGCTCGAAGTCATTTGGAAACGATTTCAAAGTGGCAAGTAGGGGGAGATCAAGTAGGAGATGTAGAGAAAATATCTCTAAACATCTAACCTAATCCTAATAACAATTCTTTCATAGAATGTAAAATGTCTCAATGTCCCCAAGAAGCACTAGATACTTTGAGATTATCTCAGTGAAATAATACCTATGGTAATAGGTATCTAGAGATAAAACTCAATGCTGATAAGTGTAAAAGGCTAGACTTAATGGGAAAACATTATCGATTTATTACCAATCACAAAGCTCATTACAATAGAAAAATAGTTATTACCTATAATATAGATAGAATTAGAGTTTCTATTCCTTGATCATAAAACAACATTCATCTCCCAATAAGTTACCCATAGGTGAAGACTAGGATTCAATTAAATTTTATGCATGTCTATAATCTTTCTTTTAATAATGCATTATATGTGATAAGCTGAAGATGATTCACTCTTTTGTTGATACCCTTTGGATATTCTAGCATAATTTAATAGTACCCTTTTACACTCAGAAGTTGAAGGGAATAAAAGCTTAAGGAACTTCAATAAGGACTTAGGAACTATGTAAACCATATGAAATCTAAGTATAAAGGAAAATTTTACATTTGGAATAATAAAAAGGTGGAAAATGGTTCATGAGGAAGAAATTAGACAGGGCCTTGGTTAATGAATCTTGGCTAAGTTTTTAGATAGCAAGGCCTATTTTAGCATCTCTTTTTTCTAGTCACACTCCTATAGTCATTAACAATATTTTCATAAACTACTAAAGAAGAACTCCCTTTTGCTTTAATAACTACCTAGTAGGAATTAAAGGATTTCAACAGGCAGTGACTAAGGGGACCCAAGGTAGCAAATCCTATATATGCATTTGAAAGCTTCAAATGATAAAGAAGGAGATCAAATACCTAAACCACACAAGATATGGTAATACTCAAATAGTTGTGGCCATAATGTCGTAATTTTAAGTCTCAAAATACTGCCCTTTAGGAAATCACGACACAAATCCATCTTATACTCCTTCCTCATAATATATTTATTTATTTTTAACGTTTAGAATCTTAATGTGTCATAGTCTAAGGTTAGACTTCAAACCTTCTCATTTAGAGCCTTTATATTCTTGTTATTTAGGATCTCTTATTGTAAATATTTTGCATAAATGAGGACCTATATTACAAATTATTATGTAGTCCAAACATGACCATGCAACAAATTAAAGATAAAAACTAATAACCTTTTTAACGTCGACTTGAATGTACTCGTACGCGTCCAATGAGTTCCTAAAAAAATCTTCTAGTCTCTAGGAAGAATCGGGTTTTGATATAGCTACATATCAATCATGGCCTTCTCAAAAGCCAATTTCTTAGGTTCAATGTCCCACTTGGAGATGAAGATCTCTATATCAAGCTTCTTTACTTCATTGTTAATAGCAGTGTCTTTTAAAGTTGTTTTCCTACAAAACTCTATATAGGCGTGAGGACTTTCTTGGCTAGCTCATTATAAACATCAATCTCAATGACAAGGTTGACCTATGTAGCCTGTAGGTCTTTCAACTCCTAATGCCCTTATGAGTTGTAAAGATAAGTTAAGTTAGGTTCATCCCTATAAAATTTAGAAGTCAGTAACGATAACCAATATAAAAACAAAGAAGTATGAAAACGCAACCTATAGGCTTATTTATTGATAATGTCAACCTCTATAAATACAACTCTTCCTCTAGTGTAAATTCCTTAGGATAGAAGTGGATTCCTAGTGTCTAATAAGTGTTACACAGGTGAGGGTAGGAGGGCATCTAACTATTATCACTTTTTAAAGGTCCCATCCTCTAAGGCTAAAATCAAAATTCGTTTCTTCCACCTATGAGTCCCCTTTGGTAGCTTATTCAAACTAATCCCAAAGTTTAGCATTCAGACTCTACCAGCTTGGGATCTTAACTAAGGGACAATTTGATAATTAATTTAAATAGATTTATTGTAGGCTCTATGTTTATTAGGTGGAAGACCACCTGGCATGATGAAAGAAGACACCAAAAATGGAAGTGGTGCACATGTTTGTTTCTTTTAAGACTTAAAGACAAAAGTCATCGAGAGGAATTCTCATCCCACTTAAAAATTATATATCATCATAGAACTTGTTATCGATAGCTTTGACGAAGTAAGCCTACTCAGACATGCAAAGGTGCTTTATTTTGACATAAGGAGGAATGGAAAAAATTAGCCATCATTCCCTCTAGATCAGATGATTTGATTCTCCCAATAACCCTCTACCTTAAATTTAATCGTTAAATCAATATGAGGAACAATAATATGATAATCTCTATCCTTAAGTCAACTCACCATAGCTAGATATTCTACACCCTTCTAAATTCAAGTTTAGAAGTGCTAGAATTATGACTTCAAACTACTTGAATGACACTTGAAATCTAGAAAAAGAATCTAAAATTAAGGGATCATATTGAAGAAGCAAGTAAGACTTAAAAGGAATAACCATAGAGTAATGGAAGAATCGGTATAAGATATATGAAAACTACTCAAAAATAAGTAAAGGTCCTACTAAAAGCGATGAGAAGTTATTTATAGGATCTTCAGTATTTCTAATTAATGGTACATTGATAACTAAGATTCATGGACCCTTTCGCTTTCCTAAGATGGTTGACACTTTTGCACTGCTCTTTCTACCAAAGACTCATGTTGGTTAAAGATGTTATGGATGCATGGTCACAAACTGTTACTCTCTTAGAAGCCAAAAGATTTCCTTTTCGTACAGGAGGCTTCCTACTAAAGACCCAGACCCTTCACCTATCCCTCCTAAATGATTGGTTACACACCAACACATACTCTAGATTTGTAGAATTTCCATCTATAAGGCTTCTGGATAAAACTTGTGGGGTAATTGACAATAGAAAATGTAGCTCCCTCCTTAGTAATCTATGGGCCCATCCCTTCACAGTGACTAGTCTGACATGGGAATTTAATGTCCAAAACTTAAACCCCTTTATGTTAATAAATCGATTAGGGTATCGCCATACAGAGTTCTATATGACATGTACCCACACACACTCCTTTCCCAAAAAATTAATACATAAAATATTGCACTTAAATTTGTTAGATTTGTTTTGAAATCTTCAGTGTTAAACCTTAAACTCCTAACACACCCAAGGAAATCAAAAGAATTGGTTATGTTTATTATTGGATCTCCTCTTTTCTAAAAGGAAGATATTTTTACTTTTTTATTCTTATTATATGATATAATGATAATGTTCTTCTTCATATGAATCTATTTTCTATATGGTTTTACATGTTTATTATATTTGTATGTTTTTGGTTTTTACTTATTTATCAATTTTCTAAATAAATAAAAAATTAGATTAGATCTTTATTATAAATTTAAAATGGTCTTTTTAATAAAAAATTTATAATAAGAGGAATACTTATTTATTGGAATTCAATGCTAAGTCTTCTAACTTCTTTGGCCTAGCTCCTCTCCTTAACCATGACCTTTATGGAAGTAGCTTCTTTTGTTACATCTCTTTTAAGTTGCTTAAACTACTTACCTGATCTCCCTTCTTCCTACAAGTCGAACTCCAATTCTCTTCTTAATCCCCTGACCACCTAGGCTCTCTAATCCAACGTTCCTCTCATAACTCAACTCATAACTTAATAATCATGTAACTTCTATATTAAGATAGCTATAAACCATAACTCTTAAATGAGTAAATGTAACTTCTTGAGAAGGAAAACATGGTCACAAGTGGAGGAGGATCTACAACCAGTTGAAGGAGAGAAAATTATTATCTCTCCTCCCCTAGCAATCCTTCAAGTAGGGGCTATAATTTGGACCTACTCCCTTGTTGGTTACTTTTAAAAACAGAGACATCCTTAACCCTCATAAAAGCTTATACTAAATGAAAGTGGAAGAGTGGTAGAGTGGGTGCAATCCAACCTTCTACAACCACACCAGGTAGCGCACCCGCATTGGTCTACCATATTTGGAGTTGCATGCTGGATGTTTTGGACTTGGGGCAACAAAAGTTTGTTTGAAGCCCAGTTCGGTTGGCCGGAAGACAGTACGCGGGTAGTTATGGAGTATGTGGATTGGATTCTCCGAGCTCGGATGGTCGAGAGCTGTGTGTTTCCAACACAGGGTCTTCTAATGGACAGCCTAGTGGGGTGGTCCAAACCTCCGTCCGACTGGATCAAACTCAACATCGATGGATCGACTCCATCAGGCTCCGTCGCGGCTACAGCTGGGGGTTTACTTCGAGACTGCAGCGGCCAGTGGTGTGGGGGGTTTCTGCAGCACTTCAGGAGGGTATCTCCGCTTGAGGCAGAGCTTTGGGGTATCCATTCGGGGCTCCTTTTGGCTTGGTTGCTCGGGTACTGCTGTGTCAATCTCGAAGTGGACTCCTTAGAGGTAATTAATATTCTATCCACTTTTAGTACTGTGAATTCTGTAAATTATATTTTGTTGACAGGCACTTGGGCGCTGATCCAACAAGATTGGGACATCATTATCTAGCATGTGCTTCGCGAAGGCAACATGTGTGCAAACTCCCTAGCGGCTCTTGTTGTTCGAATTGACCTCGGGTTATACTACCTCCAGGAGCCTCCTTTCATCCATCACGGAGCTTCTCCACCAAGATCAACACGGCACCATGTACAGCAAATCGTTGCGCTAGCTTTCTTCTTTGTGGCTTTTAGTTTCCCTTGTATAAAAAAAAAGTGGAAGAGTTATGGCTTGGAATCAATCTTTATCAATGAGGAGGAATTTTATCTTTTGAAATTAACAAATGAAGTCAATGCCTTGAGTATACTAGAACAAGGCCCATGACACGTCAATGATTTTTCAATTGTGGAAACCTGGATTGACTCTTGACACGAGTAAGCTAAAAGTAATCCCCATTTACGCTCACTTATATATTATTCTCCGTAAATATTAAAGCACTCTAAGCCTTAGCTGTTTAGTGAGATTAACGAGAAAATTTAATAAAAAAACTATTATGTATAGACTAAAATACTGCATCCTTAAGTAGGATTAGATATGCAATGATTTACGTAGAGGTGGAAATAACCAAGGAACTCCCTAAAACCCTAAGGCTCACAAGGCTAGATGAAGTAAGAGAACTCATTGAAGAAGTCATATCAGTTTCATACCAATAAAAACCAACCAAACCAAAGGAGAAACCAATTTGGAGACCAACTAGAAATATATTTGATATATAGGATTTTAGGGAACTTAATGGAGATGTTTCTTCCCATAGCTGCATTTAAGACATTAATCAGGATGAAAGAGTTATGAACAATACTCTAAACACATATATGTAAGTGTAAGTCGACTTGTACCATGTGTAAGTCGACTTATGCTTGCTCGGTACTGATAAGTCGCCTTGTTC
>JANVCQ010000004.1:21117045-21130178 GCA_025531925.1 Erythroxylum plowmanianum
GACCATGTGATACTTCTGATTGATGTGAAATTATGAGATACCTGTGATATGCATGAATTGAGTGAACCATCGATGATAGTTACTTCTCTGAGTTCGCAAACTCACCCAAAATTGCAACATATTTTTCAGGACCGAGAGTAGACTCCTAGCTCCAAAGGAACTTTTCTAGCCGTGTAGATCATTTTGGCGAGAGAAGTCATGGCTCACAGGTCGGTCACTTGGGATTTTTGGGATGACCTAGATAGATCTGATGTATTTTTCCTATTTATCTAGCATGTTGTACTAAGTTTTTTTGAGATTGATGTACAGACAGTAAACGATGACAGATGTATAAACTGCTGATTTTGATGAAATAAAATGGGGAAATTTTTGGTTTTTAAAAGTTGTGATTTTGTACTGATGTTTTATCATTATGATGTCATGTGGAGTACAGTAGTGATTGTTCGTAGTTCATCCTTATCGTAGGATATGTATCGGAATGACCTACGGGCGTTCCGGTATATACCCTGCGATAAAAGGGCGCTACAAGTCGTGGAAGGATCTTTAGGCTAGGCTTATTTAGAAACACATGTTATTCGCACTCCTCTACATCCAGTACAGCAGCGAGTACACGGTTGACAGTGGAACGTATCCATCAGCTTGAGAGCACAATGCAGACCTTGACAAGTAAGTTGCAACAAACAATGGAGTACATGATTAAGCTCCAAAATGACATGGAGCAGTTAAAGGAAAGGCCTACAGACTCAAATCATTCGCGCTCACCAGGACAATAGGATTATTGTAATCATTTTGTTTGAATTTATGTACAATTTAATGTTTTTATTATCAAAGAAGAAATTTTTTCCTTTATATGATCAATTAATTATCTATTTAAATGAATTAAATATATAAACAATTCAAAAAATTATGCACAGATAATTTATAGTTGTTGAAATTATCCAAATCAAATTTAATGTCGAGATCTTAAAAAAGAAAATACTTACGGAGAGAATTGAGGTAGAATGTGTATTGTCGTTACCAACGGAATTTAAGTCTCCGTCGGTAAATGAACACGTATTTACCGACAGTTTGCGGTAAACCGTTGATAAATGTTTAGGGATTTTATGGACGGAAATTTAGTTTCTGTCCACAATTTGAGTGATATTTACCGACAATTATTGACAAACCGTCGATATATGTTCATATTTTTACTGTATATTTACCGATGGTTTATCATAAACCGTTGGTATTCTCTCCATCTATAAATTTACTGACAGATGTCACGTTCTGTCGGAAAATATTCAGATGGAACGAAGATTCCGTCGATAAATTTACCGACTCTGCATTTTGCGACGAATTTTTTCGCCAGTGGAAACAGTCACAAAATCAAATTACCGATAAAAAGTTAACGTTTTCCGTCAGTAAACACCTTTTTTCTTGTAGTGAGAGAACGTATAAGAAAAATAAGAACTTTATACTTGAAGTTTGATAGAAACCTCATAACCTAGAGCAATAAACAACAAAGTGCATGACTATTTAGAAAGAATTTGGGTTTAGTTATGATAAATGATGCCTAGTTAAATCAACTTCTAGATAGTAAAGCATATTTTTTGCAATCCCATGTCTTCATATCACTCCCATTAAGGATATAAATGGGCCAATCTTCTAATCTAAGACATTTCTATTTTAGGTTTAACAACTACTAAATTGATCTTAATGGATTTAAAGAAGCAATAGCCAAGAGAATGAATGAAAACATAACAAGATTTAAGGCGTTCAAATGTATTAAAAAAAAGCTCAAATTTGTGAAGAAAGAGCTTAAAGTTACAAACAAGAGGAGAATTGATAGCACTTTGGAAAATATAAAGATTAAGAAACTAGCACTCAAACAGGCCCAAATGAGAATTTATACAACATTTAAATATCTAAATAGAATTTACCACTTAACTGCATTACTATCATATCAAAAATTGAAAATTTCTAAATCTTTATGATTTTAACTTTTTAACATATTTTTACTCTTTAAAATAGCTTTTGATTTTTACAGGAAAAAGTAACTTAAGAATATATAATATTTTTAATAAATTTAAGTCAACTATAAATAACTTTTTACAGAAGGAAATATGACAAGGATACATCATTTTGTACAGGAGAATTAATAACTCAATTATTTAGTTACAGGTAAATTCATGATAGAAAGCAAAGGAATCCAAAAGGAGACGGGAAGTAAGAAGGTCAGCTCGAAGAAATTGGAATGCCTCTTCAATTATACCTGCTAATATACAAATTTAAGTATGCCATTCATCATTGTACAAATCAAAATTGCTTGTGCAACTGCAGCACGGAAAAATCCTATAATCCTCATTTGCCTAAAAAATCATCCTCTAAATTAACAAATATGAAACTAACCATATCCATACCATCAATTTAAGATCAGCCCCTCTCTGTTGTACCAAATGATAAAACCCATAAGGACCTTTTTTTACTTCCTCAGACAATATGCATCAACGATGATAAGCATTATGCATGTATCTGGTGCTGTAATAACTCGCTTCAAGGACAAGGAATCAGATGCCATTAACATAAACTACTCTGAACCTTCCAAAAAATGATTCGGACAACATATCCAAGCAAAGAGACAGTGAATGGCCTGTTACAATGGCAGCAACTCCAGAGCAGCAGGAGGAACAAGACATCCTACCAGCACATCTCCAAGTCCTGGAGGCAATAACCAAATCTCGCAGAAAAGAAAAAATCCACCCACTTGGGCAATGTCAATATGGAATCACGTATGGAAGTGCAACAATGTCTGCACACTTCTGTCGAGCTTCTGCCCAGACTTGGATTGCTCCATTAGTCACAGAAGAACCAGTCTCAAGCTTCTTTGACTTGTGATCACTGCTAAGAAGCCATTCCTGATCACAGTAATCAGGCCATTCATCCATTTTAGGTACAGAAAGTATCTGGTTCAGATACTTCAAATCAGGATGTGGTGGTTTTTGATAGACTTCACCATTCTCGTTAGCTGGTGCATTAGCAGAAGATTGCCTTAGTTTGCAATCATTGGTTTGCAGAGGTGTTAAGAAACCATTAATTTTGCGGTCCATAACAATGGATCTATGATTATCAACTAGCCCCTGCTTCTCAGATGTAGGTGGAATAGAAGTTTCGCATTGTTCCAACTTATTTCCATTTTCAATGACCAAGTTAGAGGAAGAGACAGGCCTTGCTAATTTATTAGGACGTTCTCCATTGCCTGTCAAATATTTAAAGGCCAAGGCAGATTAGTAAGCACAACATAAAATAATTGTTGATGCTTCACCAGTGACTGGAACCCACAAAAAAAAGAGGGCTGATATAAAGGATGATAATATGTCTATATTAAGTTTTAGTTTAAAACCTGTCCAAGAGTGAAATGACTCATGCACTGAAGAATAGATACTTAGTCGACCATCTAACTATAGCGTAGATCTATTCCCGCAACTAGTACCCCACATCTTCAATTAAGTTCCATTCAACATAAAGAAATAAAGGTGCTGCACTGCACAAAACATGAAAGGACTCACCAGGTAGATATCCATTGATCTCAACCTCCTTTCTTTTCCCAAGATTTTCCTCAACAGCAGAATTTGTGCCGCCCAACCTGGCAGGATCAGAAGATCTAGAAATCCGAAAATCCAGTGAGTCCTTGCTACTTCCTTTCAGTAGGGGGCTACTTTCTTTGAATTTAGCCTGATCATTTGTTGGTTCACTCACCTCCCTCACTTTCGCCTCCTTTTTCTTTTCTTTATCTCGTTTTTTATTCTTTGCTTTTCGATCCTTCTCAAGATCTCTGTATTTGTGCTTGTCACCTTTATTATCATTTTCTTTGTGCTTGCTCTTCTCCTTCCTTTCAATTTCCTTCTCAGTGTCCTTCTCCACCAACTTAGTAATCCCTTCAACTCTTTCTTGACCCATACCAGGAAAACTCTGACCAAATGTTTTTTCCACACCTCCTGCACCATTGTGGTTTCTTTGTCCACTGACATTGCTACGATCTTCATTCTTATCCTTGCCCTTTTGTTGCTCCTCAAGTTGGTTGAGGTAAAGGTTATCCAGTGCCCACCCTTGCACCTCAACTCTCCTTTGCTCTGCTTCAGTGGTCTTATGAAGCATTTGGCTTCCTGATACCCTGTCTTCCTCCCTAATTCTTTTGACCAGCTCGTGCACATACTTCGAGTCATTGATATCTTTATCTGGCATACTGTTAGAGCTGAACTTCTCCCCATTATGAAACTCTGATTGTCCTTCAAGTCTTTGCTCATCATAAACCTGCCTTTTCTCCTTAGCCTTCTCCTTCTCCCTGTCTTTCTCCTTTTCCTTATGCTTATTTTTTTTGTCCTTTTTTTCGCTATGTTTTTCTTTGATTCTATCTTTGTTCTTTTTCTCTTTGCCCTCTTTTTTTTCCTTATCTTTCTTGTCCCCTTTGTGCTTCTTCTCCTTGCGCGTCTCCTATAAATAATGCTCTAATTAGAAACAACCCAAACAAAAATGTTAACAGATTAGGAACTAGATGCGAGAATGGTACTATGAATATGTACAGAGGTTTCGCATCAATCAGAAAATAGAATCTGTAGTACATGATCAGACAGTGTAAAAGAAAGTTTGTATATAAGGAAGATAATGACCCAAACACAACAAAATACATACAAAAAGTGAAGTAAGAACAGTCCACTTCAACAAAAAAAAAAAAGAAAAAGCAAAGACTTGGGCTTTATGAGAATTGTCTAAGCTAAGGTGAAAGTCTTGACATTTCTTGAGTCCTGAAGGAATATATACTACCTCAAGGACAAACTCAAGCTGCTGAATTAATATCTTTGCCTTCAGTATCTACGGTGATACAGCCAAACCAAGATTCTTACACACACGTCATCTCCTAAATCAGAATTATCAAAGTATAAACATTTGTATAAAAGCTTGGATTTCAAAGAAAATAATTGGCGAAAATTTATGCCATATCTATGCAGTGCTGTGGGAGAAAACAGAATTAAAACAAATACTTCAAAGTTCCCCCATGAATTGCAACAATTGTCCATAATCAATTTTTTTTTTCAAAAATTAAGGATTTCATTGATTTAATATATATACATTGTAGAGTACAAAAGGTCGAGGATAAACCAAAAGGTCTAGATTACAAAGAGTTGTGGCTCATAGTAATCATCTACATCTTGAAAACCTAAGGGATACTTATGAGACCACATAACCAGTATTACTCCAATCCCCATGTCCATAATCAAGTTGTTGATACAATAAACCTAAAGCAATCATAGAAATCTGTCTAATAACTGTGAGAAAGAAGACAAGCTAGAAACCCAATCTGCGTTCAAAATAATCCATTTCATTAAGCTGCCATTTTCTGAACACCAAGAACATTTTTCTTTCAGTAATTTATATTTACTTTTGAGCGGCAAAAGGGGAATATTAGCCGCCAACCTATTATGAGATTACCTCAACATTTCACATGATTAGACAGATGCAAGGGAATATGTCGGGAATGTGTTGGGCTAAGTACAACCAAAAAGCAAGTTAAACCTTCTTTTACATGTCAAGATAACCAGATACTGGATACATAAAAATACACAGGGCATGAGAATAAGATCATTTTTGGCAAGTTCAGTAATATGCAGAGTATGACCTGGATCAGAATGAGCCTAATTATATCCACAAACAAAAATAAGTTCCTCAATGTAAAGATTTGAAGTAACAAAATGCACAGAGAGCACATTATGCATATCAGTTGTTGCATCCAAAAGAGCTATTTCTCATCTATGCAGCGCTATTTCCAGCTATACAGTATAAGCGATAACAGGTGCGAATATCAAATGCTCTCCATCTCAGAAGCTTCAATTAAATAAATAGGCATTTTTAATCAACTTCAATTGCAAGATAAAGCGAATGTGTCCAACAAAATAAAAATGAATAAAAAAATTCAATCTCACATGTAGTTGCAACATGAAGCTATACACTTCTTTTACTCATTCCATACACAGGCAAAAAGATGTTTAAGCCTGAAATATAATCTTCTTGTCCACAACATAATCAAATTTGAAGCTTTTTTTTTTTTTGGGATTGTAACTTATCGATGAAAGAATGTCTATATTATACATCTCCCTAGAACTCATTTCGACTAACATTCTAAAATAGCTAGTTCTTGTTACCTACAGCCCTGGAAATCACTTCTACTATCATTATAAAATAGCTATTTACAGTAAAGCCCATTACTTCCTCACAATTAATCAACTACAGATACTTTTAGTTTACAAAGCAAGACTCTCAAAAGAGCAAGCATCTACTCAGAAGTAATGAGAAATAACCACACCGTTAATGCCCCTGGGGCAGGAAACTAAACAGAATAACTTCATCTAAACCGCAGTGCAGCTTATTCATAGCATGTGTGCCCTTCTATAATAAGGATTATTTACTACAATTACAGATACATCATATAATGGAGAAAGCTCTTCATTTCCATTATCAACAGCATAATTAATTCTTAACAGTTGTATAATGATGTCATTAATCTGAATAGGTTAAGTTAAATTCACACAGCTTCCACATGAAAGTTAGCATCAAATTGAGGCATCCAAATCACTATGCACTATACATGTTAGTAAAATTTTCAGTCTGTCTTTAGGGGAGGGGAGTTCTTGACATTAAAACCTAGAAACCTCCATGATGACTATCATTGCGATACTACAGCAAAAGTGGCCAGGCTATCAATTCTAACATCTTACATTTAGACATTTCAGTTTACTAGCAATTAATCTCAAACGATTTCCAGCTACTCTAAATTCACATGGTAACAAAATAGTAGCAAATATAAAAGTATAACAGTAATTTTTTATGGAAAGAGCAGCATGAATCACTGGAAAAAGTAAGTACTTTAGATGAACACAACCCCACCACCTTTTTACATGGTGAGTTCATAAATCTCTATTGCTGCGTTCAAGTCAATTTCATATTCAAATCTTTTGAAATTTAAAGTGAAAAATTAAGTATACATAGCATGTTCAAACTCCAAACAAGGAAACAAAGGGCATAAAAATAAGAAAAAGCATTTAATAATTAGATGCTCATGGCTTTCTCCATAGACAAGGCAATGGGAGTGAGTTCTATGCAAAATCTGTATCAGACACGTGTTCTGGTATTGTTCACATGAGACCTTCAAACATTCAGGTCGGTGCCTAAATTTTCTTTAAGTAGTAAGAAGTATGCTTGTAACTTGTAATTTAAGAAATGTGACACTTCTATAATCTGCTAAAATCAATCAGTAAAGATTCCAAATTATATGAAATAATTCTAGAAGCTGACTCGAAGCACATTTTCCTTTCCTCTTTTGATTTCATCCATGTCTTCCTTCCTACATTACCTAGTGGAGGCTCAGTAGTTTCGGGGTGTAATTAGGTAAGATACTGACTTGGATTCAAATAATGAGGAATTTCAGAACGGCCAGAAGAATATAATGCAGAGTTGAAAGCAAATCACGCTAGCAATAGCATATTACTAGAGGATGATATTTCAACCTTTGCTAGCAAGTCAGTATCATCAATTGTAACCTTCTTTTCATATCCTGGAGGAGGAAATGGAAAGCAACGAGACATTGCAGGTGAGCTTAGAAACAGCAAAGTGGGATTGGTCCACCAAGCAAAAAGCTTCGCTTAGTTTCCTGCACTGATGTTCCAATAAAGGAACAGAACAGCGGCCATTCTCCTGTCCATGCACCATGTCCCTGCAATCATTTCCAGCTTGGAAATCACTCCATGCTTTTCCAATATCACCTTTCAATCCACAATTCACGTATTCAAAGATGGAGATTTTAGGGCGTGCAAAAACTCAAGTCACAACTCAGAATCAAAAATAGAACCACGTGGGGGGTTTAAAATGCCCGATCTTGCTGTACCAGAAAATGAACAAGCTCCTTCAATGTCCAGATAAGTAGTAATGCAAACGAGATAAGTCCATGGGAAATATATTTCAGAAAAGCTGAAGCTCCAGAGCAATTTGATCCTGCTTGTTTGCCACTAGGACATTAGTGAGATCATAACCTGCTCACAAGTTAAACCAACATCAGGAGCTTCACTTCAACATAGGAATCAACGAGTCAAGCAATAAGTGCACAGACCCAAAACCTTGTACTTACTCCCAAGTTCCGAAAGAGCCACTGGCTTTGTTCCAAAGATAATCACGAAAAATCCCCTCTCGAAGATCAATGTGCAAACTTAGAACCACAGCTGTTGATCCCAGAAAGCACTACTTCTGTTAGGTGTAATAGTAATAGAAAACAAAATTTACCATCCAATCCCCAGTTTCCTATAAAGAATATCTTCAGAACCCTAATCCCTTAATTAGGGTTGATTTCAGTGATGATCAGATCAAACCCTAGAATAGACCAACGGAAAAACACTTAGGTCAGGCACAGAACCTACTCAACAAAAACCCCTAATTCCAGCTTTCCAAGCCATCAGTAAACAAATACATCTGTAAATAAAGTTGTATTTTAAAGAAAAAAAGAAAAGATTTATGAATAAAAGTAAAGAGCTTCAATGGTAAAAACAGAGAAACAAGGAAGCGTTCGCACAAATTTTTATTTTCTTTTTGTTTAGGTGCAAGGGCAATGTATAAGTAGATGGATAAGATCCGAAAAAGGGAAACCTATGAAGAAGAAAATGGAAGAAACAAAGGTGAAGAAGGAAATGGAAGAAGCTTTTCAAAGTGTTTCCTCTCTCATAATCCTCCCCCACCTACCTGTCTGCTAATCTTTGTAATCTTATTTTTCGGTTCCTTTGTGTTTTCAGATCTTCTATCATCAAATCTCAAAAATGCCTTGTTTTAAAAAAAAAATATGGGTCTATTTGGATGCTTTGTGTTTCCGGCGAGAAGGGGGTCTGTTTTTATCTCCTCTCTCTCTCTCTCAAGTTTTCTGAGATGGCCAGTCTTAAAAGAAACCCCAAAAAGGGCATAAGAATATAAAAGGGAATGGCAAAGGGTATTTATAAGCGGAGAGAGGGAAAAGGATGGCGTAAGAGAAACGTATCAATAAGAAGAATCCAGACATTGAGGGTATAATATAAGGATAGCCACAGCCTGCTTCCCCTCAAGTTTTTATTACCTACGACTTGGGATTTTGCTTGTTTCCATCTCTTTCTCTCTCTCTCTCTTTTTTTTTTGGGTTCAAAACTTCAAATACAATGGCCACTTAGGAAGGCTCAGATCCTTTTTAATTTGCCTTCTTATTTGTAACCCTCGACAATATAGAAACTTTTGAACAAATAAGGGGGTAAAACGATTACTTTCATGATGTCAATTTGGTATTAAGATTAGAAATGTAGTAAACAAGGTCGGTTAATTTTCACTTTCGTTTTTCATTTTTAAGTTCAAGAAAAATTTATATTTTTAGTCGAGTTTATTCTAGTTTCATAAATTTTGATCTTGATTTTCTTTTTTTTTTTTGTCATGACCTTATATATTATCAACTAAATATATTATTTAATAATTTAATAATAAAAGTCATGACTACTATAATTAAATTATTTGTTTTAATTTAATTTTATAACTACTTTAATTTTATTTTTATTTTAATAATTATTTGAATTAATTTAATTTAATTTCCAAATATCTTAAAATGTATAAATTTAAAATTAAATTATTTTATTTAAAAATATTCATAAATAATTTTTACTTATTATCAATAATAAAAATATAATTACGTTGACATTAATAGTAAGGAATTTCAAACAGTGATGAAAAGAAGATCAAACCGTGATTTACCTCCTTTTCGAGAAGTTGGCTGGGATCAAACCGTGATTTACCTCCCTCACACAATGTCAAGCCGGAGTGTGGGGGCGCTTAGGATGGGCGTTCCACCTTTTGAGTCCAAGAAGATCAAAGAGAAAGAAAAATATTCCATCAATAGAGTCTATCAAATGATCATCTTAGCTTGGAAGGTGAGAGGGGTAAATGCTCCCACTAAAAAGCTACTTATAAGGAATATAATTATGCAGAATAAGGCTAAGTAGTTGGTATTTTGGGGACTAGAATAAGGAAAAATAGTGATAACCAGCTAAATTTTTTTCCAACTCAGTGGTGTGAAATCTTTAATCGTAATATTCTAATTGTTCTTATAACTCCAAAGATTGTATCTATTTTTCCTAGACTTGTTACTGACCAAATGATCCATCGATAAATATCAAATAGGTGATTTACACAACTTGTCCACATCTCTTTTGTTTATGCACATAACAGTTGCTATTAAAGAGTATTTCTTTGGAACCAAATCAAGGATATCTCAAACTTCATTAGCACCCCTTAGATTGTTAATGGGGACTTCAATTCCATTCTTAAATTTGATGAGGCTGAAGGTCATGGGATCACCTCACTCGGATCTCAAAAATTGTGTTGAGGTGGCACAACTAATAGATATTATAGTTGGAGGTTGCTTCTTTACCTAGAATAATAGACTGGAAGGTGAAGAAACCATCTGTGAAAAGCTAGACTAAAGCATGGCAAACACTCAATGGATGCTAAAATTCCCCAACAATTCTTTTGGCTATCCTTGCAATAACTTATCAGACCATATTCTAGTTTTGACTTAAACAAAAGCCATCAATCCTATAAAACCATTCAGGTTTAATAATTTCTTACTTGAGGTTGTAGGTTTTGAAGATGCTATCTGGAAAGCATTTAGAGCAAGGATATTTGGCATTAAACAGTACATTTTGACATAGCGCGTCATAACACTATTCAAAATAAATAGACCTATAAGTATAACAGTGATGAGTATAGGTCAATCCCACAAAGAGTGTGTGTAACTTTTGAAATGGAATCAATTGGTATTTAGGTTATGGGGGCTTTTATTGGTTTTCAAATAAAAAATAAAACTAAACTAAATTAATGAAAACAAATTAAAGAAAACATTAAAAATGATGAAAAGTGATAAATACATTAGGAACTCGGTTATCAGTTCAATCTCGACTTACACTTGATTAAACATACCTCATTGAATTGTTATTCTCATACCTCGCCTAGCAACTATTAATAGTAAGTTAACAATAAGCTCTGTGAAAAGTGATGAATACATTAAGAACTCGGTCATCGGTTCAATCTCAGCCTACACATGATTAAGCATACCTCATTGAATGTTATTCTCATACGTCTTCTAGCAACTATTAATAGTAGGTTAACAATAAGCTTTGTTAATCCCAGTTTTTCCATAGGTCGTGTTTAATTAAGAAGAGCTCATTAATTAAATCTAGCTATCGAATAACTTAGAACAAGCTCTTTAGATTTAATTGGACCACCACATTACGAGTTAGAAAAATAGATTAATTATGGCAATATCCACACAAGCTCAAGTCATTTAAGCTAGGTTATGTTATCCCTAATTATTACAAACCATTAATTGCTACAAATAAATCTCAACATAACAATTACGGATTATATTGAATATTCATCCAAACACAACAATTACAGATTGTGTTTAAAATTCTAATAACAGGTTCATATATAAACAATCGAACTATAACGAGAATAAAGATCATTCATACATGAAAATCCAAATCTATAAGTATAGGATAACATAATCAATCCTTAAGAGATAAAAAAACAAAAGAAAGAAAGAAATGCTTAACTGGATCCTTCGGCATCAATATCACCTCCGAACTAGTATTAGGAAGCTTAGCCCTCAATCTTCTCTATAGGTCTTTGACGATGTCTAGCCCTACTCCTCATTCTTCTCCCAAAACCCCTAAATGATTCCTCAATATTTCATAAATGTTTTTGTCGTTACATGTTCTTTTTATATTAAAAATTAGGGTTTAACGCCAAAAAGTCACGGGCGTGACTATGTTTCTCACACCTATGAATGTCGTCAGCCTCCTTTTCATGGGTATGGCAAGGAGTGTCATGCCCATGTCATGGGCGTGAGATGAGTCTTACACCCACGACACACTTGTGATGGCTGTGAGTCTCTAATAACCCTTCATACTTGATGTTTGCAACATATTCTCTTCATCTTATGCATTTTCTTCTCTCCTCTTGCTTTAATCCTTCTCCTTCTTGGTCTGTGAAACAAAGGGAGTGTGAATCTCAAGAAGACGACTCAAGCGTTGTGTTTTAAACTCACTTTAGCTTTTTCGCTTCTGAATTGTACCTAAAACCAAATATGAACTAAAGTGAATGTCTTAAGCATTTCATAGCATTAATCACTAAGTTTGCTGAAATGTATAATCAATTAAGCACATATCAATCTCCCATATACTTAGCTTTTGACTGTTCTCAGGAAAAACCTCAAAATCAAAATCATAACCTAAATATTCATTTTCTATATCTCCTAAGAATAGATAATCATAAGACAAGAGGAAAAACTTTTAAAAACCATAACAATAACTCAACATTCAATGCTTCTACTCATGATCAATCAAGAATCATCACCTTTAGAAACTGAGCAATCTAGAGGTAGACTTGACAAAATATATTTAAATAAAATGGATCCATATATACATTCAAACACTATTCATGATCATGATATTTTATAACTTTGCATATCACTTCATTTCTCCACCACTAAGAGTCACATACGTAATCATGAATCAAAGGACTTTTCAAGGTTGTAATGTGGGCAAGGGTAAGGTGAGATGTAATTAGATCGTGTTGTGTAAAAGTCATCAAAGCTAGTGAAGCAAAAGTAACACTCAATACAACATCAAGCACAAAAACTAATATTCATTCAACACTGAGTACCATCAGTTATGATGAATGTAAAGACTACGTTTCACAGCCCAAATTCAAGCTCTCACACCATAAACCACATAAATCATGAGGAATTAGAAGGAATCACTTATAAAAGTTAATGATAACAATACATTGAAACTACAAGGAGACCTTCCAAAACAACATTTGTCTTATATACAACATACTTAAATCACCCATTCAATACAACTTTAGCATGAGAAACTGATATGCATTGTCAAAAGTATACAAGTTAATACCTTATTGTTAACGATCTAGAAGGGGGGTTGAATAGATCTTTAAAGCTTTTTGTAATTTTCTACAATAAGATCAGAAGTTAGTTCACACAAAAACAATTTAATCAAATTTAAATGTAAAGAGTAGGGAAGAAG
>JANVCQ010000004.1:21137244-21151173 GCA_025531925.1 Erythroxylum plowmanianum
TTGCTAACACTTCCTTCTAGAGAATTGTTTCTCATTGTCTCAATTTTCTAATGACACCAACATCATTCAATTTGATTCAACAGTCCAAAAGTTATACACCAAACATTTCTGAACTATTCTTATACTAAAACATTTTGCTGCGCTTGATTTCCATCCAAAAATTGATACTCTTAAAGAATGAATTGAAACTCAATTTCATTGGAATATTTGTAGCCCTATATCTTTAGTTTAATCCAAATCAAGAATCATCTCATTTGGTTGACTAGAGCAAAAGTTATGGCCAAAACACTTCCAACTCTTACTAATCCAAGACTGAACACTAAACCCAACTTCAATCCAGAAATTGAAAGTCTTAGGGACTGAAATGAAATTTGAGTCCTTCAGATAACTTGTAGCTCTATGTCTCTGGTTTGTTTTGCAACAAGAATCAACCCAATTGGATCTCCACAGGTCAAGATATCACCAAAATACTAAAGTATATTCAGAAAAATATCCAACTCACTTTGATTCAACCCATCTTTTCTCAAAAATCATAAATTTTCCATGGAGAGGTAGAGGAATGTCTTAGAAATCCAATGCTTAAAAAATCAGATCAATCGGATGTTGGACGAAAAAGATATAAGCAAAAGAGTGGAAGAGGGTTGGATCAGGGGAGGAAAACAACAAAACCGAAACGGCAACGTCGCACTTGCGAGGGGATGCACGCTGGGCGTGCACGCTCGCGATCGCGAAGCGAGCTAGGCGCTCACCCTCGTGAGGGCGTCGCCCTGTCACCAGTTCGCGATCGTGAGCAGGTCACGATCGCGAACTGTGACTTTCCTCTTTTTTTTTTTGACTACCAAAATTCCAAAATTCATAACTCTTGATTCAGAGCTCTAAATTTTTCAACCTTGGTATCAATAGAAAGCTGAAAGAAAGCTCTACAACTTCCATGTAGAACTCAAAAACCAAATTGACCTCTAAAGGATTAAAAATCCCAATCAAAGTTACTATCCAATAAATGTCATCCTAAATAGTAACACAAATTCTAAAAATCATAACTTCCTATTACATTTTCCAAATACTTCATGCTTTATATCAATGGAAAGACAAGATCACAATCTACAACTTTCATGAAGGACTTAAAAGTAATTTCAACCTCTAAATGGGTCAAAATTTCAATCAAAGTTTCTGCCCTATAAATTCACCCTAAACCACATCCAAACTTCAAAAATTCATATCTTTCACTTCCCACATCCAAAAATGGCATATTATACATCATTGAAAAGCTATGAAATTCTTCTATAACTTTCAATAAGGCTATTTGATCCAATTCAAACCATATCAATCCAGAATTTGCCTCAAAACACAGCATTTACAAAACCTACCCTTATGGGCATTTTCAAAAACAAAGCAAAATAATCTTTGGAACAACATCCGAACATTCAAAAGATCATAACTTTCAACCTCGATATCGAAAAATGTCATACTTTATAGCGATAGAAAGTTATCAAGAAAAACTACAACTTTCATGAAGATAATTTTGTTAAAATCTACCTAGATCAACCCAAAAAAATTCACAAAAGTTTCTGATCAAACACCCAACACTGTTACTATTTATCCCAAAAATTTCAGACTTTTGATTCTCCAAAATCTAACACTTTTACTATTCATTTCTTGCTTTTCAATTCCATTCAAATCAACTCATTCACTATAAATGTCATAGTACCCTTACACATACAAGTTTACCCAAAAACCTCAATTTTCACATCAATTTCATTAAAGCACCCACAACACATACATGTACAAAACATCCATTTCATGCATTAACCTCAAAATATCATTGTAATTGCTCCAATCAACCTTAGCCAAATAGAACATTAAACACGACTTACTACATTCACCTACCAAATCTTGCATATCATTCAAATTCAAGAATTTTTCTTTTTCTTTGCACATGAATAAATCACCACAAATTCCTCATTTAATTTCATTTAAGAATTCTAATTTCTAAGAAAAATTCGAGATCCAACAATAATTGTAGTCAGTACTGACAAGTACGAGTCTATCCCACAAAGATAATGATGACTAATAATTACCTTTCTCCTATTATCTAGCTTACAAATTAGATTTTGATTTTAATTAAGAAAATAAAACTTAATAATTTAAATAAAATAAGCAGCGATATTGAACACATAAATAAAAAAATCACTTAGAAAACAATCAATATCAAGAATTAGTATCCAAACACCCTAAAACCATTAAATAATTAACCTTTTATTAAATAATTGTTTTATTGACTATTAGATCGGGAAAATTCCTATCGTATACTATTAACACTCTCCAGTCTACTAACAACTAATCCTAGTTTTATCAACTGAATTACTTGGGTTAAAGTTTATAGGATTGTTTTACCAATTTATGAATTATGCTATTAAGTCTGACCCTAATTTAGAGGATTTATGTCAACCTATCTTTAGGTTTGTAATCAAGTCCTTTTAAATCTGAATATACATAAGATTTCTCAATCTCTCTACTATGAAATTAGATTATGAGCTAATATTATGGATATATTAAAACATCTATTAAATGCATAATTGAATAATAATAAATCAATCAAAACCATTTCATTAAATAAAAGAATAAAAACACATTTTTATCTCAAATCGGTTTCATCATACCTAAGCACTAAAAAACGTTTATCTATATATAATAAAAAATGAAATCAAACATAAATTGGAAGAAAAATGAATAGAAAACAAAGAGTTCATAGTTCTAAATCTCTTTTTCTCTTCTATTGAATGTTCTTTTAAGGTTGAAGTTTGATGTTATATCCTATTGTATATTTTGATGATTTCATCGTGTTCTCTATGTCTTTAGATCAATATCATCCCTTTTGGATGCTCTCCACATCGGGGATAGTCTCCAAAAGTCTAGTATCTCTATTTGCCTCTGTTTACGTCCTTTTATAGCAAATTTTAGGGTTTCTAGGACTTACACGGTCTGATATATGTCACTATTTTCTCCAAAAACACTTTAAACCATGACTTTACACTTTTTAAAAGAATTGTAAGGCCACATACATAGTTATGTATCTCTCAATTACTTCAAATCTTCATTTTTTGCCACAATTTCCCCCAAATTCCTCTCCTTTTGATTCATAAAGGCAATTATCACGTAAAAATGCACTTGGAGAAAACTAAGTACCAAATATACAATAAAATATAAAATATCTAGAAAAATTCATCAAATATGGGTGTATAAATATGGTCAAATATGCATATATCATTTGCCAAGGTTCCACAAGTTTTCTTGTCCAAGATTAGATAACCTCTGTCATCAAAATTCACAAAATATCCTTGTTGGACAAGCTATCACATCTTAAGCAGAATATGCGATAAGTTAGGTACATAAAGAACATCATGAATGTTATGACTAGATTTGGTATTAACGATAATAACTTCTTTGCCTTTAATGTTAGTCTTTTTACCATCTATAAAGGTTTGAATAGTAGCTCCCATATTCAACTTGACAAACATATCTTTGTCTGTTATCATACATTACTATAACCACTATCCAAGAATCATAGATTAGGAAGTTTCTTATGGGCATCCACGTAGGTGTAGATTACTTGCTTACCTTTAGATTTGTTACATACTGAGCATTAATGTCCATTGATTCTAACCTTTGTTATAGGAATGATAATCCCTTTCTTATAAGGATAACATTCCTTAAATTAATATTTAAAATATGTATATATATCCTTACTTTTGTACAGTGAATATAAGAGAAAATACAATCCTCTTTCCCTCTTATATGGTATCAAAGCTTGTTTGAGGTATTTGAAGGTTTAGTTTTCTACCCAAATGAGTAGAAGTTTTAGTTCTTCTTTTTGGTTAGTCTTAGTTCTGCTCAGGGAGCAGAACATCACATTATGGTGACCCTTTTTTCTGACCACTGGCACTAGTGGAGGCACTCCTTATAATCAAGCCAACCTTATATTTTTTTTCTTCCTAAAGAGCTTTGTGTGAGTTATACACACCGATCACCACCCTTATCCACCATCCTACTTGTAAGTCCATTTAGGTGAGTATTGCAATGTTGTCTCCTACTATCACCACCTTTGATGTTAACTCCAGTCACCACCTCTAACTTAACTCTTACCAAAAAAGTCTCTATTGGCCTAATTCCATATTTCGACCACCATCTTACCACTAATCGTATTGTTCCTTGGTGTTTTCAATAGGATTTCACTGGGCTTGTCACAATATGTCACGACCCAGAACTACATCGAGAACATGACAACCGCCGCATACCAAGGCTAAAGATACTCACGATACCCTTAACCCAACTATGCAAGGCTAACTGAATATCCTTTAAAAAAGTTTTGGATAACACAGTGACTGTATTTTGAAAATCCTAAAACTCAATCAAAACATATATAAATCAACTTTAAATGCACTTCTATATTCATATTTAAAAATCTACGACAACTTCTAGACTTTTAAGTTCACTCAAGAGCAATCTCAATAATAGTACAAAAAGGTCAATACATCTCCTAACAAAACTATTTTAAAGAAGAATTAATAAGACATCAATAATCATTTTTTATGTTTTATACTTTCACTAATTTGGACTCTAAGATCTTCAAAAATTAGGAAATAATACAAGGTTCCTGCACAGGGGTCTATCACAGGCAGTATTAGGGAAACAAGTATAGCTCGAGCTCTGGTGACTATTTTGTCAAGCCACTTTCACTGAGGTCAAGCTAAGATCTATATCTACAACTTTTATCCTTTGAGTTTCTTCAAATTCATGCTCTAAGAATATGAATGACGGATAGAAATAGAAAGATGAAATTGAAACTAGAATTTCAACTTACCTTAATAACTTCTTTCCTTCTCCTTTTCTCTTCCCCTTTTCTCTCCTTCTCTTCCCAATTTTGATTTTCTCCCTCTTCTAACCTTATGGCAGACCTTCACTCTTACTTATATTGCCTTTTCATCCATTTTCTCTAGAAAATTCAAAAAGGTCAAACTAATCCGTTTGTCACCATTCTATTAGACATATGTTATCCTTCTTTTGGTACATATGTTATCCTTCTGTTGGTCTGTATGTTACTATTCTATTGGTCCATGTTTCACTTACTTTGGAGTCCACATGTCATTCATTTTAAGCCTCCATATGCTACTTCTTGTAAGGCTACAAATGTTACCAATTGTAAGGCTACACATGTCACCAATTGTAAGGCTATATATATATCACCATTTGTAAAGCTACACATGTCACCATTCTATTGCTCCACATGTCACAAGTATAAATTGTCATTTTTCATAAACTTAAAGGGTCACTTGTCCCTCATATACTCAAGACACTTGTCATCCAATTAATTGAATAATTTTTCACTTATCCCTAATGCCACATGTTACCATTTCATAGGCCTAATCAACCTAAATTTTCATTGTCAATTTATCTTGCTCTTTAACATTTTTCTTAGGCTAGATGCACATATCACCTCATCAATTACTCAATTGTATCAATAAATTCCCAACTTACTATTATATTCCATAAAAAAAAATTCAAGACAATCAACACACAATTACATCATGATCAGTAAAAAATATTTATATCCCGAACATGTCAATTGAGTGCATATACTATCTTGCAATATTTTCTAAATCATGATTCATATGTGTATATGAATATTATGCATGTGAATGAAATACATCTCATAAATTCTTAAATGAAATAACTCATGTGACTCAATCTAACAGTTTAATCTCTTAACAATTTTGGGAGGCAAGATATTACACAACATCTCTTTTGGATCACTGGGTTGAGTCTACTACTAGGAATTTCTAAGGTTTGCTTTGTATGGAGTGTCAATTTAACAATTGGCTCCCTCATTTTGGTTTTGATTGTTATTGTTATAGCCAATGATAGAAAAGTCCCATTGTCATGGATGTCATTTATATGATATTAAAATCAAAAAATATAAGTTAAATAGCTTTAACTATTTTGATTTGTGTAAGATAGTTTGAATTTATTTACAAATATCATAACCTTATTGATGATCCTTTAGTAGATCAAACACCTAAGGAGTGGTCACACGATAGTGCTCACTTATTTTTTACGAATTCGTAATTTTATTGACAACAAAGTCATTAGCTTCATTAATCATTATGATTATATCAAACAATTAATGTATTATTTGGAATTTCTATTTTTTTGGAAAAGATGATATTTATCAAATTTATGAGGTGTGTAAAGGATTTTATTTGGCTTAATAACATGACTAATCCCTCTAAGATTATTTTATGAACTTCAAAAATATTTACAAAGAATTAAAGATTCTGTTACCATTTAACCCTAATATTAAAGTACCATAAACCCAATAAGAACATATGGTCACCACGAGTTTCTTAGCTAGACTTAACTCACATTTTGAGATTACTAAGTCCGAGATTTTTTCTAGCATTAAAATCTCCTCCCTACATAAGGTCTTTACTTGTATACCTTGTACAAATAGTAGCACAATGGTTGCTTCCATCACTTAAACCTTTAGTGCTCTTATGAGTCAAAATACTAGTTATGGAAATCATCTTATAGGAATACTAATAAAGGTGGAATAAGAACTTGAAATCTAGATATAGGAGGAATCATTTTTCGATATTGTCATGAATTGGGCATATTGAATGCACTTATAGAAAATTATAAAATAAAAATTAGAAAACTCTCACCGTTTACGTCGAAACTATTACTATGCCATCCAGGTCATTTGCTGAGAAGATCATTACAATTTATATAGATGAATTTACCAAATTCACCTAGTGTCAAGACATATTAAACGATTCATCTCACTTTATCTCTACTATTGTTAATTCAAGAAATACACCTACATGTCTTCTTTTCTCCTCCTCTTAATAAGTCATTGATTCTGGTGCCTCATATTATATGATAGGTAATCCCAATCTCTTTTTCACTTCCCAGAAACACTCATCTCCTTCTTATGTTTCCTTTTAGTAAATGGATCTCCTTCCTTTGTTATTGGTTATAGAACTATTAACCTTACTCATTTATTGTTAGTATCCTTTGTCCTACACTTTCCTAAAATCTTATTTAATATACTATCAATGTGTAAACTCCCTCATAACTTCAAATGTTATATCTCTTTTTTCCTTATCATTTTCTTTTTCAAGATCTTATGATGAAGAAGATTATTGGTAAATAAGAAGCATAAGGAGATCTCTACATTTTAGAAAACTAGGTGTCTCAACCTACTGCTTGTTTTAATGTCTCAATACATTTTAAAGTCTACTATCAATTAGGACGCCCCTCTTTACCTTTGTTGAAGAGGATTGTTCTCAATTTCAAAATGTTTCTAGCTTAGAATGTGGGTCTCGTCAATTTTTCAGATACCATTGTGTATCTTCCCTTTCCTAGCTTAATGTATAAAGTAGTTTTTCTTTTGAATTAGTAAACTCGATTATTTATGGTCCCTATCATGTTGTGTCCAAAACTAGTTTTTAATAATTTGTTACATTTATTGATGATTTTCTCATGATATTTGGCTTTATTTAATGAAAAACCATTCCAAATTATTCTCCCATTTTACTACCTCTTATGTCGAAGTCAAAACACAATTTAACCTATCTATTTATACTCTAAGAACTGATAATGCTAGAGAATACTTTTCCACCTCATTCCTACTCTACATGCTTCAAAGTGGTGTTCTTCATCTATCTTCATGTGTTGACATACCATCTCAAAATGGTGTCTGAAAGAAAAATCATCATTTACTTGAAACTACTAGAGCACTCTTATTCCAAGTGAATGTTCCCAAGTCTTTTCAGGATGTTGCACACATCTTGTTTTCTAATCAATCGTATACCTTCATTCGTTCTTCAGGATGAGATTCCTTATAATGTTCTTCTTTATACCAAACCTATGTTCTTCCAAACACCACGAATTTTTGGCACTACTTATTTTGTTCACCCTTAGGACATCAAGTTAGATCCTAAATCTCTGAAATGTGTATTTTTGAGCTGCTCTCATCTACCAAAAGGTTATTGATGTTTCTTTCCAAGTCTCAACAAATATCTTGTATTTGCCAATGTCACCTTTTTTTGAAGACATTTCATTCTTTCCTACTCCTTTAGCACCTACAAAGGTGAACAATGATTTATTAGTTTGTGAGGTCACCTATCTACTATAAAAACACTACCCATTCATCTACTTTATTCCTAAAGATGAAATCATTTTGATGTGAGCTCAATACCTATGTCTTCTTTGTCTTCAAATCTGCCTTTAGATGATCACCCCATTTCCCTTTGAAAAGATAACTGCCAATGCACCTTTCCTATTTCCTCTTTTGTGTCTTATGATTATTTATCCTCCTCTTTATGTTCTTTTATTACCTCACTTTATTTCTTATCTCACCCAAAAACTATTCGAGAAGCTTTAGCTCATCCAAGTTGACGTAATGTTATCATATAGGAGATGAGTGATTTATAAGCTAATGATAGGTGGAATTTTATAAACTTAGATGTTGGAAAGAAATTCATTGCAAACAAATGGGTTTTTACAATCAAAGTCAACTCTGATGGATCAGTGGCTTGTCTTAAAGCTAGACTTATTACTAAAGGCTATGCTCAAACATATGTATGAATTATTCTGATACTTTCTCACCTATTGCCAAACTAACATCTATCTATCTATTCATTTCTATGGCAACTACATTTAATTGGCCCCTACACCAGCTAAATATTAAAATGCCTTCTTACACGGTGACCTTTAAGAGGAGGTGTATATAGAGCAACAATTTGGATAGGGGCAGTATGACAAAGTTTGTCTTCTTTGTAAGTCATTGTATGGCTTGAAACAAAGTCCACGTGCCTAGTTTAGAAAATTTAGTCATGTCATAGAAATGTTTGGATTGACTAATAGTAAATCTAATAAGTTAGTTTTCTTTAAACAATCTAAACTTGGACTTATTCTCCGTATTATGTATGTAGTAACCCATTCTTATACTTAGGAATTTAACTATTAGATTAAGTCATCATATGAGAATTCATAAAGTGCATTTCATTTGCACACATCACATTTACATATACACATGAATCATGATTTGGGGACATTGTAAAAATAGTACATCCATTTATTGATATCTCCTAGGGTACAAAAGATGTTAAATGATTATGATGTGCTTGTGTATTGATTATGTCTTGAATTTTGTTTGATGAATTATAATTAGTGAATTAGGAATTTATTGTTCTAATTGAGTGATTGATAAAGTGAGATATGCATTTAGTCTAAGAAAAATGTTAAAAGGACAAGATAAAATAATGCATGGGAATTTAGGTTGAATGAGCCTATGAGATGGTGACATATGGCATCAATAATAGAGTGACAATTGGCTTGAATAAAAAAGTGACAAATGGAGGTATAGTTAAGTGACATATGGCCTAGAGATTAAATGATGAATGGACTAATAAGGGAGTGACAATTGGGAGTGTAGGAGAAAAGCACATAGCATGGCTCTTAGCTTGACACTTGGCATGACACATGCCTATCTTCTTCACCACACACCTTACCCATATTTCTTACTCTTGCAAGATCACCATTTTTCATGTTTTGGTTTATTTTTTCTCCTTCTTTCTTCCCACCTACGACAATTTTACACAATTACTATGATTTGAAGCCTTTTGTTCTTACCTTTGAAGGCCAAATCAAAAATTTAACTCCAAAGATAGCAATATAGAATGCAACATCGGGTCGTTTCACTTAATCGGAACCTAGTGAATGGTTCTAAGCTAGCTTATGTGTCATGATATGCAAGCTAAATTAACAAAGAAAAGGGTTTGATCTTCGGAAATCTTGACAAAATTACATGAATTGTAAGAAAAAATGTATAAAACGTGTTTTTGGATTTTGGGAATAGGAACGAAAAAATTAAGACAAATGATTAAGTGGAATAGTATCGTCTTGAAAATGAGCTTTTGGCTATCATTGTTCGAAATAAATTTTGATGGGAGTGGAATCACTAAGTTTCAAATGGTAAACCTTAAAGAACTCTTTAAGTCCAAGGTCTTAATCAATGAAATCCATTTCTTAAGACCTTGTTGAATGCCCTTAGTGTGTGTAGTGGGTAAATCAATGCAACAAGTCACTTTGGGATCTAGAATCAACTCAATATTAAACACAACTAGGCAGATAAAAGAGAATCAACAAGATCACAAATAGACATATATGAGACTTCATATATTTAAGCTCCAAATTCTACATCAACACATCCCAATAACACATTGAATATTTAACACTTGATTAAACTCTAATCAAGAATGTTCAACTACAAATTATAAATCCTAACCTAGGAGTTCATAATAGTATAGCTGAACATGGAATAAACTACTCCCCTTTGAAGCCCATTGAACTCTAGCCATTGTTACATCTTCAAGAGGAGAGAGGTGCCTAACCAAGCATAACTCCAAGAGATTTCATAATCGGGAACCCACTGGAAGCATCCATGGTAGTAGTTGACTATGGAAGGAGCATAATAGTGATGTGGATAAGAGGAGATGCGGGTGTATGTAGAAAAGTTTTTTTTAAAGGTAGAGAGAGTGAGTATATCTCCCTAAACTGTAGGCTCTCCTCCCTCTTCTTAACCCAAAATAGGTAGGTTTTTAAAAACTAGGTTATGTATTGGGTTGCACAGAGGGTAAACTTCCAAAAATGATTCGAGTATTTGAAGGTTCGCTGCAACAAACTTTTCCCGAAAGTTTTTGCTTGGAGTTTTTAGTTTCTCTACCGCGGCGACTTGAACTTCATGTCGTGGCAAGATTTTTCTGAAAAGTATCTTAAATAATCTGCTGAGTTCGCCGCGGCAAAATTATCTCGAAGAGTTTTGTTTGAGTTCTTTATACTTCGCCGTAGTGTAACATCACCTCTCGTCGCGACGAACTTCCTGTTGCCTTGACTTGCTGACTTATCATTTTTCTACCTTCGCTCCTTACTTCACTCCTTGCCTCTACTTCTTTGAGTGTCCTACAATAAACAAATAGTAGTTTCCAGTATCAATTAATTTTAGAAAAATTAATTTAGTGCAATTGATAATAATTTGTGACAATTTTACTCTCAAACTACATAAAGTAAAGGCAAGCACTCAAGAGTCAAATTAAGCATAAAATCTAAAAATAAGAGCCAAGAAGTGTAGTAAAAACCATGAAAATGTCACCAATTTATATAAGAAACTTGGGCTCAATCACCCTAAAACCCTTAAATTTTTGCTAAAATTTTGTAACCCTCATATTGTAAATTGAAACCCTTTAATCCCATTTTGTTCTTAATGTATGTTTGATGCTTGGGAGACTTGCTTAGCTTGTTGATTGAGAAAATCTTGAGACAAACAAGTAAGTATTTGATTACCTTATTGAGTTCTATGTGAGCATAACACCTATAAAGATTGGTTAGGGATGAATTGAGATGAATTGCATGTAAGGATGACGATGAGATGTGCTTGAAAAGTGATGAATGAATTGGTTTTTGTTTTGATGTATGGAAACCCTAGGTTATATATTGTTTTAAGAATGGATTAGGTTAAGATTATAGGTATGTTGAAGATGAATTTATGCTAAAGAAAGATGCTAATGTAATGTTCTTAGAATGGAAAAGAATTAGGGTGTAACATGTAAGATAGTAAATGAAATCATTTGTTTGATTAATGATGCCTAAATAGTTGAAGAACTATCATGAAGGAGTTAGAGTTTGGAAGAAAAATTGAAGAAAAAGGAAGGTGGGTCTCGGATCACATTTCCCACGATTGTGGGAATTGTATGGTTCCTTCCCACGATCATGGAAATGCTTGGAAAAAAGGAGAGTTTGTGTTCTGTGCTCTGGTTGAGTCATATAAGGATAAAATAGTATACATTGATACTTTCAAACTTGATTAGGGCTTAAAATGAGCTTAGTTTGATGTTGAATCAATTGATTAAGTGTTTGACGAGTTTAGATTCTTAAATGATGTAATAATTAAATAAATAAGTTGTTTGATATCAATGTATATGAATTTGGAAAGTATGAGATGTCAATAGTATAAGGATGTTCTTATGAATAAAAGCTAAGTTGAATGAGCGAGTAAGATTTGTGTATAAGGTTACATACCGCGGATAGTCAATTGAGCATGCTTTGAACATAACATATATACATATGTAAGATTAAGCACTTATTTGATTAAATAAGTTAGTAATGTGTAAATATATGTGTATTGTATGATATAGAAGCACAAATTGACTGACAACATCCAGACATTATCGGATTGTCAAGGAAATAGCTAATCTGGAGTAAACAGTGAGTAACCTAGATGTGTGATCTCAATTAGATATGTGCTTCTGTTTGAATTGTTTTTGTTTAATCTTTATATCTATATATATTGACATGATTTTCATATGATTGTGATAATGATGATTCCAGACAATTGATTATCTGAGGAGTTTAATATTTGGGATTGTATTGGGAGTGTTAACTACATGTATGTGAATGTGGGAATTAAATGCCCAACTAAATGTTAACTGCCAAACTTAGGTCTAATGAATGTGAATGATTGTGTACACTAGATGAAAGTGATTGCTAGCATATTATGTGAAATAATGCATATCATGGCATTGATATGCATGATTAGATAAAAGAGTTATGACCAGAGCGACTAAAATGAAAAAGGAGGTTAAAGCTCAGAAATGTGCACACAGAGCCACAGGCTCAATGATTAATGAGCCCAGTATCCACAATGGGTACATGGCAACATCTAAAATGAGCCTGGTATTTGTAACGAATCTGGGAAAATTAAAGAGGCACTCGGTTACAATAAAATTTAAAAAATGGAGTCACATGTGCATTTACGTGTATATATATATATATATATATATATATATCATGTATGTGTTATGTGAACTACTGTGAGGAATTTACTGAATTATGTTCAAATAGTAATATAAAATGTTTGTGTCCCCAATGTGTTTGTTAAAATGTGAGATACATATATTGTGATTTGGTAGACAATTAAATGATGTGATAATTGGGAATTGATTTTAAATACTGTGATGTGTTTGAGAACTTGGATTATATGTGTTTGCAATATTGTGTCCTGACTTGAGTGAACACGTCGATGATGGTTTACTTACTGAGTTCGCAAACTCATCAAAATTAGATCATTGATTTTCAGGTACCGGGACAACCTAGTTTTTAAGATAATCTAGTAGCAACCTAGCATTGTCCATTTTGGAACTAGGAATGGCTCAAAGGTCTGGTTAGTTGATACTAAAGCGTCTAAATAGAATATTTTGGTCTAGTACCTAGTTTTATGTTATACACATTGTATAGAGTTGCAAACTTTGAATGTCATGTATTGTATAAATAGGAGTTATGAGTGCAACAACATAATGGATATTTATGTTTATGAATTAAATGCAAGGAATGTAATGATAATGTATGCTTATGTTTATGAATGAAATGAGAGAACTTGGTTTTTCTGAAAATTTTATGTTCTATATGATGCCACGATAAGTGATGTGATTGCTTTAACATGTCGCTTCCATGGGGTATATGCTCGAATGTTCTCTAGAATGTTGGGAATGTGCTTTATGGAATTGGGATGTTATAGTATAAGTGGATGATACCATCATTATAGGAAGTGACTCTATGGGTGCACCTCATCACTGAAATCCTTTCTTAACAATTATTTTCAAATGAAGGATCTAGGAGCTCTAAAATATTTTATGGGAGTAGAAGTAACAAGAATTAAAAAAGGCATTTTCCTATTCGAGAAAAATGTACTTGATCTATTAGTTGAAATAGGAAATGTTGGCCCTAAATTTTTTTTTGTGAATAAGCATGATTTAAATTGCTTTCAAGGTTTTAATAGATAAGCTTTTTATCAAGAGTGATTAATTTTGTTAA
>JANVCQ010000004.1:21154176-21164446 GCA_025531925.1 Erythroxylum plowmanianum
ACAAATTATATAATAATAATAAAAATAATAAATTTGAGTAATAATAAATACAAATTATATAATAATAATAATAATAAATTTCAGTAATAATAAATACAAATTATATAATAATAATAATAATAATAATAATAAAACATTAATAAACATTTATAAAGTTTATAAAATAACTAAAGAGTGCACTAGTTAAGTAATAACTCACCTCGACAGTGGCTGGAGACAGGGACGAGTCGTCCCTGTCCTCGCTTTTTTGGGAGGACAGAAATCTGTATCCCTGCCTCCCGGAGATAGAGAACGGAGACGCAGAGACATGAAGCAAACACTCATAGAGATAGAGATTTTTTTGTCTTGTCTACTGTCTCCGGAGACGGGGACAGTATCCAAACGCTACGTTAGAGAGCATTGCACTGGGATAATAAGCCTAGCAGTCCACTCTCATTCAATAGTCTAGTTTGATCAGCCCCCATTACCAGACCTTGATTTTTCCAAATGTGTTAGCTTAGAATTGATCAATGCTAAGCTGCTGTGATTTACTTCCTCCTATTCCACTCCTATGAGGTCTCATAGATTCAAGCATAAAAGCTTGCTTAAGAAGTTTAGAGATCCCTTTTGGAAGCTTGCACATAGCCAGTTGATTCATCAGTTCATCCCAATAATCACTCAAGTATCTGGTATTACGTTCATTCTTTTTCTTCATAGTGATCTGGTATAAGAGCACAAGAAGAATAAGTGGTTCCTAGATTCTAGAAGTGAGCAGCATAATGAGCATATATGTAATCAGTAGGGTTTTCAATCCTGATTCTATCTATGGTTAACAATCTGTTCCCTCATGTAAGCCATGTAGTAGTAGCATATCTAAGATTGTTGCCAGCAAACCAAGGAATTTAAATTATACCAGCCTCTCAACTTCCTTTTATTGAAGTTTTAGAAATTTAAATTAGATTAGATCACATGGTTCATTTGTTTTTGACATATTTATTACCTCAATAATTGAATCTTCAAACTATATTGCTGAATTTTTAGTATGATACGAAACAAAGATTTTTATTTTTCAACGATTCTAAAAAATTAATTTTTAAAATTTCCAATATTTTGAATGATTTTGAAGTTCTAACTTTGCACCATGCATAAGTGAAAAAGACTGAACTAGATTTTCGTTGAGAAAATGTTGTCAGCATCACGGAAGCGAAAATGATGAAGCTTTATACAAAAGAAGACTCGAGGCTATGGTGTTATCGTACCCCATCCTCATGGGATCATCACAATACTATTGGTTACAGATAATGACCTTGGGGAAAAGGTGAGGGCATCGCCAACAGTGGATAATCTATTATCTTGGGCTGTTGCGACCCAATTGTGAATCCTGATGATTGTGTTACCCCCTCCGATGTATGCTGAATCGCACTGCATGCAAAAGGAGATGCAACGTTTTCACACTTTTGAGACTTGGCAACAAGTATATTTAACTGCATAGAAAAGCAATAGACTACCACAGACAAGTGAGATCGTCAAAAGTTTTCATTCCTGAAATCCCATCCTTCCATTCTCGCAATGTACTTTATTTTTTTAAATCCATATATTAGGCAATATAGGTAAAGCGTGATACTGCAAACTTCTGAACGAACCTGCACGATAATGACAAGGATGACTGAACTGGAGAGTGAATTTCATTTTGGTCTGGGGACAGCAGTGACCAAAAAACTGGAGCAAGAATGACCACGAAAGTGAAGGAGTAAGAACAGATGATCGAAAACACACAAAAAGATTTAGAAAAGAAAAGAAAAGAATCATATCTATGCAATCCTCTTCTTTATGAATCAATTACAACAATTTAAATATCCCAGGTAATTAACAGATGCTGGTGAAGTTCGAGGTATTTTTTTCTCCCATTGAGCAAGTACTTGACTCTACTCCTAAGTTTTGGACATAAAACTACCACGTGAACCATTGTAACCTGATGGTACGACAAGTCAGTTTCTTTCTTATTGTTGCAAATAGTAGAAATGAAACCGTAGACTTTACACTCATCTATAAACAAAAGACCTAACCGAATCACAAAACATTAGAAGTGAGGATCGGGGCTCTGCAGCAAATGAGCTCCTAATCAGCAAAGGAATAACAATAATAACAACTGATATTCTACTGAGAAAATCCAAAGCAAAAATGAGGCATAAGCATGAGTATTAACAATGCCATTTCAGATTGCTTGAACCAACAACCTACATATCTGATTCAGCAATGAGACAACAAAAGCCAAACTCTCAAGCTAATTCCAGTTGAAAACAAAAAATTGAAGATTCTGCTTTGACAAATTAATTCTTGAACCAAATATCAATGTAAAAGAAACAAAAAAAAATCAAACTTGGTCAGTTTGGGACGTGTGGACAATCAAAAGGACTACCAAGGAAGTATTGAGGGGAACTAACCTCCAACTAAAAAAAGATGCAGTGCGAGGAACTTTTTCTAATCCAAGTTTCCCATTTTATTATTAGGCAAAGGAAAAGAACAAACAAGTACCTGATTGTTCTTGATGATCTTTGAAATCAGAGCATAACAAAATGTCCTGGATAAAAAAAAACCACAAACTCTTAGTGTAAAGAAATTTCTTTCAGAACACACAGCTGATTACAGTATAATCAAAGGATATAGCTGTATCAAGCAGCATTTTTGAAGCCAGTCATAAATCATTACCTTCCGCATACCTTGAGAAACATTGCAAACTGCCTCTGCAAGGAAAAGGAGAAAATGTCATGGTTAAAGAAAGCATAAATTGTTTCTATTGTAACAGAAAATATGATTAAAAAAACACCAAAAATCCAGATAGACTGCACCAATAATCTGAAAGTAACTCAGCCAAAATACTGCACAGCTCGCACTAATTATTTTAGGGAGCAAGATCATTGACGCAATTCCTAAATTTTTCTGCATATATAAAACTTTAAACCACAGCAGCTATTCTATATCTTGAGAGAACATGTCCAAGTAAATCATACGACATCATGATGCATATAAAGCAGCAACTCCAGCAGTAGAAGCACAGAGCAAACTAATAGATTTTGTCCACTCCAAGATCATTAGAGATTCCAATGGCTATAAAAATTAAAATCAGATGTCAACAATGTATTACCCAAGTTTGAAATGCTGGGCTTCACTGCAAGAGTCAAGCCCAGAAAACAGTCATCAGTGTCTGCTCCAAAATCCCAAAGATTTAACTCAAGATTTGGCTTCGCTCCTGTGGAGTTGAAATAGAACGATATAGAAATCATCGATAGACACACTTGGCATGCTTATTGCATTAATTTGATTTTAGGTAACTTACCTATGTTATTAAGCCTTAATTCCAGGGGATCTCGAACTGGAAAAGAAGCTCTAGTGCCCACCTATACAAGAAATATTGGTAAATGGAGGATCAATAAAAACTATGAAAATCAGACTTTAAAGCAATATTTACATGGAAAAAGGGATGTTGGAGTGACTGATCAGCAGTTGGCCTCTTCAATGGGTCCCATGAACATAATTTCTGTAACAAGGGAAGGAGTGAGAAAATAAAATATAAGAAATAAGTTGACAGCAAATGCAAACTTTCTACTATAGGGAAATTTGTTAAATTTTAAGCTGTATCAAGACCCACCATGATCAAATCAATGGCTTCAGAGCTAGCATTGGGAATGATTTCAGATAGGTTGGCAGGCAAAATCTATCAAAGAAAATAGAGCAGTAAACAGCAAATTCTAAGAGAAGAGACAACCTCTAGAAACTGGATACAAGGATTAGATCAGCCTACCTCTGAATAACTAATATTCATCAGCCTGGATATATTTTTTGCCTCACGGAATGTAGTCCAATCGGGTGCACCAAGAACACAGCATATCTTGTATAATTGATCAACCTCACTGTCAATAGCAAGCTTATTTTAGGAAATTAAAACTTGACATCTGAAAAAGAAACCTTATTTCCATTCTGAACACCACCAAATCACAATTTCTTTACCACATCATTGGATTCCTCTAGATGCAAGTGATCAAAGAGGCAGTAATACAAAATAATCTGTGAAATCTTAATAATAATAATATTGATACTCTAATCATACAGATTGACAAAAGTGGAAACACATCATACACAAGCTCTGCAGTAAGATATACGTGGCTCCTTTTAGTCTGTGCACAACCATAGACAAGTATGCATTAAAAAGGTGAGAGGTTTTACACATCAAAAGAGAATTTCCAAACAGTATTTAGACAGATGAAAGACACCTCTATACAGTGACTTTTGGATGCACACTTACTCGAATAGACATATCTTTGCCATACTAGTGATAAATGGGAATATATAAGTGCCATATTGGTGATTTCTAGCAGCATAGGAGTAATGTATATTCATCTTAGCCTGGGAGCTTATCCAATATACTCAATTGAACAATATCGTCTAAGATGCATAAAATTAGCTTCATACCTCTAACCATATTACTTAAGAATGCTATGTGATGACATACCACTATAATAGGAATTGTTTATGGACTTTATTTAGGCACCAGTTCAGAGATTATTATATTTCCCTTCTTAAGACTTCATGACCTTCCCTATCACTTACTCTCCATTTAGTTAGGTAACTAAACTCTACATATACCTTGTCATTATCAGTTTTTTGCAAAATCAACTATCTTGTTTGCATAATTTTTCTCCAAATCCTAATCTTTCTCTTGCTTTCCCTTTCCCTCCATCTAATCTATCTTTTCTTTCTCTCGTCTGTTTGTCTGTGATACCGTGCTGCATCTCTAACACACTACAATAGCAGTCCTAGATGTGCAAGAGAGGATTGGCTGAGCTGATCTCAAATAAATTCATTTCTTTGCATTTTGCATATTAAGATTTTTTATACAGAAAGGAAACCTCTGTATCACCTTTCACCAGGAAAAATAGGAGTCAATGTAAAAAGCTCAGCTAGTATTGCACCAACTGCCCACATATCTGTACAGATGGTCAGTCGTTAGTCACCAACAAACATGAGGAAACCATTTCTATACTAGCCCAGGATATTGATAAACAAAATGTATTCCATCTCTAGATGAAGTAAAATCAACATATTCACTACAGTGGTGAATATCATCATGCAGCTTTGCATCAGCCACCATAATTCCACAAGTTCTAAAGATCAGCACATCTTTAACATCAGGAAAAAGCTTTTTGTGTGTTCAGCTGACAATTTTCTGAATTTTAAGAAATTTGAGAACTTCTATAGATAGGAAAGTAAAATTTTAAGCATGATAAGCTGACAATAGCAAATGTAGGTTAAATTAGAACAAGAAAGTCATTTTTAAGAAACTACTGAAAGAAGAACAAATGTATTTTTTTGATAGTACAGGTGGGTTTTTATTAACTAAAAACTGTACGTATGAACAAGGCCAACTCTCAAGTGTCCTAGAAAGTTTGAAATATCCCATGTCACCAAACATAAACTCATAATTGAATTCACGCAGTCAAATTCCTTCGTCTAACAAAACCTGACTTTCAAACACTAACATTTAAGAAAATCAATGAAGCACTTAGCAAGGATTTATTTCATCCAATCGCTAAGCCCAAGCCCACATAAAATCTTTGATGCCATGATTTCAAATGATTTACGAGTTTAGTTAGCTACAAGCAACCAGAATCACCACCATAAATATTCAAATATTTATTTTATTAACTGATAATTCAATATGATGTGAGCAGGTGGAAGTCTCAAAGACCCTACTTTGGTTCCAACCCCCTGAACAATTAATTGATATTGGAGAATCAGATCAAAGAGGTGGGATTAGTTAATCAATGATGTCCACAGTTAGTTAACAACTGCATTAGATATAGAGACTTGAGAAGAATACCAATTGCAGGAGTGTATGTTGAGGATTGTAACAAAACCTCTGGAGCCCGGTACCTTGTGTGTATTTGGAAAATATCTCAATTGAGAAACAAGCATACAAAATCACAAAAATTAAAAAAAAAAATCTGACAGAATAAAGTAGTGAAGATGACTGACCACCGGGTAGAAACATATTCTGTGTAAGGAGGCAGTGACAGAACTTCTCTAGCCAGTCCAAAGTCAGCAATTTTTAGAACATCTTTTGTCACCAGCAAGTTCTCTAATAGAAAATTGAATTTGATTAATTCGCCAATGGGATCTATAAGATTCTCATCAACATAAGAATATAAAGGAGAATAGTAAATCACAAGCCCTCCCACCTGGTTTTAAATCTCGATGAAAGTATCCATTTCTATGCATGTGACTCAACCCTTGGAGCACTTGAGAAACAAAACATCGTATCTCTTCCTCTGAGAAAGGCTTTTCCCGATCCCTCATTATTTGGTACAAATTGTACTCCTAGAATAGTGGAGGAAGAAATCAAGGATTTACAGTTGGAAAAACCTCACAGGAAGACAAAATTATGGAAAAATTATGCATCTTCTTTATTCAAGCTAACTCCAACTAAATTCAAGTTCAGCTTAATTCAGTCTATCAGAGTTGGGTATCAAATAAGCTGCATACAAGAATCATGCTAAATCTGTTAAACATGCTTCAGCATCAAGTTTCAATGATAACAGCATGCTCCAATTAGCTGAAAAGGTGTAAAATTGCTTGGGCTTTTCATGTTAGAAAGAGCATTAAACCCTATGGATGTCCAGGTAGATGGGTTACGTAAATGGTCCAAAATGGACCCCGGGTATAAAAAGCAGGCCATGTTAAAACGTTAAGCACATGAACAAAATATCACTGACCATGTATTCAAAAATGAAGAATAGGTCATTGTTTTCCCTGACAACCTCTTTTAACTTTATGATATTGGGATGATTCATGCTACGAAGGGCCTGCGTAAGAAATAGCCTCAGTGTTTTAACTAGAATGATATAATGTAGATTAGTAAACAAAGATTACAATAGAGATACCTTAACTTCTCGTAAGTTCATGCATTCTTCCCAGAAATAGAACTTTCTCTTCATTCTCTTCACGGCAACCTAAAATCAAAGTAATAACCATGCAAGATTTGAATGTCATAAAATAGAAAATCAATGACAAAACAAGAGATGGGTTTAGCCTCAGAAATCAAACAAATAGATCGTCTTTTATACAAAGATGATCAGAATTTCAATTTAGTTTAGAACAAGTGAGAGCAGTACATCTATCTCTGGTACTTAAGTCTCCCCTTCCTAAGTAGAAATCAAATAAAATTCAAAGCATAGCAAAATAAAGAAATGAAGATCATGTTTCCATACAATTTCATATGTATCTGTATTGATGGCCTTAAACACGCTACCACATGTGCCATCTCCAAGCTCTTGTAACAATTTATATCTGAGGAAGTAATGGAAATTTTATCAACAGAATTGTGATACAACGAACAAGAAGAAGACAAAAATTGTTAAATTCACGTCCACTTCGCAAAAATACACACCTTTCCATTATTATAATTGTAGGAGTCAAAAGCCAAATACTTGTCAGTGGCTTTCTATGAACCTCCTGGTAGAGGTGTCTACTCTGTCAACAGAGTGTGAATTACAAGATTGCAGAAACAAATTAGTGCTAAACTGTAGCTGGTTATGTACAACATGGAGAGGAATCCAAATCTCATCGTAGGAGTGATTATAAATAAGCCAAAATGTTATCAACATGCTTAAGTGCAGCTTCTAGAAGCTGCAACCCGCTAGTATCATCCAAGAACAACCAGAATTTGATCTATGATAAGACATGGCTGAAGGAGCCTTCAAGCTGGTGGATCAATCCATTTCTTTAAATTCTTCTGAACAAGGTCCGATTGTCAAACACCAGGGCTGAACTGCAAAACAAGGGAAATAGGAAACGTCAATAGAACGGTATTAACATAAGAAGACAGGATTATCTTCAAAATTAGAATTATGATTAAGGAATGCTTCCAAGCAACACGAAACTAATTCAACCATTACTAAAGCCACACCAGTTATCCTATATTCCTATATAGGTACCCTTAAGATTCAACAGCACATGTTGAACTTCAGCTAGCAATCAACAGAAAAGAAGAGCTAAGAACATACAAATGCAGGTTAAAAATCCAAAAGATCTCTGCTGTGGACTCTCTTCACAGATTGTTAACAAGTGATGGAGATTTTGTTAAGGAATACGCTACTGACAAACGCCTCCACCCAACCAAGCCTAATTCAGCTAATAAGTTTATTAAGATTTTCATTTTGTGTTGCAAGAATTGAATGAAGAAAGAAGGAAAAGATTCCAAATATGATGTCTTTCTTTTTTGTTCTCATCCGTTTCACTCTCTCCACTTTCTCGGAAACCAAACAGAACTCGGACTGAGATATCCAAAAAGCATTCTTGTTTTTATTTTGGAAGCGGCTGCGGTTTCTCCGTTTCAAAAAAAAAAAAGTGGAGAAAAGAAAACAAACAACAGGAGAACAAAAGCAAAGCTCTATTTCAGAAATTCCTCAGCCGTCCACAGGCAGGCACAGACAGAGAGGAAGAAGGAGAAGACTCACCATGGATGCCAAACACAGCAATCTAAGAGACTAGCGATCTGAAATCACCAATGTAGAAAGCTCTTGCGTCACAAGTAATTAGGGGGAGAGAGATTGGATCAGTGGATAAAACTAGGGGAGAGGATTGGGAGCCAAAACAAGAGGAAAAAGAAGATATTTCATATATTAGTTTATTTTTCTTTGGAAACCAAGAAAGTCGCGTGGTTGTGGTGGGAAGAAGGACCTTGATAGAATCCAATTTTTAGGTGAAAGTACCAGACGCTCTCCCAACGACTCCAATATTTGACGGGATTGAAACACAAAGGCCGGGGGCTTTGACGTCATTAAGGAAAAAGCATCTGGGCAATATAGTCAGAGCACTGGGACTGTTTGCGTTGATACGGTTCTTGATGAGAGCCAACAAGCAGCCTAGCGCGTGAGAGTCGGGTCTGGGCCGACCACTAAACCCGGTTCGTTTGTCTTATTTGCTTGGAATTTATTCTGCGTTCTTCTTATCTCATTATTATTATTTGCTAATCCTGACTCCTAAATCTGTCACCACACGTTGAACGTAACTGCTGGAATATTAAATCCTATTTGGTAACATTCGGGTCTCTTTTTTTTTTTTTGTTAGCTCACGAGGTGTCATAGGAGGATCCCTTATGAGAAGGTGCCTTTAAGCCATCCACTTCCAGATTAATCTCCGCTCGCATCAGTCTCTATATTTCAAAGAAATTAGTTTTTTTTGTTGAGATTGTGGAAATTTCGTAGGCGGGTCAAGCAAGCACACCTCTTTGAGGGTCTAACGGGCGCACCACTCCAAAGGCGAACCAAGCAGGCACATCACTTCGAGGGCCCAACTGACGCATCATCCTATAGGCGAGTCAAGCGAGCATACCTCATCATCGAGGGCCAATTGACACTCTACTTACAGTTAAAATATCGGTTGTTCCAGGCTCTTACAAGAGGGGCTAGCATGAAATTAAACATGAGACCTAACCGAAGTCAAGCCCCACTCTCAACCATCTAGCCACATCCCTTGAGGGCCAAAGAAATTATATAATTTCACTCATTCTACAAACTGATAGCAAACAATTTTTCATCTCAAATCTTAACTCATCACAATCTATTTAAATAACTAATTCTCATATTTTAAGTCACATCATGGAAGTAAGACTTATAATCTTCGTAGTTTCAATTCAAATGTTTAAGATAGGAATTAACATTTTTAAAATAATTTTCAAAAAAACTTTAAAATCAGTATTCTTTTATTATAATTATAATGTCATTTCTTTAGAATTGAAATTGCAATCTATCGATGAGATTGAAATTAAACAATATTTTTGTAAAATTGAAAACATCTTTAAGTATATATACTAAGAGTGAACGGGATGGACGACCACGCAATCCATCCCGTTCGTCCATTTAATCCAGCGGCTTATATTATTTTTTATTGAACACGCAATCTTCTGACCCAATCTTATTCTTTCTTTTCTTCTTTTCTTTTTGTTTATTGAATGTTGTGTCTTCGCGCGATATACACGCAATCTTCTGATCCAAATATTTTGTCAGGCGTGAAATGCATCCCTTTCTCTCTCTTTATTTTTCCTCTCCGCCCTTGTCTTTCTCTTTTTTCTTTTTCTGTTTGTTGAATGTTGTGTCTTCGCGGGATATGCATGCAATCTTCTGACCCAATTTTTTGATGCAATAGTTTGTCAGGCGGCGCTTGTCACTACTTAAAGAGCGAATGGGATGGACGATCACGGAATAGATCCATGTTGTCTCCTTTTTTCTCTGTC
>JANVCQ010000004.1:21166961-21177695 GCA_025531925.1 Erythroxylum plowmanianum
TTCGGGAAGGTCCCGGTAATAAAATTTTTGTTTTTCCGCTGCCTGAACATGTGATGTTCTCCCGGGATTTTCCTACAATACTATGGTCCGATGATATGTGAATGTGAGTGACTGCAAATATGCAAATGTAAATGATGCATTCCATGTCATGAATGCATGAAACATAATGGTTGTTCTGATTAGAGTAGCCATCGATCAGAGTTTAAAGCTCAACGTGTGAAAAAGAGCCTCGATCTCAAAAGTGATTCAGAGCCTCAGGCTCAACGTTTAATGAGCCCTATATGAGACAGTTTAGGCACTCGGTCATAACAAAGTAACAAATGGAAAGTGGGTCTCATGTGCACTGCATATGTATAATATGAGTGATTAAATTGTATTGAATGTGAACTGTGAAATATGTAATGATGTGAATTATGTGTTACGTGATTGGGTGAGCCATCGATGATGGTCACTCATTGAGTTTGTAAAACTTACCCAAACTTTGCAAATATTTTTCAGGATCAGAAGAATACCCCATTAGGCCAACGTGAGTATACTTACAGCATTCAAGTGAAGGATAGAGGTCAGGATCAGTTCACGTCTACATTGCATTTCTCTATTTTGTATTGGATTATATTTTCCGCAACGTTTTGTATAAATTTGTATTCCAAAATGACTAAAGTGTTTTGTATTTGTGAAAGGGCCCAAATGGCTATTGAAATATTAATGATTTTATTGGTGCAATTGAATAAGTTTATGATTAGAATGGGTCGTGTCGATTATTGATTTCTGCATACGCGTGTGTAAATTTTAAAAAATTTTGTACTGAGTTCCAAGTGTCTGACTGACTGAGTGTGCTAGCAAGCCACCCTCGTGGGACACAAACTCGGATGTCATGCAGGATGTCGGGTATGTGTCGTGCGGGAGTAGCGGGTTACATAACTAGTGTTTCTATAAAAATGGAAGTTGACATTAGAGTTGGATAATGATAAAATATAGGCCATCCCAATATGGATTAACTTCTATAATGTACCCCTCAAATAATAGACAGTGAAAAAGTTGGCTATATTATTAGTTCACTGGGCAAAACACTTTTCTTAAATTCTCAAACAAAAAATTTGGATAAAATATACTATGCGAGGATTTTTGTGAAGGTGAAGAGGGGAGAAGGGTTACCTAAACCATATCCCATTATGAAGTTGGATGAAAGAGGGGAGTTGATGAAGTCTTAAATTCCCCTCCTTTGCATATGGAAACTTGGAGTTTATAACAAGATTTGAAGACCTAAAGAGAAATCTTTCACTACTGGACTCTATCATGATCTAATGGGGATTAGAGGAGCACAATAAGCTCCTTTGGAAGAAAACTTCTCTCCTGTCACTACTTGATTGAGCTCAAGTTTATTATATAAATTGACGATATTGTCATGACTTTTAATACACTTCTTGGCTCCTATTTCTAGATTTTATGCTTAGATTGACTCTTGAGTGTCTATCTTTATTTTATGTAGTTTGAGAGTAAAAATTGTCACAAATCAGTATTAATTGCACTGATTAATTTTCTGAGAACAATTGATACTGCAAACTACCATTCGTTCATTGTAGGAGACTCAAGGAGAAGGGACCCAAAAAGAAGATGTAGAGTCAAAGAAGGTTGAAGCCAAGTCAACAAGTGAACAGGCACAACAGGAAGTTCGCCAGAATTCCAGGCAGACATTTGGGAAAAGTTCACGTCGCCACGGCGAAAGAACCAGCAATGAAGCAAAAACTTTAGGGAAAAGTTTGCCGTGGTGAACCTTCAAATACCTGAACTATTTTCAAAAATTTACCCACTGTGCAACCCGATCCAAACCCATTTTCTTTTAAAACCTACCATATTAGGTTAAGAGAGCCGACATTCAGAACATATAGAGAACACCCTTACTCTCTCTTAACCTTCGGACATTCATCATCACCTCTCCTCCATTTTTTATCGTCAACTCCTCCACCTACAGCTGCTACCATGGATGCTTCTAGTGGATTTCCGGTTGTGAGTTCTCCTGAAGTCATGCTTGGCTAGGCACCTCTTTCCTCTTGAAGATATAGCAATGGCTATAGTTCAATGGGCTTCAAAGGGGAGTAGTTTAATCATGTTCAGCTACATTGTTATGAACTCCTAGGTTTAGGATTTGTAATTTGTAGTTGAATATTCTTGATTAGAGTTTAATCAAGTGTTGAATATTCAATGTGTTATTGGGATTTGTTGATGTAGAACTTGGAGCTTGAATATATGAAGTCTCATATATGTCTATTTATGATTTGGTGAATTCTCTTTTATCTGCCTAGTTGTGTTTGATATTAAGATGATGCTAGATCCCAAAATGACTTATTGCATTGACTTACCCATTGCACACACTAAGATGCATTAAACAAGGTTTTAAAAAATGGAATTTATTGATTAAAACCTTGAACTTAAAGAGTTCTTTAAAATTTAACATTTGAAACTTAGTGATTCACTCGCATAAAAATTCATTTTGAACTATGATAGTCAAAGCTCGTTTTTAAGAGGATACTTTCATCAATTGATCTTTGTTTTTATTTTATCGCTTTTCTACTCCCGAAATCCAAAAATACTTTTCATTATAATTTCTCTCAATTCACTTATTTTTGTTCAATTTTCCAAAGATTAAAACTCCCACTTCCTTGCTAATTTGGTTTGCATATCATGACATATAGGCTAGCTTAGTTCCATTGATCAGATTCCGATTAAGTGAAATGACCCGAGGTTGCATTCTATACTGCAATCCTGGGAATTTAAATTTTTGATTTGACCTCTAAGGCTAAGAACTCTTCGAATCACTACTCTAAATAATTTAGGGGAACCTATTACATCTGAAGTGAACCCAACTAATAAGGTGTTCCAAATTTTAGACAAAGGGAAGGACCTCAAGGTTCCAAATGATAACCTACAAATTGTACATTATGGAGAACCACTCTAATCTAGTATCCAATAAGTGAATGAATCTATGCAAAATATATAAGTCCTTAGTAATCATATAAAGAATAAGGTAGATGACTTCTTAATGAATGAATATATCATGGTTAGATCATCATCCTCTAAGATAAGATCAAGTAAAAAAAGGCAGAGAAGGCCATTATTGAAGGTAAATATTCTTCAAGACCAATGTCTATTTTGGTGTGGAATAACAACAAGTTGTTAAAGGTCTAGTCCTAAAAAAGAGAGCTTATAATTTAGGAATTTTGGAAACAAAAAATAAAGCTTGACAAATTGCTTAACAACTTAAGAGTTTTAAGTGATCAATGGACTGTTATCTTCAAGCACTCTCATTGCTATAATGGAAGGATAATGGTAGCCTTTAATTCCTCATAGATTTAGATATCTAATATGGTTTTCTCTAATCAAATGATACCCTTTATAGGTAGATTGGGATGGTCCTCTAAACTATTTAAAATTTCAGTCACTTGTTTCGTTAATATAGGGATTTAAAGAATGAGATTAAGCGATGATGTCAAAACCATTTATGTAAGAACCCATAAATCTTAGATCATTATTAGTGATATGAATTGTACGTATATCTGATTGAAGCTAATAGCTTCAAATTGAATCACAATGGAATTAATAAGGAGTTGAGTGGTTAATCATATAATGGTTCTAAACTTGAACTTTATAAGACATCTCTACTCTTGACGCAATAAAAAATAAGGTGAATGGTTTATTAGAAAGAAGATCAATATAGCTTTTTGTAAATAACTATTGGCTGAAACAATTCCCTAACTTTTATGCAAACTTTGTTCCTCCCTTACATTCAAAACATTCCTCTGTGGAGATCCTGAACCTTACCGCTTCTCATTGTCTTAAAGCTCTATTTAGATTCTACAACTTTTTATCCAAAGTTAATGTCTTTAAGGATATGGTTAAAGTTATATGGTGTGTTAGAATTATTAATTGTAAAGCTTTCCAATTAATAAGGAAGCTTAGGGTTATCAAAGAGGGGATTAAAGCCCTTAAGAGGAGAACATGCTTGAATCAGGATATAATCTTTAGCTATCAAATGAGTCCCTTAAAATAATTCAAACTAAATGTTATATTGATCTTCTTAACCAAAAATTAAGGTCTTTAGATACAAAATACCTTGGCGATTGCAACTTGGCTCTGTAGCTCCATAACTCTATTCTTAAGTTAAAAAAAAGGTGCTCTAGCTTAGGGAAGTGAATATTGACACCAAGTTCTTCCATAATTCTATTTGGTACAAAGAAATAGAAATAAAATCTACTCTTTAATTGATGAAGAAGGGAATCTATGTAAAGATAAGGTCAAGACAATTGAGATAGTTCTGAACTTCTATAATGAAAAAAACTTGGACAAAGTTAGAACTGTGGTCCAATAGCTATGGACTTAACTACATTCAATAGGAAGTCTATTAACTAAGATATGAAGGACAATCTCATAAAGGCTTTAACTACTCATAGATTAGAGAAGCACTCTTTAGTATAAATCATAGCAAATCCCTAGGGCCAAATGAGTTTAATGCTCACTTTTTTTAGTCTACTTTGAGCATGAATTAGTAGTTGATACACTCCCATAATTCTTTATTAGTAAAAAATGATGAGGGAATAGAATGGAACTCATATATGTTTGATTCCTAAGAAAAAGAATCCTAGTTCCTTGAGTGATTTTCATCTAATATCATATTATAACATAGTTGACAAACTAGTGCTATACTGAGACTTTGGACCTGTCACACCCCTTATACAGAACCTACAACCATCCACACATATGGCAACCATTTTTCCTATACATACATTCACAATATGCATTTCAATTCAATGCTATACATATACTCATTACAAAACTCCCTCATGCTTAACATTATCATTTAACAGTAGTAAAACATTTTTACATTTACATAATAATCTAAAAGAAAACAAACAATTTCCTTTAACCATTACATGTACAATCATATTAACTAACAACGCCTTCCAAAAGTACTTGTTCATCTATCTGTTGGCTTTTATCCTTATAGATGTTCCTTGTACCTCACTCCTATGACTTTGACCTACACGGATTAACACTCATGCTAAGCTTGAAAGCTTAGTGAGGAAACACTTAGTTTAAATGACCACTCACAGCAGTCATCCGCCAAGCATATACATTCTGAAATATCACAACTCATATACCATAAATTCACCTTCATGAACAAAACATTGATATTCAATGCTCATGTAAGCAATGATGGCATACTTAAGCAAAGTACATAATGTAAATATGCTTCAGCATATTATCCATATACTGAAAATGCACATTTATAAACCAAATATTAATATGATACAAATTATCTATATAAATGCACATCATCACAATTCATTATTACAATCAATATAAATGCTCATCAATGCCAATTATTCATGTTGTCATGCTGTGTTTCTTATTTATGAATGTTAAGTTTCCTTTCTGTGTTAAACTAGCACGTTTTCTGTGGTTGTGGATAACGAGTGATGTGAATATCTGAAGATATCAAACTGAGAATTCCCAAAGGTATCAAACTGTGGACTTCGATGGTGTCAAACTATAGCAACTACACTGTAACCTTATTGGCATGCCCATCTATCCACCACCAAGGCAATAGAGCAAGCACTGTAACATTTTCCTTAGCCATTTTCCAATTTCACAATTCATATATTGACAAGTCATATGATATGCATTTTAAGTCATAAAATATGTATTTAAGTTCATAAATGTAAGTCATCACTTATCACCATTAGAAAGATGTCAAAATCACACTTGTATAAACATACTATACACATATGAGTAATGAATATGCATATAAATCATTTATGTACAAAGTTTTCTTTAGAATGCATTATGCTCAATCTTATATTCCAATGTTTAGTTTCCCAATTCACAAATGGTAAGTCCTATTTCATTTATTTCTAGTTTTTGAAAATTTTCATATGCATTCATAAAGGTTTGGATAAGATGCGATAGAAATCGAAAACAAAAATAATGCCACGGTCGTGACAGACACTCTCTCCATTCATACCACTACTTGTTCCTTAATATGCATATAGAAAAAGTTAGAATTGGGTTTCGAGATCTTCTAGACATTTTTTCTCTATTTTTATAGTTTCTATAGTACTAACAATTAGACCATTTGGACTTCTAAATCATAAGATTTGGGCAACATATTACAAGATGCTCCAAAACAAAGGTAGCATCAGGTCACCTTTTTGATCTCAATTTTCAAGATCATAAAGCCAGAATTAAGTTAGACTCCCTACTAGAGATATTTAGCTCTATGTCTTAGGTTTCATATTCAACTAAAATTACACAATTTTGAGGTCTGTAGATTGAGTTACAACTTAAACAATGCAACTGACTCAGATAAACCTAGACAAAATTCCACTACACAATACTCTCTTGTTATATTCAACCAATTATATCCAAGATAACAACACAATAACACCAAAGAAACATCCCAACAATAACTCCATATCCATATGAATCTTTATATCCATTCAATCATATAAAAATAAAGAAATAAACTAAGTGAAGTCCCAAACCTGAAAATTGACAAAGTAGGTCTTCTATCACCTTTCCTTCCCTTCCTCATTGGCTTTGCTTGACTCACTAACTAAAAACACCAAAAATATACCTCCCAATCCCACTTCCATCCTTGTAATTTCATTCCTTCATAAGCAAAGTAAGAAAAGATAAGAGTGAAGAGAAAATCCCTAACTTTTACCCTGATTTCCATCTAAGATTGCTTGATTTCTTTCATAAAAAATGATGGGATCAAGAAGGTGAAATGAAGAGGAGAAAAATATGAACTTGGAACCCCCAAAATGTCGTGCGTCTCCCCTCTCCATATCCCTAATTCTAGAACTTTCAAGACTCAGACATATGCTTAATTCTCATTGCACACATATGCTTTATTATTGTTGGTCACACATGCCTTAATCCAACTGGTCCACGTGTTAATTTTAAAAAAATTTCATATTGGCCCTTCTTTTTCCGTTACTTCCTATATTGGCCTACAATATTATAAATTAATTTCGTTCCCCTATGTCTTAATTTTGTAATGTAATAAATTTCATGTAATTTGATTAATTATTCCGGGAGTTATACCTAAAACACTACAAGCTATTCGAAGACAGGGACAACAAACATAACTCAATTTCAAGCCAAAATTCAAAACTCTTAGAGGCGTAATAAAAATTCTATTCCTTCATACAATTTTTATATCTATGCCTCTATCTTAATTTTCAATTGGAATTATCCAATTTGGAGGTCTACATACCAAGATACGGCCAAACAACAGAGGTATGTTCATGTCGAAATGAACAAATTACCCATTTACTTGAATCTTTTACATTAAGTATAATTATGTCTCTTACTATACTTATATTCACTTAATTCATTTGTTATGCTCACTTCTTAATATACCCTAGACAAGCTATAATACTTCTAGGGTATATGTTAGGGCCTTACAGGACCAACGTTAAACTCATCCTTATTTATACACGCAAAGTTTTAGAACAAAATTGGCATTAATGTGCTTCTTGAACAAAAGCCAACTTATGTTTAAGTTGTTTAGGATTTAAAATTTTAGAGTTTTATTTCCTTTTGGAAATCTAGTATTTAGGGTTTTATGCATATGAAAAGGTTTTCTTATAGTTATAATTTGCATATTATTATTGATTAATCAAATATAGTTAGAGAGATTTTCTTCATTCTTACTTTTAGATAAACTATTATTTAAAGTTCTTTAACAACTTGCAATCTTATCTAGCTTACTAGTAGCAAAAAAAACTAAAATCTTATCACTCTTAATATTATCTTTTTGTGACTGTGATGATTTACATCAATCTATGTTTTTCATTATGTTCAGTTTCTAAATCAAACTTGAGTTCATAGAATAATCCTTGGTTATATTCATATTGTTATCAAATATCACTAGTTCTTTTGGCAAGATTCATATCAATAAGTAAATTATTATATTGTTACATCAGATATCTACAAATACTAATAAAGAGGACAAGGAGAATAAGAGTATTAAGAAATTCTAATGTTGGACATTCTAAAACAATAAAGAAGAGTATAAGGAGAATAAGAGTTACAAACAGGGATTCATGACATGTAACGAAGGTTGGAATGAAATTATGAATTAAAAAAAAGTTGCTCATACTTGACTCTAATGACCTTTTTGATTATATTATACCATATTCTCCTACCCATCAATCTAACATAATTATCTCAAGAAATTTAGGAGAACATCCATAAATGGCTCCAAAGTGATTTCCAAACTTTGCAATCTTTGAGAAATAATTTTAGTGTCTTGTGTATTTTGTTCTTATTTTTTTCAAGAGGCCTTTCTATAATGATGTCCTCAATTTCTAATTCAAAAGATATAATTTTTGTATCTTGTCATTAAAAACAAAGTCAAGTGCCAAAGACAATTTTATCATATATATTGTTTACATTTTACTTATAAGGAAAATTGCAACACTCTTTTACATACAATATACATTATCCTAAACTATATGTACCTTGGGTGTATGAGATATTTAAATTCACTAATTGATTTCCTCTTTGAAAAGTCAAAAGAAAAGTTGCTACTTTGATGGGTAAGTTTAACTTACAAGTTAGAGGTAGTATATTTTTTCATTCATCTGTTCTGAATATGAAATATGCAAATTAATGAAAATGATAAACTACTTTGTATTAATGGAGATTGATTGTTTCTTAATTGCAGGATTAATTTCATTATACTTACAGATGTTACACCATTGAGGAAAATACGAAACCTTTATTTTTGAAGGAATTGAAAAAAATATAGAGAAAATATGATACTTTTCTTCTATAGAATTGTGGAGATTATAACAAATCAAATACATTATTACTGAATAATAAACTATATAAGGCTTTACACAATCTAGGATGCTTAATTTACGATATCTTTGGTGTCATAATTTTAGGATTCTAATCGATTTTATATTACCATCCTTCTCACACAATACTATGTTTATGTGTTAACCTTACTTTTTTTAAAAAAAATAAAAATGAATCAATTAATATAAGAACTATTTGTAAGAAAGATAAAAATACAAAGATGATAGACCATTACCCAATACAACACCCTAAATAGAGGGATAAGCCCTATAATTAAATAACCAAAATTACCCACGTGTGAGGCAAACAACCACTAAAAGAATTAGGCTAGAGGACATACCTAACCATATATTAACTTTCATAGACAAGATACACTCTAGAACTTTTGAGGGAGAGAGATCAAATGAAGGCTTACTAACAAAGGAAACTATTTTAAAGAGAAGCCTAAGTGGAATCAACCAACAAGATCAACAGATTTACAGATCGGCTACTAGCTAGATCGTTCAAAATAGGAACCAATGTCATATAATAAAGAGTTGCTCTGTTTAATAGGTAAGGATCAATCCCACTTATAAAATTATTGATTTATTTTTTAGTATGCTTGGGGTTTTAACTATAAATTGAATTAGATGCTAACATCAGAATCCGTAGTGCCTAATATCATTCATAGTAAGCAAATTATAAGATTCACTAGGAATTTGCTAAATTACTACAATATTATCTAGTAATTTTTGAATAGAACAACAACTACCTTATCTTAACTACTAATTTCATGATTACTTCCTCATTAGATCTCATAATTCCTTGAAATCATCTATAGTTTCTTCCCTTCCATATTTCTTAGTATAGATGCTTAGTGATATCAAATAGATAGCCTTGTTCTCCTTAAGTATATGAGACTGATTTTGAAACCATAACATAGTATCCATTGAGGGGTTAACATTAAGAGTTATAAAACATTTCCTTATGATGAATTCCCATAATGTTAAAGAAAATGAGCAATTAAAAAATAAGTGAGAACTCAATTATAGATCCTTTTCACAAAGGATACATCCAAACCCAATATTCAAATAGTGAAGTTTGTCTAGAGTGCTCAACTTGCTTAAAGAAATAACCCATAGTAAAATTGAGGTACTAGACAATAATACCTTATTCCATACTAACTTATGCCAACTGATTGATATTGTTTTATATTAATATTTAAAATTACCACAAGTGCACATCGTAGCTGTAGCTAGCACAGGCAAGTACAGGTTGATCTTGCGATGACTATAAGTATTAGTAACTACTCTTTTTAATTATCTAACCTATGAATCAATTTTTTGGTTTTTAATTAAAAATTAAACAAATAACAATTAAAAAATCCTTAACACAAGATGGAGGAAATTACTTAGAAAAATCAATATCAAATAATAGTGTCAAGGTGATGAATCCCCTTAAGAATCATTAAATATTAACCTTTTATCATGCAATTGTATTATTGATTATTAGACCATAGAAATTCCCATCTTATGTTAGTATCTTTCTTAATACTATTAACAACTAATTCATCAGTTGATTAACAAAAATCTTTTTAGTTAAAACCCTTACAATTGCATTATCGATTTATGAATTCTGCTATTAGGTTTGACCCTAGTCTAGAGGATTTATATTGGTTTATTTCTAAGTTTGCATACAAATCCTTCCAATTATGATAGATCTATTCATAAAAGAGGATTTTTTAATCTCAATCATATGAAATCAAATCATGCATTATGTTGGGCCCCAGATTTCTTTAATTGATGTTATGAAGTATGAATTGTGTTGATTGTATGATTTATTGTTTAGTTTGATTGAATTGGAAGTATTATTGGAGAAATTAAAATT
>JANVCQ010000004.1:21184882-21199835 GCA_025531925.1 Erythroxylum plowmanianum
AATGCAACAAAACCTTGAGATCAAGGGTTCGAGTCGTGGTCTCACTCTTGACCAAAGAGGACAATACTGGATAATGGGGTACGCTAGGCCAATGCCTAGGTGCCTGGGCCGCGGGGGTACGCTCGGCCAATGCCGCTGGTACCAAATCCCGGACCCAACATCATAAATCTAGAAGGGAAATCTAGCAAGTAGTAGAGGATCATGCCTCTTTTATTTACAACTTATAGGCTCAAGTGGGCCAGCTTGTCAATGCATTATCTATGACAAGTGGGGGAAACCTTCCTAGCAATATGGAAGTAAATACAAGAGATCAATGTAAGGCTATCACACTTAAAAGTGAGAAAGAGCTAGAAGAACCAACAAAAAAAAAAACAAAATGAATCCTAACTGACTAAGATAAGAAGAAAAAGGATGATGATAAGAATGAGGATCCTCCCCATGTTCCTCCTTCTCCATATCCACCGAAAATGCCATTCCCATAAAGACTTCAGAAGAACAGATTAAATATACAATTTGCAAAGTTCGTGGAAAAGCTGAAAAAATTACAAATTATGTTGCCCATTATGGAAGCTTTAGAGAGCATACCTCAGTACACTAAATTTCTCAAAGTCATCTTATCAAGCAAGAGGACTTGGGATGTCAATCAAACAATCTCTATGACAGAAAGCAACAACTCCATAATTATCAATCATATGCCCTCAAAGTTAAAGATCTAGAGAGTTTTACTATACCCTGTGTAGTTGGTAATTTAGAATTTTCCAAATGCCTATGTGAATTTGGTGCAAGTATTAATCATATGCCTTTGTCAATTTTCAAGAAATTGGGGCTAAGTGATGTGAAACTAACTTTCATGCTTATTCAATTGGTGGATCAATCAATAAAGAAACTGTTTGGTATGGTGGAGGATATGCTTGTAAAAGTGGACAAGTTTATAATTCCTGTGGATTTTATCATGTTAGAATTTAAAGAGGATTGAAACTGTCCATTAATTCTTAGTAAACTCTTTTTGAGCACTAGAGGAGCTTTAGTAGATGTCTATAAAGGTAACCTCATCCTTCAGATTGGTAATGAACATGTGAATTTCAATATGAATAAGGTATTAAAGAATCCGACAGAGGGTAGCCCATTTATAAGAATAAGTGTAGTTGAATCTTTAGAGAATGAAGAAGCAGAAGAGGAACAGATGACAAAGGTAACAGAGCTTGAAGAATTTAAGGAAGTCTCCATTCAAGAAGTGGAAGAAGAAGAGGGACGACGGTGATTATGAACGAAGAAGAGCAATTCACCTACTCATAGGACAAACTGATGGATTCAACCAAAGATTCAGGGAGTTTCATCATTTCCTATGTTATTGACAGTTTGTTATTAAAAAGGGATTTATTGGACTTAATTGGTTTTCTTAATTTTATCAATTTTGTCCTTCATATTATATTGCAACATATAGCTTATTTACAGGCTATTAAATTGAAATTGGGCTAAATAAGTGGAAGCAAGCCATGCATAATAGACCCAGGTTGAAAATAATATGAAGAATACATTAAGCTAATAATGTAAACAAGTGTTACTTAGGAGGCAACCCAATAATTAGGATTTTTATTTTATTTTCAATTTATTTTATTGGTATTTTGTTATTTTTAACTTTTTATGTTTATTTTGTAAGGAGTTAATTATGACATTTGGTATCTCTAAATTCCATCGTCCACACCATTCTAGGGGAATCTCAATAAATCTTTTTGCTCTAAATTTTTTTTATTGTTATTTATCTTTATTTGTATCATTTTATTTTCCATATTGAGGACAATGTGTTACTCAAATGTGGAGATGTATTTGCAATTGCATATAAATTGTGTGAACTTTGCATTTGTATTGTGTTAGTTCTTTAGGCTATGTTTGGTATGGCAATTAGTAATGAAAAGGAATGGAATGTAATATTATTTCATCATTTGGGAGGAGGGTTTATAATGTAATGGAATGGAATAGGATGGAAGAGGAGGGTTTCACATTACATCATATTCCATCCTAAACAATAAAATGAGTTACCTTCAATTTGGGAGGTTTAGGGTGAAATATAAAATGATAAATATGTACCACATAATATACGCTCAATAATTTTTTATAATACCAATTATACCCTCAACCCTAATAACAAACAACAAGATAATACATCTCATTATTTCTATCAAGAGTAGAATAGTCATTCATTATTATTATACATACATTACATTACATTCTACTCCATTCATCTTCCAAACAACATTTCACTATATTATAGTATGAACTTTCCATCCCTCTCAAACAACAATTTTCTAATATTACATTTATTTATATTACATTCCATTATAAAACATTCCATTTCATTAAAAACTTTACGTCTAACCAGATATAGCCTTATTAGGTCAACTTAGTGTAAACTTTTTGTACATGATGTGTGCTTTTATGTGAGTGTGTCAATAGCAAGAATTGAATGGAATTAGTTTAACTTTGAACATGGTTAGTTAAATTGTAAATTCATAGCAACTTATGAATTTTGTGTTTTAAGTGTCTTTGGGATGAATATATATGTTAATTAAGATATAACACCTATTCTTTCATTTTATAACTTTTGTTTGTATACATTTATAATTATAGTCAATTAAGTTGGATAGCATTATTGATACCCTTTCATGAAAGTGATTGTCTAAGAAAAAATGAAGTACGTTAAGAAATATTTAAAAAATATAAGATAAAATAAAATAAAAAAAACTATTCTATTGGCCCTTTTTATAAAAATTGGGTTAAGAATAGAGTCAGTAACCAATTAAGAGTTATGATATAGTTGAGTAATCGGGAGCATTCATGACAAAATGTTTGTCTTCACATTAAAAGACTAGAATGACACTCTAACCAAGCTAAATAAAAACATGACCTAGTTAAGTAACCGGGAAACATTTATAGCAAGGTATTTGTCTTTGCGTCAAAAGACTAGGTTATGGTTAAAGAAAATGTAAAAATAATGGTGTTACAATAAATGAAACCTACTAATCTTTTGTAAATAGCAAGAATTTTCATAAAAGGTTATTTAGTGATAGTTTGCCTTTTTTATTGATCAATAATAATAAGTGCATGCTTACAAGTGTCACAAGTGTATGAATAGGGTGTCAATATTTTGATTAATGTTTATATTCAAATCAACACACTTAAACACGAAAGAAATAAGATAGTATGTTGGCATGTTTTGAGTGATTGAAGTTTGAGGTTAAGCTAATTTAGTAAGATTTGATGCCAATATACCATTATTGTATTACTACATGATTATGTGTTTATGTATTTATGCGCTTTGTATGTTAGTTCTTAGTTTTGCTTAAGGATAAGCAAAGGTTTAAATATGAAGATGTTGATAGGTGTAGATTATACTATATTTTTCTAAGTGTTTAAGTGTGTTTTTAAGTAGTTCTTTGATGATTATCATGTGTATAGACTTAGAATTGTGTTAGTATTAGTGTTATTGTTTGTATATATTAAGTGTTGTTTGGTTTAGAGTAATAATTTGATCATAATTTTATATTTCAATATGCGTGATAGACAACAATTCTAGCAGATTTTAACTTTTCTAACTGACGAGATTTTTTAGTCTTTTGATATTTCGGGATTATTTTTAGAACTAAATTAAGTATGAAAATTCTAGAAAGAACCTTAAAAACTTCGAGAACTATTTAAGAACAAGAAAAACACAACAACGAAAAAAATGATAGTAGCCACTGGATCAAGAAAGATCAAAGAAGAATTTAATAGAAATTCTAGATTTCTAGCTTAAGAAACAGACTAGTTTTTCTTTCATTTCTCTTTATTTCTTCCACTGTCTAGGATGTTTATTCGGATTTCTAAGATGTTTGACACGAATTCTATATCCCTATTAAAATAAGCAAAATTTATTCACATAAATATCACTGCCTTCCTAAGTCAAGAGGGCTTGGCTCCATCTGAAGCTACAACTTCTCCGTCGTGACGGTGGAAATAACATTCGCACAACGCCCGCTATCAGATGGTGACTATGCACACCTTCCCATGCAAAAAAAAATATTATGATGGAGAGCCATTTGTCATCTTCAGCGTGTTTAGCTTGAGAGCCTCCTCGCATTTGTCATCTTCGGCATGTTTAGCCCGAGAGCCTCCTCTTAATCCCCATAAGTGACCTCCCCTTGATCAATTGAATTGTAAAACAATTCATCTTCGACGAGAGGAATGATGTTTCGATTTGAGCACTCAAAAGCAATCAGAGCAAATCGTTAACAACATTTAATAATTTAGAAAAGTATTATTAAATAAGAAGGGAGATGGTGAATTTAATCATAATACTATTATATAATTGTTATGTTACTTCATTTTTATTTAATTAAGCAGAAGAAATAATAGTACTCCCTAGAGCTACAACTACAAGACCGTATTTTATATGGCGCAAGGACATAGAAATATTTTAATTAATCAATAGTACAAAGAAGAGGGATGGTGCAGGAGTTTGAGTCCAAACTCCAACACAAGCTCCTCCTTTGTCCCCTCCTTAAAACCCCCCACTTTGCTTTGGTACTGGCCAACGGTTTATAACTGTCTTCAAACTTACGCTACGCCTCTGTTCTATATAATTTAGATTATTATATTTGTAAAGAGAAGGACCTTCTTTTACGCCCACATTTCTCTCTTATTTCTCCTCAACCATGACGTTTCCGCCTCTCCCTCTTCTCTTCCTTCTACTGTTAACTTGTGGTTTTGTTCTTCCAAAGATTCCGACCACTTTGGACGGTCCTTTTCAGCCCCACACCGTTCCTTTTGACGTTAGTTTGCGTGGACATGCCGTCGATTTGCCAGATACCGATCCCCGAGTCCGCCGGCTGGCCACAGGCTTCGAGCCAGAGCAGATATCGGTTTCGCTATCTGCCAGCTACGACTCCGTTTGGATTTCTTGGGTTACTGGTTCGTTCCTCTGCTTTTGCTTTCTCTCTGCCTCTTAAAGACTTGTTTTCTTGTACTCGCAATTTGTTGGCTTCGTTAGATGAAAGGGTACTTGTTCTTCAGAGAAAACTTTTCAGTGCCCCTGTTTATTAATTCTCTCTTGTTGCGTTTTAATTGTGCTGGATTTGTTTTGCAGGGGAATTCCAGATTGGTTATAATATAACTCCTTTAGACCCCAAAACCTTGAAGAGTGTGGTTAGATATGGGAGATTGAGACATCCGTTGAATCATGAAGCTACAGGCCATTCTCTTGTTTACAGTCAACTTTACCCTTTTGATGGTCTCCAAAATTATACTTCGGGGATAATTCATCACGTTCGTCTGACAGGCAATTATTCATATATGTTCTACGTTAACTGTTTTTGGCTTTTTCTTTTTTCTTTACACATGCCCTACCCCTTCTGATCATTGTAGAAACCTTGTTTTTTACCTACCTAGTTTCCTGGGTGATGCTTGATATCTTCTGAGCAGAGTTGTTATGGTGGAAGTAACTTTTGACTTGTTTTGCCAATTGTTGTCTCTTTCTGATTGTTATGGTTTTTTTGGCAGGTTTGAAACCCAGCTCTCTGTACTATTATCGATGTGGAGACCCCTCTATTCCAGCAATGAGTGGTGTATTCTTCTTCAAGACCATGCCAGTTTCTGATCCCAGGAGCTATCCCAGTAAAATAGCTGTTGTCGGAGATCTTGGTCTCACATACAATACAACTACTACTATCAACCATGTCATGAGGGGCAAACCTGAACTTGTTCTATTGGTTGGTGATGCCACTTACGCGAATCTGTATCTCACCAATGGAACTGGCTCTGACTGCTATTCTTGCTCGTTTTCAAAAACCCCTATCCATCAGACTTATCAACCTCGTTGGGATTACTGGGGAAGGTTAATTTTATATTGCTTTTCTTTTTATTCCGTCTCTTGAGAGTAGCATACATCATCATCCAAGTTTTTAAATGACGAAATATTGAAGCCATTATCATGGAATGTTAATTTGCAGGTTTATGCAGCGGTTAGTTTCTAAGATCCCTATTATGGTGATTGAAGGGAATCATGAGATCGAAGAGCAAGTAGGAAAGCAAACATTTGTGGCTTACAGCTCACGATTTGCATTCCCATCCAAGGAAAGTGGATCCCCATCTACATTCTACTACTCCTTTAATGCAGGCGGCATACATTTCATCATGTTGGGTGCATATATTGCTTATGACAAATCAGGTATTATTCCATATATGTGACTGCAGCGATGGTTGCATTCTGCTTTTTGTAATTTCTAGTCCTTCAAAGTACTCATACTGTTGCCTTCTTTGACATAAAAACTTAATCTATTTGAAGCCCTGAAGTATTTCAAACCAGCATGCTAATGAACTGCATAAGCTGGTAATTGTAGCCAAGTTCTCTTGATTTTAACTTATCAGTTGATCAAAGACAAAAATATTCACACGTATGCAAATTATCCTGTAGCTGTAAGAAATTTAATTTGATTCTTCTTTTGTGTGCTAAACTACCTGACAATATCAAAGAAACATTAACTTGTAACTTTGAGATCTTCAAGTATATTAGATAAGATATTGATTTGAGATTTTCGTTGTTGATTGAAGATGTTTTTCAATGGAAACCCAACTGTAGAAGTTAATTGGTCTTTAGATTTATATTTCAGTCATTATCAATGCGATTTGTTTCCCCATTCAACTGAAGCATTTTTTTCAGACATAACTTAATTAATGTATGCCTTGTAGACATTATAATTGTTGGTTTCTGTTGTAGCCGATCAATACAAGTGGTTGGAGAGAGACCTGGCTAACGTTAACAGATCAGTAACTCCGTGGCTGATAGCTGCATGGCACCCTCCATGGTACAGTTCTTACAGGTCCCATTACAGAGAGGCAGAGTGTATGAGGGTGGAGATGGAAGAATTGCTTTATTCATATGGGATTGATATAGTCTTCAATGGACATGTAAGTGTTGTGCCAACTCATGTAGATAGATGAACCTATTTTATTGAGTTTCATGTTAACCCCGTCCTATCCTTCTTTTAAGCAATTAAGTGGATATAAATATTAGTGATGATTCACTAAAGAATGAAAAACCAAATGCAAGTGACAATCAGGTTTAGGAAGTTCGATACAATAATGTAAACTCATGAATTTGGTTCGCTTGTAAAGAGTCATTAAACCGAACAGTTTGGAAGGTTTGTAGTTTTCCTTTTCTACACTCAATTTTGTATATTGTGAGCTGATCCTCAAAATTTGCATTGATTTTTTCTATGTTTGATGGAATCAAGGTCTTTTTTAAGGTTTTTAGTCCATTGAGGTTGGGGAGTGGGATAGATACGATTGAACTTAAATCTTATTGGTAGACAAATGCCAGCCCTTCTGCCTGAGTTTTAGTTGGTTTCGCACGTCCACTGAATCTTTCTCTTTATGAATCACTAGGTTCATGCTTATGAAAGATCAAATCGAGTTTACAACTATACATTAGATCCATGTGGACCTGTATATATCACAGTTGGAGATGGAGGCAACCGTGAAAAGATGGCAATCAAGCATGCTGATGAACCTGGTAATTGTCCAGAGCCTTCAGATACTCCGGATCCATTCATGGCCGGTTTTTGTGCAACAAACTTTACAACTGGCCCGGCAGCTGGCAAGTTTTGTTGGGATAGGCAACCAGATTACAGCGCTTTGCGAGAAAGTAGCTTCGGCCATGGAATTCTAGAGGTGCTTTTTTGTCTCTCTCGTTGAAACTGAATTAGTTAATTTAACTAGGAAAACAGGATAAAAAGACATGAAAACTAAAGTGAGATTGATGGTTTCAGCACTCTCGTTTCTGTTATCTTTTCAGTCACGGAACAAGTCTTGTAGGATTACGGCATTAATGGGGGTAACAATTAATTTGCAGGTGAAGAACGAGACATGGGCTCTGTGGACATGGAACCGGAATCAGGACTCCGATGGTAAAGTTGGGGATCAGATATATATTGTGAGGCAACCAGATAAGTGCTCCACCCAACACATCCAAACTCAACTTGGGTATGCAGACACTTGAAGTGGTTAGTTTAAGATCAACATGACGCCCAACTTGTCCATTAGACCTTTTTTAGATGATCGAGAAGGAAGAATGAGTGACTTACTAACATCTTTACAAAAAAAAAAAAAAACTCAAAGCTGACGGGGAAGCATCTCGTGTTTTTGATTGGATTCTTCCCCTAATACATAGACTTGAGGATTATTACCACCACCAGCAAAATGTAGACTATAACTAAGGATTATTACCACCACCACCAGCCATTGTTGTATTGTAAAATGTATACGTGTGAAAGTTTTGAGCAGACCAGAGAAGCCTTGAAATAAAATATGGATGTAAAACAGGATAGTGAGAAGCCAAACCTTTTGGGGAGATTTTGTTGGTTTTGTATGCTATGTGATTTCTTCTACCAATTTTGGTTTTATGCCGTGCTTATGGATTTAGAGAATTATTTGGCAAGTGCAACTATTGGCATCCTCTATTGATGGCCTCTTAAGCGCGGAACAACTTGTTCCGTTTTTTTTTTATCAACAATGAAAAAAATTACTATGTTGTAATTAAAAATAACATTTAAATAAAAATAACTATATAATAAATCTTAAAATTCACTATTATAATTAAATGTAATTAATAAACATCATACATTATTAATATGTAATTTGAATTTTTTAAAAAATTTTAACCTGATGTATTATAAATTAAGTAAAAGTTTGTTTTGTGGAAAAATTATACAAATAACTGAATTTTAATTTCAATAGAATTAAAATTATCATATGAGTGGACATACATACATAAGGAAAGTAAAAGCACAATCGCATCTCCGGAATACAAATTAATTTGGAAGTTTGGCTTATGTGTTTATCTTTGCATTTTGTCACGTTTCTGATGTTTTGAAGTGAGGTTTGGTCCATACCACTCTTCAGAGAGCATGTTGAAATCTTATGAAAAATTTTGAAACTTCTAGAATACGGTAGAATCTTATGAAATACCATAAAAGCTTCTGGAACATGGTAAAAGCTTATGGAAGACCTTGGAGACTTCTGAAACCTGGTAGAAGCCGATGGAAGCCTGTGGAAGTTATGGAACATTGTAGAATATTATAAAAACTTGTAGAATGTTGTAGATAAGTATACAGTGTACATGAAATCTGTAGAGTAGTGTAGAGAATTTTATAATGTTAATGTAGACCATTAGATCAAGTAGATCTTAACCGTCCATTCTAAGTATATACATATATATATCCCTTAAGGGTTGCCTCATATATAACATAGAACATAGAACACCATAAGCATTATAGTATCCTTGAGAGAGTTCTTTAATAAAAGCATCTTCTTATTCTCTCACATTCCTTCTTTTTAACAAAGTGTTTTATGTAGAAGACTGGCTTAAGAATGACAGAGTACTCAAGTGTTGAACGAGCATTAGTAAAAGTCGAAGCTCGTTACACTTTGGATTGGAGCCTGGGGCTTCATAAGCACATTTCCCAAAAAATGAGGATTCGTTTCGACTAGAATAACTATTACTTAATTTTTTGACAATAATACAACACTAAGATATTATCTGATATAAAAAAAAAATTCTAATCGGATTAAAGTAGAATTACAAAAATTCAATGAACTTACTTTATAGAAAACGAACTGCTGTAATACAAGAAAGTTAACTAAGTTCGATATAGGTATAGCACATACATCTCAAGTAATTCTTTAAAACTTGTACAACTCAACTTAAAACGTTGTATTTTTTTAATTATAATAATAAAGATTAACAAAATTAGCATTTTAACTTGAATTATATACATTTTAAAATTTTTATCGTTTAATTAAAAATTTTAAAAAACTATAAAAGATATGCACTTTTGAATTTAGAATAAATTTTCCTTAATTTTATAATGTTAATTAAAACCATTAAAAATAGTAATTCCATAATCGAACTCCTAATTAATTAACTTTAACGTTTGCACGTTCTAACATTCAAACCCTTACAAGGGATTTAACCAGGCTCATTGGGGGAGAAGCATGTTCTGGTGGGCAATTAATATAGACCATAATGAAGCAAATTGCAAAAAACTTAAGACGTTGCTCATAGATATTCTTTAGGCGCAAATTACAAATTTAAGGCTAGTTTGGTTCTAATTATATTTTTTGTTGTGATTTTTAGTTTTAATCTTTTATTTTTAGTTTCTATTTTTATTAAAAAATAAAAACATGATTATGAATGTACTTGAAAATAATAATTAAATATATGAATGTACTTGAAAATATGAAAAGAATTTTGAATTATGTTGAATCTCAATAGGTGTATTAATAAAGGATAGTAGAGTAATGACTCTTTTTGCAAGACAATTAACTACAAATAAGGCTTTACGAAAGTACTTTGAAATTATCTAGGTCAAATTTTAAAGTGTTTTGTATTGATTCTAGTTGTCTCAGTTCTCAAGAAAATTGCTACTTATTCCTCCGCAACTAAATGACTTGTTGCCTTTAAGTCTCCTAAACTCTTCAGCTTATAACATAAGCTCAAAAAGATTATCTTTCTCATTCTTAAATTTTCATAAATCCTTTTAGGATTCTTATTTAAAAGTTCTAATATCCAATTATGAACTAATACAGCAGAAGTTTTACACAGTTGCTTTTGTAAATGAAAATATTTGTTCTCTCTCTCAGTTAGAGAAATAATGATTACCTTCTTCAGTTCATTATTAGAATCTGATTCAAAATCTGATAAGGAATCTATGTATCTACAATGTCAAATTAAATAATTAATAAAACATTCAGTCAAAGGTTTAATTAAATATAGATAAGACATTCATACAAAATATAGACATAAAATATTCACACAAAATATTGACTTAACATTAAGTCAAACATTATACAAAACACAAACTTAAAATGTTCAAATTACGGAATAGTGCTTAATATAAAAAATGTCAAATTAATAAGAATTTGATATGCAATAACATGAAAATATAATTAAAGTGACATAATCCAATCGCGTTTCCTTGCATCTATCATCTTCATAAAAATATTTAATAGAAAAATAATAATATGAAAAGGTTTCATAATTATTCCACTGCATGCAGAATCGTATCCTACCTTAATGTCCTAGCAATGGTATCAAAGCCGACTTTAATTCTTTAACTTGATTATTATTGATCTTGAATTATGGAATTGAAATTGCAAAAGTTGCAAATTCTTATATCTTAATTACAAAACCTATTATTATATTTGAAGTTTTCACTTGCCACAATTAGGAATTTTGGTATTCAATAAGATTGAAGCCACAATGTCGAATTTGAATAATTCATTCTGTGTAATATGAAACTAGAATATACATCAATGATTTCTAAAAATTCAATTAAGACTTAAAATATGGAAATAAAGTTTCCAACATCCTAAAGACAATTATTAATCTCTATTTTGGTTCAAGCAATACAAATCCCGCCTACATAATTTGGGTTTTTGAAACCCATAACCACCTAATTAGGTTGAGTTTTGGTTATGACTACTTTGATTGAATAAGTAATTAGTTTTAGGTTTTTTTATTATTGTGGTGGTTAGTGATGGCAGTATAATGAGTTACTGACAATTATGGTGGAATGAGGAGCCATTTTTGTTAAAGTTCTATGAGACGGGGATGGAAGGTGCTGATAGGTGTAAATAATACGATGGTTTGCTAGATTTTAAAGTGTAATTTTAAGTATTTCTTAGATGATTATCATGTATATAGACTTAGAATTATGCTATTGTTAATGTTTGTATGTATCCTAATTGTTTGTTTGGTTTAGAGCAAGAATTAGATCTTATTTTATGTTTCAAGAGGCGTTTGATGTGTTTGTGAATATTGAAAATCAAGAAATTGAACAATAAAGAAGATGTAGGAAACTTGAAGGTGGCACGATTGTGCACAATTGAGAACGATCATGAAAAAGGCTGAACAATAGGAGGACGATCGTGACATGGTGTCACAATCACGATAGAGGCTTTTCCACTCACAATTTTTTGTGTTTTCAAGGTTCAGGTGTCACGATCGCAACAAAGGCTTTTCCAGTCACAAGTTTTTTTTTAATGTTTTGAAGGTTCAGGGTTATTTTTGAAATCAAATGCAGTGGGGAATCGTAAACATAACTTAGAACCTTAATGCACAATTTAAGAACATGAAAAACATTTAAAAAAAAGAGGCAGCATGCATTCATCAAATTGAATCAAATGGAGAGATCAAGAGGATTATTAGGAAATTCCAACATTTCAGATTAAGGTGCCAAACATTTTTTCTCTTTTCCTTTTTTTAGTTACCCTTGTTGTGTAATCTGATATCTTTTATGTTATCACGTCTATGGATTTCTAAACTCATATTAGGAATTATTTTGGATTTATTTTGTAATTTTGTTCATTGCTGATTTCAATACATATTTAGATGTTTATAATAATTTTTGTGCATAAACTTGACAACAAATCGAGAGAGTGAGTCAAAATAATAAGTGTTAGGTTATACAACAAGAGTTGGCAATTTAAGACACCCAGAATTATCAAATTAACGATTAATCAATTATCTATTAGATAAATTTAGATCTAGTTTAAGACCTTAGGAATAGTTTTGTGAATTGAGATATTGCAAATCTTGAAATTTCAAATTCAATTAGGGTTAATTGATTAGATCTTAAGATAGAGTAATTAATAAATTAGGAAATCTAGGATCAAACACATAAGTTGAATTGATAAGATTAAGGAACCAAAATAAGGAAAGAATATTTCCTAAATATTCAATCTTGATCAAAAACTAATTTTTATTGGCAACTCACTTATTATTTGACTAATTTTTCGTTTATTAATTGTTTTAATGTCTGTTGTTTACTTTTATTCAAATCAATTTCTTAATATACTACAAGAAAATTAGTAATTAGCGACAAAAAATTACTGACGAAAAAACATGTTCCTTCAAAAAAAATATCTATTGGTAAATATGAAGGAAAATTATTCCGACAAATTTTCCCATGGATTATAGTGATGGTAGAAAATTCTTGTTGATAAAGAAAGGCGGGAATGCTTGGTGAGATAAATAAATTTTGGGTCTCCCGATGGAATACATTTCTATCGATAAATTCAGTCAGTAAATTTTAGAGGTAAACGTCATCATTTACTCTAGCTTCAACTATTTTAACACCAAACGATGTCATTTTTGCTTAACCTAAAACTACTGCAAACCCCTTCCCCCTCCTCCATCGCATTTGCCTATCTTTTTTTTTTTCTCTCTTCTGTCGTCGTCGTCCTCATCATCTCAATGTTCATTTGCAAACATATATTATTTGCAATCCTCCACATCTAGTACAACAACATCTAGTAGGCGGTCTGCATCTAATGAAGTCTATGAGCTTCGGAGTACAGTATACGCACTGGCAACTCAGTTGCAACAATCGATAGAGTACATAGCCCAACTCCATAATGAGATGGATGAGTTGAAGAGGAAGGTTAGCATCTTACCAAAACATTCAAAGCATTCACATTCACCAAATGAATAGCATAGTTATTATCATTTTGTATGAATTAAATACCTTTTATTGGATAATAATTTTTTATTATCAATTAAGATAATTTTTACTTTATATCATCAATCAACTTTCTGTTTTAACAAATTTAATATAGAAACAAATCAAAATATTATCAACAGATAACTAATAACTGTATAAATTATATATCAATCATAAGATTATCAAATAAAATTAAAAATGCAGGGAAAATTTTTAAAAATAATATCAATAAATTTACCTATGGAGAAAAGACCACCAAAATTCGTCAGTAAAATGTAGTGAATTTACCAACGAAGCACTAAGATCCATCGGTAAAGTTAGTTGTGAATTTATCGATGGATTCTGTCACTAAATTTACCAACCAAAACGAACCTTCTGTCGCTAAATTTAGTGACAGCACAAAAATCACCGTCGCTAAATATAACAATGGAATAGAAAACATTTGTCAGTAAATTAGCGACGAAAAACGTGTACTCCGTTGCTAATTGTTACCTACGATCGTTTCTTTGATAATTCATTCTGTTGATAAATTCCGTCGCTAACTTAGCTTGCCAACGGAAAACTTTCACATTTGTCGATAATTTTCGTTGTCAAATCTCATTTTTCTTGTAGCGATACCTTAGATAAAGTTAGGTTCAATTGTTAACCATTACATAATCTTCGTGAGAGCAATAACCTCTTATACTACAAAATTCGATCTGTATGCTTGCGGGTGTTGAGGGTTTTGTTGTATATAAAACTTGCTCTGCAGGTGCCACTGAAAGAGTTACACAATGGTAGTGACTCCATACTATAGCGCAAGCAGCTTCGAGCTGTGGTGTGTTGCGGATGACAGCGGTGGTTACTGGAGGTTCTGGCGACTGAAGCTACACTGGCGTCATAAAGGAGGTGTAATAGAAGTTGCTGGTGGCACGAGAACAGGAGGAGGAAAGGAGACACGGTAGCTACAAGACACTAGTGGTAGTTGATTGTAAGACACTAGTAGTGGCAAAACAAGGTGAAAAGCAATTGGCGACAACAACTGCTGAACATCTGTCGACGATATCGCTAGAGAAGTAAGGCATGTAGGAATCCAACCATGATCGAATCAAGGGCGCAGCGGAAATAAAAATTTTACGAATTCCGAGCGGATCCTGATAATTGAATAAACTTGAATAAAAAATATCTTCGGATTAGAAATCCTACCTTGTTCGCTTTCCCGAGAAAACCTTAGAAATTTCTCTCTGAACGATCAATCACTAGCTGTCCACGTGTCCAGCCTCTGATGGTATCCACAGAGCAATTTCCAAACTGCTTTGGAGGAAGAAGACCGAAAGTACTAGCTTTCATAAAGCTTTTCCCTTTAAATAGAAAAATCAAGATAGACTTTTATTAAAATTAAAACTCTCTAATTATAATTAGAATCAAATTCTAATTCT
>JANVCQ010000004.1:21199935-21212005 GCA_025531925.1 Erythroxylum plowmanianum
AATCACATAATTGACTGACACTAATCAAATTGTGTTTTAAACCATCAACTAGCAGCACATTATCAATGCATGCAAAATAATCTTTACCTATTTTACCGATTCCAATTATCTTGCCCTGCTGGTTTTCTCCAAAAGTTACCGATCCTCCATTCTTATACTAAATATCTAGGAACATAGACCTTCTTCCCATCATGTGTCGCGAGCATCCACTATCCAAGTACTAATGATGCTAGCTTCTTTTTTCAAGGAAGGATATCTGCAGGTGATAATATCTATCTCTTAGGTATCCAGATTCTCTTGGGTCCTTTAGGGTTAGCTCTAACATAATTCATAGTATGATGATGCAACTAATGATATTTCTGATGATGATGAGGCTGATGAAATTTCTTCCTAAAGGGATCAGAATTCTTTTTATGCTGAGTGTAGTTTTTAGCAAACCCTAATCTAGTTTTATCATTAGGGTGTCTGTATTTCCCTAGCATATCATTCATTTTTCTCGTACTCTCCGTAAATGTTGATAGATCAGCTGAGAGACTGTTTATTCTTTGTTTCAACTGATTTATCTTTTCAGATCTATCTACAACTACTTTTTTCTTCATCTCGTCTACTTGTTTCTTTAAGTAGACATTCTCCTTTCTAACACTTGCGTGTTCTTCAAGTTTTCTACGTACTTTTTCTTAAGCAATTTGTACTACTTTTTCTTCATCTCGTCTATGTACTTTTGTGTCTCATTTTCTTCTTGCGTCTCATTTTCAACTTTGCTTCGTCTCATTTTGTCTTCGGTCTCATTTTCTTCTTGCGTCTCATTTTCAGCTTTGCTTCGTCTCATTTTGTCTTACGTCTCATTTTTTTCTGTCTTGCGTCTCATTTTGCTTCTTGCGTCTCATTTTTAGCTTTGCTTCGTCTCATTTTGTTCCTGCATTATTATTTAGTCTTCATCAAAATTATTAATTGTAAAGTCATTTTGACTTAACAGTTTATGGGATTGTATTTGGGTCAAAGGGTTTGGAAAGAATGCCTTTATCATGTTAACAAAATTCTAGTTCATAAAGCTTTGATTAATAATTGAAACAAGTTCTAGAGAGATATGAAATAAGTAGATACACACAAAAATTAAAAAATTCAGGCCTAAATATCCTTCCAACAAGGTTAATATCTCAATGAACAATCTCAAGTTTTAAAAACATAAAATGTTACTTTGTCAGTATACCTTCACTTACTTTGTGTTGAAAACATTAAAAATGAAATTAGCTAAAATCGACTATTATTTAAAGAATGGGAGGTATTTTCAAAAACTCAAGAATCACTTTGAAACTTATAAAAGCTTTGAGATATAAGAGTGACAAGAATCTAATTAGGGAGAATTGTTGAATTCAGGCAATTAAAAAAAATAATTATTTCTGCAAGAATATGACGTCGCGACAAATCCAAAGTTTGTCGCGACGAACTATTCAACTCACAAGCATTGCCGCAGCGAAGAAAGAGTTTGCCGCGGCGAAAATCATGCACATGGCCGCGATGAAACCAAAGTTCGCCGTGGTGAACTGTTCAGCTCACAAGCATTGCCACGACGAAGAAAGAGTTCGTTGCGGTGGAAATCATGTACATGGCCGCAACGAAGGCATATTGCGTCGCGGCAAAAAACATCAGAAACTAAAATTGCAACAATCACTAAGTTTAAAATTTTAAACATTGTGCACAATTGACTAAGACAAACATTTAAATGGCCAAAATGAAGCACAAACAAGAGTTTGAAGATAGGAAAACCTCCCCCACACTTAAACATCATATTGTCCTCAATGTGAAGAACAAGTAACAGAAATAAAGAAAGTGAAAGGGAAAGGCGCATGAACAACAAATTGAAAGAACAAAGTGAAGTATATACAAATGGTCTGCAAAAAAAATGTGGACATTACAAAAAATGAACTGAGCATCCGACAAACTAGTTAGAAAAACACAAAAAAAACAAACTACAAGAAAAACACTCGAACTATTCCCGCGGGTGATCATCCCCAGCATCTGCAAGATCTGCTCCCGATCGGCCAGCACCAAGAAGCAAGTCATCGTCATCAGAAGGAAGTTGAAAGTATAGGTGCTAGGCGAGCAACGCATCCACCGCCGCCGATATCTCTAATCCCGTTGTTGCTGGGTTAGGGCCTGGTGAATAGTATCCCGGAGGGTAGCTAGGTCAGTAGATAAACCATCTACCCGGCTAGCTAGGGACTGCAGAGTGAGAGGCTCAGGCAGAGATGGGCCTGGATGATCGTCCTCGCGAGGCAAGGCCTTAGTATGGTTGGCAGTAACATCAGGAAAGGAAGTGGAATGGGATAATTATATAAAAGTGGTAAATCCTTGCATAAATGTTTTAATTTTTGAACAGCTATAGTGTCTTTATCAATCCAATGCTACTGATGTTTGGTGCTACAATTTAATTGTAATATTTTCCTTTCTTTTGCTAAATCTTTTAGGAAACCTTGATCAGATATGTGATTGAGAAGTCCAAGGAACTATTGTACTTGTGTTTTATTAATGAGTTGATATGGAAATTGATGAAGTTTATTTAATATATTAGGTTGTAATTTTAAATATCCATTATTAAATTCAATTCCTAAGTATTCAATATTTTGTTGAGCGAGTTTAGCCTTCCTTTTGCTTAAGATTAATCCTTTCTCTTTACAACGTTCTAAAACTATTTTTACCTTTTTTAAATGATCTAATTTATCCTGATTTGAATAGATAATAATATCATCAATATATACAAATGTAAATTGTTCTAAACCTTATAAATTATTGTCCATAAAATGCTGATAAATACTAAGTGCTAGTTTTAATCCAAAGGAGAGTACATTCCATTGGTAATGTCTTTGAGGTGGACAAGAGAATGCAGTTAATTCCTTAGTGTTATCATGTAATCTAAGTTACCAATATTTGGATTTTGCATCTAAGGTTGTAAACCAAGTATGTCCTTTTAATTTGTTGATAACATAATCTTTCCTAGGTAATTTGTATACATCACCTATTGTGGCTTCATTTAATTTTTTATAATTAATAATCATACTTCTTTTTCCTCTCTTTTGTTCTGACGAATTATTAACATAGAAAGCTGGTGTTGAATGTTTACTATGACTAGGAGATATTAATTGTTTTTATAATAAATTAGAACATTTCCTAATAAATTCTTGTACATCTTGTTGGATATAAGGAATATTATTTTTAATATTAATCTTCTCCCTCCAAAACTATTCAATAGGAAGCTAGAAGACTTACTTCATAAATGTTTATTGAATGTTTCCAAGCACTAAATCTTCGGACAGAAGAAATGAAGATGTTCTAGTACTATCCACAAAATCGAAGCAGATTTGGCCCAAAAGCTATTATCTTCCCCGGAGCTGATCCATTGTCTACCTATCTCTTTTTCCAAAATGGATTAATTGATACAATCCATCTCACTGATTTATCCATTCTATCATATTCGATTGGTTTTAATTGATTCATAATGGTGCAAGTTAGTTTTAGGGTTAAGTTTCAAAAATTGCGATTTAGTCCTTGCAATAAATTGCAATTTCTAAAACTTACAGTACCAACTAGTATTTAAGGTCGGTATCAACGTTTATTGATTTCGTACTGTTTTTCAGCTGGTACCGGCCGGAACGGTATGAAATTCATAACACTAAAGACACAAAATTGAAATAGAAAATTTAGACATTTAAAACTAACTTCAGAAAATCGATTCTTTTGTTTCACCAAATTCTATTACACGATTTCCCTTCAATTTCCTACCTAATTTATGCTTGATTCTATATATATATAGCTTTTGCAGCCCCAAAGTTGTGTGACTTCTCCGGGGGGGACTCCAAAAAGGAAAAAGGAAAAATTTTTGTTTATATCGCCATATTTGTAACTGGTAAGTTTCAGGAGTTGAATATACATCTCCGGAGAAGATATATCAAATGGATGACTTCAAAATCTAAACCCGCCGGACAATGTAAATGGTACTTCTCTTACAAACCAGGAGTGAGCAAATTATATCAAGAATTTCTTTGGAGAATCATATTGTTCCCACTAAAAAACAAACAAGATTAACCCTGAGTACTTTTCGAGTTAGCTTTCAATAACAAAGGTTCAAGTTCCCCTTTTCTGTAGAGCTTCACAGTATCTGCGTAAAAACATGAAACATTGTTAGGCACAGAAACGTTTCCAATCTGTTGACCCCCTGGTCTTTGGGTAGTCAGCTATAAAGAAAATCTTCAATGCCTAGTGTTCAGAAGTCAGGAAATTGCTAGCTGCTTACGAATTTGGGAAGCAACGATAGTGCAATGATTAGCAAAAGAAAGTTTAATCAGGAAGTGTCTAAAATGATCTGAAATTCGGGTGAAAGTGCTAAAGACTTGGGATACTATAAGATGCAGTTGGAAGATGAATCTGAAGTAAATAGTTTATAATTATACCCGTGCAACCACCAATATGCTTGCCACCTGAGAATTTGATGGAAAATAGTTAGACCTTTCAAATCAAAGAACTTCCAACTAATATAAGACAGCAAAAGGGGAAAATATTTATTGAAGAACTGAAAATGATCAAAACAGATAGAAGTTCCACAAGTGAATTTAAGTCTCCAGTATTATTTACAAGAGCATAGAAGCCCCAGAATCCATCAACTCATCTAGGCCTCACTCTCTCCATTTACACCAGAATCCATCAAATCACCGTTTCCTCTCTCTCTCTCTCTCTCACACACACACACACATATCTAATCAGTTTTTTCAAGAAACTGGCAGTTACAGAAATATGAAGACCCAATGACGTATGTTAAAACAAAGCATGCGAGTGAAATTGCCACTTGAAACAATCATAAACTGTCTAATATCAGAACTTGGGACTGTATGTAAAAGCTCTTTCAATTCAAACAATCATAAACCATCTGAATTTCCTCTTTCTATCCAAGGCCAATGACATCTTTACTACTAAAGTCAATCAAATAACACGTTTGGCGATTCAATGAAATCAAATAACACAGGTTCACTCCCTGCTTGAATTTTCAATTTTCCTACTCTTATTCAAACTAGAGAAACTATACTATCCATCTGATTAACATACTAACTCAAACAGAAGTGTTGTTAAGAAATAAAAGCTCGATAGCTATAGCATGTTCTCCAGAACCCTTGTGTCGATTTCCAGCATCTACATCTGACGAAATTCAGAGAACAGCAATTACCCTAACTGATTTGAATCGGTGTTTGTAATATTAGATTCATGCAACAATGTAGGAACCCTAAGGGAAACGAAATATTGGAAAACTTTGGGTCCAAATAATAATGGGATCCTTGAGACTTCCTCTGTGTAACATCTTAATCTCATTCACACATACTGTGAATGAAATGCTCCACCTAGGGAGTACGTTATTCATCAATATGCACTGAAGTTTAAAGTTGATTTGCATACAGTTCACAACAAAAATGGCGCCATTACTTTGCTGAAATTTAAGAACAAAATAACAGCATTTACTTTGTGTTCAATTATCAAAAACAATCACATTCATGTTCTGTTCGGGATGCGCATAATCAAAATTGACATAGTCAAATCAAAATATGCTATTGGCCTGTCAAATGGAATTGTAATTCAAGGTTCTCATCCAACTCCAAGTAATCTATTATTCTTTCAAAACTGTGATTCTTAGCATAGAAACAAAAGTAGACCATAATAGCTTATTCAACAATTACTTGTAATTTGAATACAAGATCACAGTTATACTTGCACATGATTGGAAAAGCATATCCGACCAAAAACACCAATTAAAATGCAAAGGGAACCTACCAATGAATACATTTGGAACTGTATGTTGTCCTGTAAGCCTTTCCAGTACCTTCTGCAGCTGAGGTCCTTGTGGACCTGAAGAGGTTTCCAATAAATAAAAAAAAATATAAGCAACAGTTCAAAACACGCCAAGCTTGCTGATTTAAGAAGTAAGTTCATATTCACAAAGTGCGGAAAATGGTATAATGACGCAAGATTCCATGTGCTAAATGGGAAAACAATTACACTCTGTTGTTACCAATTGAAACGTCTAAAAATACAAAAAAAAATAAAATAAAATCATTGATACTTACGACTACAAACAAATTATATATTCACAATAAAAAAAGGAAGTAAAATGGAAGCTGAAATACCCAGTTCGTCCAATTCAATGACAAATGGCTGCACGCCCACCCTCTTAAACAGCAATTTCACCTCGGAGGAGTACCTTCAAGACAAATTCCACATCATAATTTCACTTCAATTTAAAATAATTTCACATCAAGAGCATTGTAAAACATGAAAGGTATTAACAGATGGTTAATTAGAATCAATTATCAAGAACTCACGAGCACCAAGTCTTGGAGTAAACAACAACAGGGTTCTCAGAGACGGTCTTCTTAATATTCTCTTCTAGCCTAGACCCAAACGAAGAAGGAGAAGAAGACATAGCTCGAAGCGAGATCGGACTGCATCCAGCTGCGGACCCATTGATGCCAAGGACGTTATATGTCTTGTTCGCGATACACTTCTTCTTGTTATTAAATGGCAGTACACAGCTTACAGATAGGTTATCAAGAGGGGATAAAGTGGAAGAAAAAGACGACGATTTGAGAGAAAGCGGAGAGAAGCGGAGGTGTTGAGATGTGAAGGCCATAGTTGATTTTGTTTTACAGATTTTTTGGAGCTTTGGCTTTTATTTGTTTGTTTTCTTTAATGTACTATTTATATCTGGACCACTTGGACCTTTGGCTTTTGCTTGTTTGTTTTCTTTAATGTACCATTTATAACCTTATTTTGTTAGGTGAGGTAGCCACAAAGTACAAACCGTCGCCGTTGCTTCATTAACTTTTTTTAAGGCTAAATTATATTTAGAATCAATTTTATCTTAATTTATAATATTAATAAACTTTAATTAAATATTTTAAATTTTAAATTTTGTGGAATTAGTTTTCAATTATTAATAGTCATAAACTGGATCTGTTGGTCACTTTACACATCAATACACATATAATATTTAAATAATTTATAATTAAATATTTAAAAACAAAAAACATTTCTAGGGAATCAAAAGGAAAGTGAAATATTTGAGAGTAAAAAAATTAACAATTGATGAACAAGAGATAAATTTACTAGTACCAGACAATAATAACAACTCCCAATAATAATCTTGTTGATATGTAAAACCTGAAGAGGTTCAACAATATGCAACTTTATCTGTAATTAACATAGAGACTATTTTCAAATAAAATTTACTAATGCCATATTTATAGCAATGAGTGAGATATGAACCTTACAATTGATAATAGTTTTTATGGTTTCACATAAAAAGTATAGACGTGTAAAGAAATCTTAGTCTAAAAGGTCAAATCATACTTAAAAATCTCAATGTTTTATCTTGATATCTTAGGTATTAACTTGATTAATGATCACAATATCTAATTTAGTTATTTCATTCAAAAGTTCTATATACATGTTGATGTTATTTCAGTTGAATAGAGGACTAAGTCTAGTGCTAACAATAATCTTCCATTTCATTTCTTTTTTCGAAGTGTAACAAAGAGGCTTCTTATAAGTTGCTATCATTTTGGTTATAATGAATAGTTACAATCTTCAGAGAAATTATGGTTGGTGAAAGATTAAAAAACAGTAACTTCTATCAAAGCCAACAATAAAAACAATGTCATGCTGATAACTCTTATAGCTATTACAAACTCAAAAGTCATAGTCTTCAATAGAGTATGATTCAATCCCTGAGCTCTTAGCATTGGCTTAACAAAATAGCCATAAGATGAAGAAATTTTCGTGAGCTTGTTCGTTTTGCTTTGTTTCAATGCTTCAAACGTTAACAGATCTCCTTTGTCCATCGCCAAGCTCTTTGTCATACTTAAAATCAACGATTTACTTTGTGGAAGCCAAATTTTTGCTTAAATTATATGGCATTAGCAACATCTAGTCTGAACTTAGGGTTTTGAAAAATTGGAATTTTGGCAATTTAGGTTAACTCTTTTCTTCCTTTCCTAATAATTTTATTTTTATATTATATGATGCATTTTTGTTAACCTATAAAGGGAGGCAATCTATGTTTGTATCGTTAATGATAGAGTTAGTAGTTATCCATTTTTGTAACAATTTAACATTTTGAGCATTTGATTGATATTTTTTTATAGTTGTTGATGGGTATAAGTTTTAATAATACCCTCGGTAATCCGCAAGCGCACGGTCCACTAGCGTAGTTTCTAAGGTGTCTATCCTATAAGGAAAGATAATCTAATCCTAAAATCTAAGATCAGAATAAATCGCAAAAATTCAAAAAATAATGAAACTAAATGAGAATTCAATTCAATCAATAAAATCAAATTAAGAATCAATCACGAAAATACTAATGATCCAGCAGTTACAACACACACCCAAAAATCAACCTAAAAGAATTGCCAATTAAGAGAAAGGGAATTTTACATATTCTTAACGCTAACCCAATTGACTATAAATTACCATATTGTCGGTTCTAGACGATCCTAGGGTTGATTACTCACTCTCGAGTTATAACCATTAATCCTAAATTATAAACCTTAATTAGATTATGGAACTTGCAATCTATCAATTAATAACCTATCCAAAATCTAATTAGTTCTGAAGTTCTCCAATAAACTACCGGAAACCTATACAATATCTCTCTTTGCACAATTTATTGATTTGATTTAATTCTTATTCTATTAAATCACCTAACTCTCGTTAGCCTAATCTAATCATTTTTCATTTAATTAACACTCTCAGTTTATTATCGAATTATGCACTTTCAGAATTAAACCACAACAAATCCAATAACACATAAACAATCAAATTTCATTAATTCAAAGATAAAAACCTAAAAGTGAGTTTAGAACATCCTCAACATTCAAAGATCCTATTATCAAATTGTTACTCCAATTCTATACAATAATAAAATTGAAAATAAATAGGAAATACGATCTGAAAGGATGATGGGAGGCAGTGATGTTAGGAAACTCCTTATCCGGGAAGTACATCTAGTCAGCTTCTTCTCTTGTTCTCTCTTCCTTCTTCCCTTTTTCTATCTCTCGATGAATTCTCTCTAAGGTTTTTTCTAGGTGGCCGACGTCAAAAGCTCTCTCTTCTTCCCTTTTGTTTTTCTTTAAATAGTCTTTTATGTTTCGGATAACTCTAGGATTTTTTCGGGTTCGAAAGGTCCAAAATATTCCTCAAAAAGTGAAGTTTGTAAGTGTCTGTGCATTTATCCAATGCATTTGTTTCGGTCCAAATGTCTTCCAAAACTCCTCCATTCTTCGATATTGACCCTGAAATACTAGTAAACACATCAAAATACCTTTAAAATATAATATTTAAGCTCAAAGACTTGTATTAACCCATAAAACACTTAAAACACAAATAATTAACAAACTAACACAATTTAAACCTAAACACACGCTAAATGATTGAATTAATAGCTAATCATATATCAAACTAAGTCCTAAAATATAATGCAATTTACACTTATCAATAGTTATAAGTAATACTACAAAGTTAAGTAAAGTTTATATTTAAAATGTACTTTACCTTTTCTTTTAAGTTATACTTTTAACAAATGTAAAACAATATGCTGCAAGTTTTAGCACATTTTAATTATTCATGATCTAAGTTCATATAAAAATAAAATTATAGGTAATAAATTTAAGTATTAACCTAATAGGTCATATTGAAAAGGAATGCTATTGACCACACACGAATTTTTCAACGTTCTTAGAATCATTCTACAACAACATCTATATTTAGAGGCTTTAGAAATAAATAATATTATTCTACATAAAAATTGTCTTCCTTAAATGTTAGTGAAGTGTAAGAGATATATTTAGGTATTCTCTTCATATATACTTCGTTAAAATATTCTAATTATTATTTAATAAGATAGAAAATGCATTTTGATATAAAATTTTTTAATAAAATATACGTTTGACCTTAATTTATAATTTCTAACAAATATTTTACACTATAAAAAAATCTTAATTAACCATCAAATAGACAACCACTCATTTCTATAAGGATGAGAAACTTAAATCTTTGTGATACTGATCTTTTATTTAATAATGATCTATCTATTATGAGTATGATAGCTCAATTACTCCTTAGTTCTTCTAAAGTTTAAATAAATAATTTTTATGATTTTATATAGATGGGCTAAGTACTAGAAAAGGCTCAAACTATCTTCAATATTTTAATTATAGCCTGAACTTTAAAAAATAGCAACAAAATTTTCATACTTTCAATTTTTTTCAATTATAGCCCAACGTTAGTTTCACCGTTATCTTTGCTAACGTGACATTGCCATGTGTCAAAGAGCCCTCATTAATTAGATACATCAACATAATTAGCATAAGTCAATCTGATTATTGAAATGACGTGTTTCAATAAATGAACAACACACCCATCGCTCTCAATCTTATCCTAAATCCCAAAAACTAAAAATAGAAGAAGAAAGAAGAGCATTCTTTGTTTTAAGGTTCTTCAGTATGTTTCCTTTTTCTTCTTTTTCTTCTTACTTTGAATTTAACTTTTGCATACATTATTGCCTTTGTTCTGTTGTGAAATCAATTCAACTAAGTTTAACTTTTATATTATGAATATATGTAGTTCATGAGAATTTTTTGGGTTATATTTTATTTTATTTAGGTAAAAGATGATGGATGGAAATTTGAATAAGTTCAAAGGGGGCAATCTTCCTTTTATGTTTTACATTCTTGAATTCATCACACACTTGGAAGAAACAAATCTTCTTGCTAAGGTAAGAGATTGTAACAATACTCTCTCTATCCATATGACCAATTATATTCCTTCTTTTTTAATGAAGTTTCTAGTGTGGGGTTTCGAATTTCATAAATTAGATATATTGGTTCTTCATAAAATTGTCATTTTCCCTCTTTCTTAATGAGATAATGGGTAACATAATACTAGGTTGTTTTCGAGGTTTTGGAGAATAGTTCATCAATACAGAGAACTCCCTATACTATAACTGGAGTTTAATTTCATCCCATATTTTCTTTCATAACTTCTCATTATCACCAAGTTATTTTAAATGCAAGTTTCTCTTGGTTTTTTTTGTTGGTGCACCTATTATGATGGACTTTACACGACATTCAAAATTACAAACATGCACATATGCATAGAGGTTTAACGATGAAAACAAATTGCTCTCAGCTTGTGAAGATTTAGATACTGAGGTGGAAAAATCAATGCTTGGTCACCAACCTTTTTTTTCTATTTTTGATGCCTCGAAGCCTACTAATATTCAAGGATGATGCCTATTGTTACTGTAAAACAAAAAAGTTTTCTCATTTTTTTGGTGTTCTCTAAGCAAGTTCTGCTGAGTGAAAATGCTTTTGATTTTATGCTCTATGGTATCCTAACTACAATATAAGATTTTCCTTTTAGATTACTTGCATGGTATAGAAGATAAATAGGTGCAACCATATGGTGAGTTTTGTGGAAAATTTTGACGTAAATATTGATTACAAGGACATGTTCCTATATGAGACAATCATACCTTGTTCTTGGTTTTCCATCTTAGGTTGTGAATGCTGCAGAAACTTTGCTACAACATGGACTCGGTTATTCCCTCTTAGATTTTGAGAAAAATGGTGATTCAAACAAGGGTAGAGATATGAAGCTTATTCACCGAAAGACAATAAGATTTTCTGTAACATCCCACTCCCGCATGACCCGAACCCGACATCGACGGTGATATCCGAGTCAGTGCCCTGTGAGGGTGGCGTGCTACAACACTCAGTCAAAACTCAATTTCAAATTTCTTTTTGAAATATAAACATGCACAATGCGGAAACAATGAACATACACAATCATTAGTAATTACATTGGCCACGGGGGCTTTTTTAAATACAATTTATTTCAGTCTATTAACTTTACAAATTGACCTAATCATTAATACAAAAATTCAGAAAAATAAAAAGACACTAATGCAGACGCGAACTGATCCCGACCACTTCTCTATTTCATTAACCAGCAGATGCCATACGCCCGTTGCCTA
>JANVCQ010000004.1:21217350-21230156 GCA_025531925.1 Erythroxylum plowmanianum
AATTCTCATTATTTTGTTTTTAGTTATTTTTCAATTTCAATTTCCAATTAAATTATGTTTAATTCACAATTACAAAAACCCCCTTTTTTATTGCGTAAGTACTAACGTCTGAATTCCTCGTGGGAACGATCCCTACTTTCCACTTCTACATTAATTTATGTTGTAGGAAGTTGGTTTCTTTTTATATTTGGTTGCAGGTGACAACATTCATCATCCCCCAATGTCTCTAGCCATGCAACACCCAAAATAACATCGACACTTTACATATCAAATGGAAAGAAATCTTGTTTCAACACCATTCCTTGTATATTTAGCTCTACCCCCTTACAAACTCCAACACTCTACACTCGATAGTCATTGCCCAATCTAACCCTGAAGGGTTTTGTGTGACTAACATCCATCTTCATTTCTTCTACTAACCCCCTTTCGATGAAGTTATGCAATGCTCCACTATCCACCAAAATTATTACCTCTATTTTGGTAATTGTCCCTCTTAGTTTTAGGGTTTGTAGCCCTACTATACCCTTGAGGGATGTAACCAATAACTCTAACTCAGGTAAGGGTTGGGTATTATCCTCTGGCGCATATGGGTGAAGAAAAAGTACCTGGTTAACGAGCTCATCTTCTTCCTCTTGTAGCTCCGCAAGTTGTTCTTCATCAGCTAAGAGTATGTGGAATTGTTTCTCCCTGCACACATGCCCTGGCGTGTACTTGGTATCACATTGATAACAAATGCCCTGCTGCCTCTTGTGTTGCATCTCCTCCGCTATTAAACGTTTGAAAGGATAGGAGTGCTCTCGTCGAAACCCCCTTCGTCCCTCACTACCTTGACTAACCCCCCCACTTTTCTGACGATCTGCCTTGTATGGGTAAATTTCTGGTGTTATGACTCACCGCGGGAGTCAAGACTTTTCCTCCATTGATCGACTTGTGATTAGGGTTCTAGGGGAAAGGAGTCGGGTTGGGGCTAATCGGTGAGACTCCCTTCATGCTCTAATCGTTTGAGTCTAGCACTCCCGAGCCTCCGTAAGTCTTCAGTGGTCTATTGGTTCTTGTAGGCTGATCTAACAGGGCACAATTTCGGCCTCCAGTCATCTGAGCTAGCTCCATCAGCTAAACCAAGGAATCCGTCTGGGCCATTTGAAGCTCAGTCCTGATATCCTCCTTCAATCCATTCATAAATGTCGTCATTACGACCTCCACTGGCACATCTCTTAGCATTGATGTTACAACTTTGAATTTCTGTGTGTATTCAGCCACCATCCCTATTTGTTGGATCTTCAACAGCTCTGCTAATGGGTTTCCCATCTTTGAGCTACCAAACCTTCGAATTACCACTCTTAAACGTCTGCCACTCGGCCATTGGTGACCAGTTTTGTCTCCACTAATACCAACTTAGGGCGTCTCCTTCCATACAAACCGCCACCGCCTGTAACCATCGGTCTTGTGGCATCCCATTCATCTCAAAGTATCGCTCCACCTGAAAAACCCAACCAAAAGAATCCTCTCCATAGAACAGAGGGATTTCAAGCTTCCAATGATTTTTCTCCATTCTTATCGGTTCAGTCTGAGCTGATGTCTCTTCTTCAAATTTTTGTTCTGATATCTCTTCTACTCCCTCGGATACCTCCTTATCCTCCCCTTGTTCTCTGTTCTCCTTAAAATTTTGAAAATGGAGGCAATGTCTCCTGCCATCTTATCAAACTTTGCCTCAACCGCTGCAATATCCTCTACTATCCTTAACATTTTTTTTTCTACATTATCGATTCTAGCCTCCATCCTTGTTGATACCATTCCCGATCACAAGCCTGCTCTGATACCAATTTGTTAGAGATCACCAACTCTAACAAAATGGCAACCACAAGTAGCAGAAACCTGCACTAGATGCAGACACAAACAACAACAACAACAAAATAGGAAGAAATATGGAAAAGAGATGAAGGAACAATGAAATTGATATTCCTCAGCTAGACTTTGAGAGCTAGCTAAATCTCCAGACATTCACCTTTCAGCCTATCATAACCGAATGCCCATTCTCTCTCCCATAACAACATTTTATTCCCCTTTCTAACTAACATCCATATGACTCACCCCCCTCTAAGATTCCCCAATTTACCCTCACATATTTCCTGAATTGCTAGACTTCGTATTTCTCCTCTTACTGTATTGTTGCTGGAATCTAGTCTCAACACTCTTCAAATAGGAAAAACGCTTGACATGTCTGAATTCTCTCTTTTTTTTCAAGAAAGAAAATAGAATAGAGGAATTAGAACCTATTCCCACCTTCAGCCATGAAGGGACGTTGCTGCGGTATCCAGTAGCCAAGACAACTGAATCCACGTCCAGAACTTGACCATCAACAAATTCAACTTGCACTCTAGTAAACCTCTTGATTCTAGGATCAACTTTTACGTCTCCGGATCTGATTTTGTCCAATGCACCAATGTCCAATATAGGGGTCTTCCCTTTTGTGTTCTTAAGCTCCAAAGGGCCCATTGATGGCCTCTTTAACCCTAATTTATCAATGTTTCCCATAGTAAACCAAGTGAGTATTAACAAAAGCTTGTCAACTAACCAAAGTGGTAACCATCTCATCAACAAAACTGCTAATTCAAAGGTTGACTTTCTAAATATTTCTCTGGGAAGCACGTTAACTTGTAAAACCATTAATGGATGCTATTTAAAATCCGACAAGCCAAGGTTCCCGTGAGGGAAATTTGAAAAGCACAGAACTTAATTTAAAAAGTATTAAACTCGTAACTTACCGAGCTACGAACCACCATAGATGGAGAGGCATTGTGATTAAAAAGATCAAGATAAACTTTCATGCCAGAATTACCACAGCCTACAACTAGTACTTTCTGTCCATAGAACTTGTCGCTAGACTTGTAGTGACAAGCATGAACAACGTCACCACCAAACTCGTTCAATCCTAAGAAGTCAGGCATTATACACTTTGCATTCTCGCCAGTAGCAACCGCGAGCCAGCGGCAAATGTATTCAGCCTCAGCGTGAGTGGAGCCACTGGTAGACACGGTCTTGACCCTCCAGAGGCCACCGATTTCATCATACCTAGCTGATTGCACGCACTTATTAAATCGTGGGTTGATTTCGAAATACTTGGCATAATACTCAAGATAGTCAATGAACCGTCTCTTTGTGGGGTACTCAGGAAAGTCTTCATGAAATGGGAGCTTTGGAAGCTGACATAATTGCTTAGGTACAATGACGGAGCATCACTGAGCCCTCTAAAATTTAATATATATATATATATATATATATATATATATATATATATATATATAAACGAAGTTATTTGGAGGCTAGTGGTGCATTGAGTCCCTCTAAAATTTTAAAAAATTAAATATTTAGGCTTTTATATCTTAAATTTCTAACTCCGTCACTATTTAGGTAGGTGAAGTTTAAGCCTGTCATAGGTGCGCTTTTGCCACAACGATGCTATGCATTCTTCTCTTTCGAGCACAAGAAAAGGCACACCTTGCTCTCTCAGGCAAGCAGCAACGACTAGACCAGATGGTCCGGCACCAACGAAGAGCGGACCATTAACCAAAATGCACCGGCGAGAGAAGAAGTCTTCATGATCAACGAGACAAAACAAATTCTCCATGACTGAGTACTAATTCAAGAAATGAGCAAATGAAGCAGAAACTTCAGCTGTTCAAGTAGATGGTAGTAAAGGTTTAGGCTTTTGCTCGAACTTTAGGGGAGTCTTGAAGGAAGTGGATATTAAGGATTGAAGAAGAGATTGTTGTTATGTTGTTGTTTGAAGTTTACGATGAAGGAGAAGAGGAGGGGTCGGGGTGTTTTAATTAGGGAGTGAGATTGGAGAGGAGGTGCATGTCATGTGATGGAATGGAGAGTTAAATGTTTATTGTTTTTTTAAAGGTCATTCTCAAATCATAAGGCCTTCCATTATCTTATTTTCTTAGCATAGCTTATTATCATCTTTTTTATTATCTATCTTGGGAAAGTTTTCAGACCATAAATATGGGAATGAGTTATTGATTTCTTTTTACTTTAAATTTCAACCTTAGACTTCTCTATCCTTAATCAAAGTTTCAATTTCGAATTTTAATAATAAAATCGACTTTAAAAATTTGTAAGGAATAGCTTTATTATCTAAAAGAGTCCTACTTGAGTCGAACCTAAATTAGTCAGTTGTTCTCGCAGTATCAAATATTGGGTGATTTAATTTTTTTTTCAAATTTAGACATTAAGTAACGTCAGGTACACTCCTAATAACACGTGGTTGTAAGGTGAAAAACTAATAACAGGGGGTTGAAGATTTGACGTTGAATACTAGAATCTCTGTGCCACCCACGCACATACAAATTAATTAACTGGGGAATTAAAAATAAAATGTTTTTGCCAAATCTCGTAAGCCGAAAAAGGCTAAGAGCTGAGCGGAAAATGACATCTCTAGCTAGTCTCGATCTCATCTTTCATTCGGAAGGTCCCTTAGTATTTCATATGAAAATCATAGGAAAAAGATGGATGTACAGGTGGCAGAGTGACAATGCTGACTAAGATAAGCACGTGGAGAGAATCAACCAACTTGGAGGGAGCGCCACATCCATAAGCTAACTCGGCCACAAAGCCCATACTGCCAACTAATGTCCGATGCCATGTGTCTACCCCACATTTCCCAACATATATTTGCTTCTCACTCACTAGCGACCACACACTGCTCTTAATCTCTTGCACCTTAGGCACTACTCAGTTCTCGAAAACAGATGCTTTTATTTTTATATTATTCCATTAAAATTTTTCTATATATTTATATAAAATTTACATAAATAAAATTAAATAAGACAGTAAACAACGAAGAGGATTTCATGTGCTCACCGCCACTATCTTCTTATCGAAAACCCTAATCTCAATTTCACACTCAATAACCACCTACAACCAGATAAGAAAACCTGCAGGGTTTCTTTTTCATTTTCAATTTTAGAAATCAATTTGGGCTTTTTTCCTCTTTTCTCTTTTTATTTGTAAATCAATTGAGGACTTTTATGCATTCTTTAAATTTCTGTCCACGGCTGAGTCAATATAATCACTTCAAGAACAGTCTCCAAGGAAAATACACCATCATTAACTTACATGAGTTGGGAATCAACGTTTATGTTCGTTCAACCTTCCTTCGGAAATTGCTGTAGTAGTGTCCCTCTTTTGGCATTCGTTCTCATGGTTGCTAAAATGATTGAAGGAATATAACAAGACTACGACTTAATTTGAAAGAAATAAGTCGCCCACACAAAATTACTATTAGTGAAAAAAAGGAGTTATAATATAAATTCTCCTTAATTATATGTTATAAACATTACTTTGTAATTTAGAACCTACAAGTTTGGAATTCTAACAAGTTTGATTTGAGATAATTGAACTTGTTTCTTAAACCATGAAACAAGAACATAGATAAGTATTTATAGATGTGTCAAATTAATTATAATCACACATGTTAATTGGTTATAATTACCATATATTTTAATATTTACTTTATACCACAAATTATTTATATTTATTTAGATATTTTGTAAATAATATCTAAACTTTTCTAATGTGAATAATATGTAAATTCTTTTACTTAAATAATATCTATAATTTTTTTTTAGAAACATAAGAACCTGCAGCCACTATTTTTTTTATACGCACTAGGTAAACCTCCAGATTGACGCAATAGCCTGCAAATCACGTCAACCGGGTACTCTGTACTAGGTAAGCCCTATATGACAGGCTCGATCGAGAGAGCATAGGTTGAGAAATCGAACATAAAATCTTTTACCTCCATGCCTCCCACTTCACCAACTCGACCACCCTTAGGGGGCCTATCAATCTCTTACTTGAAGATTTAATTAAAAACCAATCAATCTTCACACCACCTTGTCATTATCATATTGCTTATATTTATAACAGGCTATATCAGGGAAATCAAACAAATTTATCACTACTGACTACTTTTTTTTCCATAAAATCTACTATATTATCTTTGGTATGAATTTCTTTTTTCTTCATATCCCAAGTTCTTTCCTCCACTTTCTTATGAAAAAAAAGAAATTGAACTCTTAACTGATTGATTTTGAACAAAATGATGGATATCTTACTAGATGTAAGACATTTTGACTATCATAAAAATAATGAAACCTTTTGTTATTTATGCTTAAGTTCTTCCAAAAACAATTTTAACCATACCAATTTTTTTAAAACTCTTTTTGTTAGCTTCTATATATTTCACTTCTACTATTGATGTAGCCACAATTGATTATACCATTGAAACCTAGCGAATAAATCTGCCAACAAATATAAACACAAAACTTGTAGCAGATTGTTTTTATCAAGATCACATGCAAAATCAGAGTCAACAAATTATTTAATAATAAATTCTGATCCTCTATATTGTAATGCAACATCATATGTCTTCTTTATATATCTTAGGGTACTCTTTCCAACATTCTAATTCTCTCTACTAAGATTCGTCACCTAGTGTCTAGCTACTTTCACTACATATGCAATATTCGGTCTAGTATAAATTATGGAAAACATTAAACTCTCTATAATACTTGAAACATCTCTATCCTTTCATCTACTTTGTTATGACTCATACTAGAGGATAACTTGAAATTAATAGGAAGAACGATAAATATCGACTTACAATTTTACATACTGAAGTGCCATAAAATCTTCTTTAGGTACTTTTCTTTAGAAAGTTAAATCTTTATGTTACTTTTGTCTTAGTAAATTTGTATCCGTAAAATCTTGTTTATTGATCCTAAATCTTTCATTTCAATTTTCCTAACCAAATGTGCCTTTAATTCTTTAATACAATATTTGTTAGGGTCCACAACTAATATTGCGGTCCACAACTAATATTGCATCTACATATAATAACAAGATAAATCATTAGTTCTAAACCTTTTAAAATATTAAGTATGTTGAATCCAAAATTAAATATGAAGAAATAAAATCTTTTATATCAATACCTCGACTACTATTTAAGACCATATAAAGATTTGTTAAATCTGTAAACCATGTTTTCTTTTCCTTTTTCTTCAAAACTTTATCATTGGAACATATGGATTTCTTCTTCAAGATCCCTGGAAAAAAGTAATCTTCATATCTAGTTGCTCTATATGTAAGTCAAAATAGTATGCGTTGTCAGGACTACTCTAACTATAGTAAGTCAAACCATATGAACAAATATTTTATTAAAATTAATTCTTTCCTTTTGAGCATATCCTTTCACCATCAATCTTGCACAATATCGATCCACTTTATTGTCATTATTTCACTTAATCTTGAAAGCCCATTTATTACCAATTGGCTTCCTTCCTTGTTGCAATGGTATAAGTTCCCAAGTTTTATTTTTATGAAGAGTGTCAATTTCTTATTGCAATACTACCATCCATTAAGAGACGTCTGGATTATTAAACGCTTTATAGATAGTTAATGGCTCTTTATCCTTTGTTAAAAGATAGTATACTATATTGCTCTCCATTATATAATTCTAATTCTAATTTAGTGATCTTTTTTGCAATTTGATTAATGAACTTCTAGAGTTACAGATTCAACTAGTTCTTGAACATATTGCTCCATTACTACTTTCAAAGAAGTTTAAAATTCCTTTTCCATCTATGTAGTAGTATCTAAACTTATTTGTGAAGTGTTATTTTATTTTTCTTCATTTTTAATTTATCTTCTATAAAGGTGATATACTAGCTAACAATAACCTTGCGATAGTAGGATCCTATTAGCGATAAATTTTACTTTGTCAGTATATCCTAAATATAAGCACTTTTTTTTGGATTTTGGATCTAGTTTCATAGTTTCCCATCATGTATATGTTAGAGAAGTGCTCTACAGGTGATCATCTTTAGCACTTATTGTACAAATCATTTTATAATTAATAAAGGCATTTTTAATTATTTCGATATTCATATCTTAAATTAATTTAATGAAGTCCTTGATATAAAATATAGCATGGAGGAAATCATGATGACATCATGATAATGAGATTCCTATAATGTGTAATTGTGCTAGTATCTAAACTTTCCTTAGTCATATGATTAATGAGATGGGATATCATTAATCCAGATAGACAAGCACATATTATACTCCTTGATTAGATCAAGCAGTAGATCTCATAAACTGTAGATATGAGTTGTTTAGAGTTAACATGTGGATGCTTCCTAAGGGTAGTAAGTACATTGGATTGACCTATTATGAGACAATCATATGGATATTCTATTTCAGTGTCAATAATAGTCTCATCATAGTAATGGTGCAGGTGCAAATATCCTTTGACTTGAGGTGTTCAAAGATATCTCATATACTGTGCCTTTTAGGGGTTACTCATAAGGTGATGATTGGGTACAACTTAAGGTATTTAGAGGTAATTGAGTAGCCAATAAAGGATTAAGGAGATGATACCCACGACCACTTGTCGGGGTCATTACTCAGGAGTTTTTGGCCAAAGCTGATATATGTCATGAAGAGATTCTTCAATGATACATAGAGTAATGAGATCCTCAAGATAAGATCTAATAACACTTGGACTGGATATGATGTAGTCAATCTAGTGGGAATTGACACTTTAACCATACTCTGAAGGAAGTGAGGTATAGATAATGAAAGGACTAATTGTATGGAAACATTATGTATGGAAGGGTTCGTAGTCAAATTACTGACTTTTCGATCAATTAGGGTCATGACGTGTTGCTAGATACCACTCTTGACTTACTTAAATTAATTATTAATTCAAGTGACCAACATAATCGGGAACCTAATGGATCACACACATAGGAGATCAGAAGGATGAGTAAAATAATCTTGAATGGTGATTCAAGATATGAGAGAGTGTTTCGGGATTGTATCACGATGTGAACGTAGTAGAAATTGAAAACGATCTAGAAGGGGGGTTGAATAGATCTTTTTAACTTTTCGCAAAGTTCTACAAAAACAAAGAATCAGTACACACAAAATAAACAAGCAAAATTGAAATGTAAAAGAGTAGGGAAGAGAGGCAAACACTATGTTTATAGAGGTTCGGTGCTAAGACCTACGTTCTCTACCTAAGCTCCCACTTAGGATTTTGTCAAAGCTTTTTACTACACACTTTTTAGTTCAGTGTGAACTCTTACAACTCAACTTGACTTCCGGCTCAAGCTACACCTTACAAATGATTTGTTTTCCCGGCACAAATCCTACCTCTCAAGTGATTTTTTTTTTCTAATCACTAAGCTCACAATAATAACGATGATAAGTAGTAAAGCTCAGTACAACTGAATATAACTAGAACATGCTAAGAGCAAAATGAAGATAATTTGAACTATAGAAAGTATTCTTCATTTTTGGACTTGTATATAAATCCTCTGAAGTTCCATCCTTTTATAGGTAGGCTTCAAGATGTTTTTAGACATTGTAGAACTCTCCTAGCCGTTGTAGAATGCTCCTAGCCGTTGTATGAAGATTTTCCTCCCGCTTGAAATCAATTGACACAGTCAAATTATGTTCAGCTGCACTAATAACCGACTAGTCGGTATGTAATAGTCAACTAGTATATGATAGTCAACTTGTCTTCAAACAATAGTCGACTAGTGCCAACATTTTTCATGAATCTTTTTACTCCGCTCTTCGAATAGTCGACTAATAGGCTGATAGTCGACTAGTCCATTTAACCAACTGTCAGGTCTGTTGTCAATAGTCGACTTGCAAAGTGCTGGTCGACTTGTCTCAAACTTCAACTGATAGATCTGATTATTATTAGTCGACTTGCAACATGATAGTCGACTAATACTTAGCTCCAACGTACATATCTCACATAATCTTCAATCTATGTTTGTTGAGATGTTGATTTGAATTTTATCTTTTGCACATTGAAGTATGATACTCAAATATTACAATCTTGATTTGCACAAATCCTTTATTTGAATTTCAAACCAAATACTTGAAATTATTTCTTAATCAATTTTGTAAGTTTTATTATTATCAAAATATAGAAGGATTTAATTTATCAACCTCCATTGGTCCAACAATCTCTCCCTTTTTGATAATGACAAAACATTTAGAAATTGTTTAAGAAATTGAAAACAAAGAAAAATTGATCAAGGTTTTTAAGCCTTGTCTTTTTGGTTAGATTGTCTCCCCCTTAATCAATAATTCAATGAACTCAATGAATCCAACAATCATAACAATTTTAATCCAACATCAGACTAAAATTTAATCCAACAATTAGAAACTGAAATTTAATCAATACATAATCAGAACAAACCTGTGAGTATACCAATTAAAACAAATGAGATCAATACATCAATGAGTGATCATAACAAATTTAATCCATATTTTAATCCATGAGAGTGATATAAAACTCAATTTCAGAACAAAATAATTCAATGATACAAAATAATTCAATGATACTCCCCCTTTTTGTCATAATCAAAAAACATAACACTCATAATTCAAAGAAATCACACAATTCACATGGATACTCAAACCAACAATCATAGTTTCAAATGCATAAACAACACAAACCATAAGATAAAAATAACAAGAAATGTTGGTCTTAAACAAATACAATAACCATCATGGTGGAGAAACATCATCATGCCTACAACCTAATTTATCAAAAATTGTCTTGATGCTTTTCTCCAAACGCATCTCCAAACGCATGAGAAGCCCTTGTTGAAGATCCAAACGCACATTCACCTCTTCAATTTGATCTCTAATTTCTTGAAGATCTTCTTGAGATACTTCACTTCTCCGCACATTGCTTGGTCTTGAACTACTTGATCGTTCACCGACTCTTTTTGATCTTTGTCGTTTGGGCACTTGTTGCTCACTTTCCAAAGTTAATCCAAGCTTCTCTACATGATAGGCATACACCCAACCTTTTTCAATAGTCTTTACCAACTTCATACTCCTTAAATTATAAGGTGTAAACTTCCAACTTATTGGATATGGATAACATTCAAATGAACTCAAATTACACCTTTGCAACTTCGATATGTAAGAGATCAAAGCTCCATAAGGCATTCCTTTATGCTTGATTATTTTTCCTCTAAACTCCCCTCTCAACAAGTTTGCTTTCTTCCTCATCATTTGGGTAATTAAATTTGGAAAATTAATTTACCTCCCTTCTTCCAAATGCCATATGATTTCCTTGTCTAATGAGGTAATGTGGTTGTTACTCGCTTTCTTTGGATAGACAACTCTATTTATGGCATAATGTAACAACCTATAATTCAATGGCAAATCCATTGCCTCATATGGTGTGGAATGATCAATGCAAATTCTACCAAGTAATTCATCACCTTTCACTTCATCATAACCATAATTTTCTTCCGCTTCCTCATCTGTATCACCATCTTCATGTCTCAAAATATTTGAATCTAATAAGGAAGCTCTAGGCCTAACTCCTCCTCTAGGCAATTGAAACCAAATACATAAATTTTCTTCACAGATAAAAATGTCTTTTCCTTGAACACTAGACTTCAAATGCACTCCACTATCAACATTACTTCTAATCACAACTAGATTAGCATAAAATTCTCTAACCAAATCTTCATAAATATCATTCGTAAAACCCAAAAATCCTCTCAATCCAAGACTTGTTATTTTAGTAAATAGATCCTTGAATTCACTATGATCAAGCTCAACCCAATCAAATCTCATAGAAGGAATGAGAACTTCGATTTTTAATACCTTATAATAAAGATTTTGAGCCTCCTTAGAGATGAATTGTGGTTCAATCTCTTCATTCTCTCTGTCACCTCCTCCCCTTGAAGAAGACCCTCTAACACGAGGTCGTTGAGGTGTGGTTTCTGCTTGCTTTCCTTTTCCACTTGCTTTCCTTGGAGCCATTGAAGGATTTGAGTGATTTTGAAAAAGAAAGAGTGATTTTTTGTGGGTTAGGGTTTTTAGGTTTCGAAAATGAGATTTCAAAAGAAGAAAGTGATTTGATGATTTGAAGAGTGGGTTTTGTGTTTTTAGAAGTGGATTGAAGATGGGAAGTGTTAATTTGAAGAGATTTGAGGAGTTTAGTCGACTAAGTGAGAGGATTTCAAAGGTAGAAGAAGATGGGTTTTCAGAGGAATTGGGAAAGATTGGGGTTTTTAAAGATATGAGATTACCTATAGTCAACTAGTAGCATATTAGTCGACTAGTGTTGGTTTAGATCTGTGTAATAGTCGACTATAAGGATATTGGTCGACTTATAAAATTTGTGGGATAGTCAGGTATATACTGACATGTTATTAGTAGACTAGTCGAAGACTATTAGTCGACTAATACTCTAAAACTCTTAATCAATTTATCCCCTGATACAATAGTCAACATACACATTAAGATTACTCGACTATTACCTCAACATCAGTCGATTTAGACTTCAATTAGTCGACTGAAAAATTTCCAGAATCTAGAAGAATCACTTTATAACCTAAATATAGAACATGTTGATTTATTCTCCGATGGTATTGCATATTTGTCTAATAATTTGACCATTTTACTGTGAAAGTGTATGGAAATCATCCAATTGAATTTAAATCACACATACCAAGTTTTAATTTAATATTTACAAACACATCTTGTTTAAGAGGTTTAGTAAATATATCTGCCAATTGATCACATAAAGAGACCTGTTTCAAACAAATATCTCCTTTCAAACAATGATCACATATGAAATGATGCCTAATCTCAATATGTTTTGTTATACTATGTAAAATTGGATTTTTACTCAAACAAATTGCACTAGTATTATCACAATAAATTGGAATATCTTTAACAACAATACCATA
>JANVCQ010000004.1:21230256-21246043 GCA_025531925.1 Erythroxylum plowmanianum
GGTGATTAAGCTATGTGGGCACACCATTGGACAAATTGTGAGGTAAATGATTGGGAAGTTATGAAAAAAAAAATCGATGATGGTTAAGGAGACCTCATTGAAATGCGTTCACGTCATATGGTTCTGTTTAAGAGTTGGGTTCCAGAAACGGCGCCCAATAGTCATCATCATCTGTAACACCTTATACTCGATAATAGAATCGATATACCGAGTGTTACCATATTCTTAATCATTATTCTTAATCATTATTATTATAGCAATTACTATTCACTTTATAAAAATTTTGACAGACTTATCTATATATTTACTTAAAACCTCCTGCAAGAAACTTCAATATACTTCTCATTCATTTTATTCAACCATCCATCTCCATTTCAAACTCCTTGAAAAAATAGTTTGCCCATCCTCGAATACGTTTCAACTTATCTAAACCAAATTTCATACATAATTTTCATATATATTTTTATAAGATCCTTCCTTTCTTTATGTGTACATGTCATAACCAAAAACAAAATATAACTTTGTAGTACATCCACCTTCAAGTCTTCCGAAATCCTCTATGCAACTTTAGTTTTTGTAGTAGATCTACCACAACTTTCTTCTAATTTTCTTCAAAACCTACGTGTAGACCGAAAAGCACACTCTAAGTTATAGGCTTAGTGGTATTCAAGTAATTTCATTTCTCATTCAATTCAATTTATTCAACCATAATATGCATAACATATAATATTTTTCAAATATAAATAACTTAATTTATTTCTAAACGTAAATAGGCATTTAAAATTAATTTATGAAATACAAGCATGTGTTTATTATATTAATTCATATCTAATTACAAGATGACCAATAAATTATACAATTTAATTCACCAACAATTACTACTTTCAACTGAAGTTCTTTAATCATTAGTTATGCATTTTTTTTTGTAATTGCCCCAAAGTAAAATCCAATAGAATTGCATCGTCGAGCCAGATAAACATGATTTTAACATACAGGATCGAGTTCTCAAAATCATGCGGACTATAACATAAATCAAATATCTTATACAGGAGTTAAGCTCTCGAAACCATACAATCTAGTAACACATATCATGATGCAATATTGCTAACTCCCTAATTGGCATACCAACCTTATCACATTCTTATAATTCCTGTCTATTTTACTAAAGACAAATCTAATTAAAATTTCCTTAAAATTTAATGACACAGTCTCATAATATTCAATTCAAGTTATTCCCTATTCGGCCAAAATAAAAGTTATTCCTTAATGTTATTTTTTTCATTATTGGTTTTAATTTAGTTCGTATAACATTCGAGACATAGTCACCTCACCAATTAGTCACAATAACATATATATCAAATTTTCGAATTCAAACATAATGTATGTCAATTAAAGAAAATGTAAATTATAAGTTCATAATTTCGGGTACTATTTATCAAGAAAATCCATCTACTTTTTCTTCATCTTTTTCCTAAGATTCTTGTTGATATGGTGAGTTTAGAGACTCTAGGTTGATAATTTAGTATTTAATAGTTGATTTAGGAGTTAAAGATAGAAAAAGTTGGCTTGAAAATGGAAGAAAAATGAAAGAAGGGTTGATTCTCAACAATTTTGGATAAGAAGAGAGTGAATATGTTACAATTAATGCTATTTTGTGGCAATTCATGCTACTTGGTCCCATTAAAAATAATATCCATTAATGCATATAAAAAATGCAATTCTTATCTTCTTCTAAATAAATAATACCCCTTAAAAAATCAACCTTACAAAAATATCTAAATTAATATCATCTATTTCCATTGATATTTTTAGGTTGAACTTTCACCTCTTTTTCGGGTCAAACTTTGATCACTAATCAATTCTTGGTCAAACCCTCAAAATGAAATCATTTTAACCTTAAACTTGATCATCAAGTTGTCTTTGAATAATATTATCCAATGTCAAATAAAGTGCAGTGTAGTTCCTAAATGTCACTATGCATCTTAGGATGCACTATTCATAGCCTGAATAGTACTATTCATGAAATCGAGATTTTTGGGGTGTTACATCATCACATTCTTATTAAGAGGTGGGAACATTAGTCAAGGAGGGTGTGACAGACGGAATTTCATGTTCTAAAATAACGATTGTATATTGATTACTATTGATGCATTTTAGAGTTGTGGGGTTAAGGACTCTTTGTTTAGTACAAAAAGCTTCTCACTAGCAATAGATGCTTAAATACTTGTAGTAAGAATTGCGAATGACTTGAATATTAATAAAAATTCCTTTAAGGATCTTGTAAAGAATTTTTTTTGCTAGTGGCTACCTATATCTTTGTTCTTATTTAAGTTGAGGCATCCATTAGTATATTAATTCAACTAATGTCGATATGAGATTTTTAAGTTCATCTAGCCTCATGACCTTAACCTTATCATAGAGCTACTTGGTTAGGTCTACCTTGATACAAATCCACATGAACTTGGTTCTTTTAATGGAGACAATATTCTCGTTCAAATAGATCAAATTTCCTATAGAACTAATTAAGTAACTTAAATTCTTCGCATTATAATATTCTAGAAGTATGTTATGAAAGTTGATCCAAATAGGAGCCTAATGAATGCTTAATTGTTCATATTTTTAGGTCTATATTTAATCCATTTTGCTTGTTTATTTAAATGTTTTTATTATTTCTAGTACATAAGTTGTTCATATTTTGGTTCTAGGTTATAATTTAACTAAATTCAAACAAGTTCTAAGCATTTTCGAGTTGTTTTAACTAAGTTATAAAGTTGCATAACAAGTATATAGTCGTGTTTGAAGAGTTTATGGCATGTTGATTGCTTTCTGCCGTATATGTAAGTGTTCAAAAGATACATTCCTATGTTGGTTATTAATCAGCCCGTGTTCATAACTTACACTTATGTTAATACATGTGTTTGCTCCAAAAGAGATTTCATATCTTTTAAAAGTACACGACCTAGTGCACGATCGTATACTTACATATATCACCTAAAATTTGAATTCTGAATCTTAAAATGCAAAATTAAGAGGTAAAAGTAACAAGGAAGCTGAGGAGACACGATTGGAAGACCTAAAATGGAAGAAAGAATAAAGAACAAGTAAGGAGATGAATTTGGAGTGAATTTCCATCAATATAAAGTGAATTATTTGATATTAAAATGGATTCCATCATGTTTCATTTAATGTTCTATTTTCCCTTTAGTTTTGATGCTACATATTTTATGATTAGGAATAAAACCTTTTATGGTACCTGGACAAGATGAACTTCGAGATAGATTGTGTAATGACTTCAATTTAATTTAATTTGTGTTTTAGTTTTATTAAGATTCAATTATGCGTTCGTTATGTATTCTTAAAGTAATATTATTGGTATGTCAGTTTATGTATGATTTCATACAATTAAGATTGAGAAATCCTTTATATGAATTGATCTAACATAATTGAAAAGAGTTACAGGTTGACATAAATATTTCAGATTTAGGTCAAACCTAATAGTGAAATTTATAAATCAATTAATAAAATTCTAAGGGTTTTAATTAAAAAAGAGTTTTGATTAATCAACCGAGAATTAATTATTAATAATCTTAAGAAAGATACTAGCATAAATCAAGAATTTTCACGGTCCAATGTACTTTAGATTAAATTAATGTATGAAGTTTTAATTATATGAGAAGTCTTAAGGGGATTTGAAATATAGGTATCGTTATCTTAATTAATTGTTTCTTAGTTAATCTTCATTCTAGTTAATCAATTGTGTTAGTTTGTTATTAATTTATTGGTTTAGTTTTCAAATTAATCTCTCATTAGCACCTTAATTTTTCAGTTAGATAATAGGAAAAGGGTTACCAATAGTACTAGTCTCTATAGGATCGACAATTGGTACTCAATAACCTATATTATAGAAGAGATGTGTGCACTTTCCTAGAAAGATCTATAGGTAGGAGATTAAAAATATCAATCAAGTTTCTGGCACCATTATCAGAGACTAGGATATTAAGAATGCATGATTTCTATTAATTTAACCATTATTTTTCTTTTGCATTTATTTCTTTCTTTTATATTGTTTTATTTTTAATTATTGAATTTTCTTTATTTATTGTTATTTCAGGAGCTCGAATCATTTATGATGTGAAAGAATTCACAAGTTTGTTGAAGAAGATCCAGAAATTGAGAGAATTACCCTTCCAAATCTTAGAAATAAACTTAGACCGAGGTAAGAAGAGTTAGAGCGTGCACTTGAAGTTGGGCAACCAACCATCAACTTTGAGATCAAGACAAATATCATTCAGATGGTATAATAGTTTGTTTAGTTTGATGGGTTACAATATGAGGAGCTAAATGCTTATATAATAAAAGTTTTAAAGATCTACAATGCATTTATAATTAATGGAGCTACTAATGATGTGATCAAATTGAGGCTATTTCTCTTTTTTCTTAAACAATTGGGCTAAGTAGTAATCTATTACTATATAGGACCAAATGGATGAAAAAGTCATAATGAAATACTTTTCACCAACCAAAACTACCAAGATGAGGAATGGCATCGCTTATACCTAGATTGAGTTAGAAACATTATATGACACATAAGAGAGGTTTAAGGATTTATTAAGGAGATGTCCACTCCATAGACTTCCTATTTGGTTATAGGTTTATAAATTTTATAATGGTTTGAATCCTTTAACTAGGAAGACAACATATGCAATAGCTAGAGGTACTTTAAACTGTAAAAAGGTTGAGGCAGCCTAGGAGTTGATTGAAGAGATGACTATAAAAAAATATCAATAAAATTCCATTAGAATAAAACCTAGTAAGCTAACTGGAATTTATAATGTAGATGTAGTTACAGATCTAGCAATTTAAGTGGAAACTCTTAATAGAAAGAGTAATGGATTGTCAGTTGCGTAATAACCATCTCAGCTGATGTAGTATGAGTTATGTAGAAAAGGATATACATGCTAAGATTGGAACGCTATTAAGGTATAATAGAACTAGTTGAACATGTTGATTATGTAGGTAATGCACCTCGTATACAGAATAACACACATAACAATACATACAATATAGGTCAGAGGAACCACCTAAACATTTTTTGGAGAAATCAAAGGCAGTAGAGGCAAAACCCTCCACTAAGATTTTACCAATACCATCCACCTCACGAGAAGAAGTTTAGTATAAAAGATATTGTAACAAAATCTATTTGCACATTTGAAGCTTGCTTTCAGGCTATTAAAACTTCATTGAGAAATCAAGAGGCGTTTATTCATAACCAAAAGAACTATAATGGATAATTTGTCAAGTTAGCATTTGAGAGATTGCATGGAGGTTTACCTAGCTATACTGAAATAAATCCTATAGAGCATGTAAAAGCATTTACTCTTAGAAGTGATAAGGAATTAAGAGTGGAACAGAAACAAAGTTAGGAGGAGAAAGCTACAAATAAGAATAAAGAGAAAGAGATGGATAACGAGTGACTAAGTTCAAATATATCATTCCATATCCAATAAAATTAAAGAAGAATTGTATGGATGGGTAGTTTATTAAGTTTCTTGAACTTTTTAAAAAACTTTACATTGACTTATGTTTAGTTATAGATACCAAACTATGATAAGTTTTAAAGGAGCTTTTGTCAAAAAAGCAAATGTTGGAGGAGTTATCTACTGTGGCACTAAGCGAGGAGTGCTCTACCATCTTACAAAACAATCTGTCTAAAAAGTTTAAGGATCTAGGGAGTTTTACTATCCCTTATTTGATTGGTAAGAAAGTTTTGACTTATTTAGGGGACTGTATCAATTTAATGCCCTATAAATTGTTTAAGAAATTGGTGTTAAGAGAGCCTAAACTAACCAAATTGAGCATTTAATTAGATGAAAGGTCAATTAAATAAGCTAAAAGTATTATTAAGGATGTCTTGGTTAAGGTAGACAATTTCATTTTTTTCAATTGATTTTGTGATATTGGAAATGGACAAGGATAATGAAATGCCTTTAATTTTAGGCTGACACTTTTTAGATATTTATAAGGCTATAATTGATGTTAGTGATGGTAAATTAGTGTTTGGGGTTAAAGATAAAGAGGTAACATTTAAAATATACGATGATATGCACATTCTCTTTAATATTATTATACTTACTATTTTCTTGATGTTATTGATGTTCTGGTTTTAGATTAAGTGCAAGAAATTGTTTATGATGTGCTATTAAGAGATGTGTCCTATCCAAGGTGAAAAGCATAAAGATGACCATATAAAAGTGGAGTAAATAGCCTATCTTGAGGCTAACAAACCTATAGTGTGGAGGACAGAGTTTAAGAAGATTGATAAGAGTAAAGAGAAGAGGTCAAGAAGCTTCATTGAAGACATGCTTATGTTATAATTAAATAAATTGTCAAATCATCTCAAGCTTGTACTTTTAGAGAAGGATCTAAAGCTACCGACATTTATAGCAATAAATTTAAAGGCAGACCAAAAAAAAGTTATTGAAGCCACTTAGAGAGCATAAGAGAGCGATAGCTTAGAAGACTTTGGTATTAAAGGGATTAGCTTTTTTTTTTTCTTATATAAGATATTGATGGAGTATGATTTCAAATCAGTTATGTAACCCTAAAAAAGGCTTAATTTAATTATGAAGTTGTAAAAACATATGTAATTAGGCTTCTTAATACCAATGTTATTTACCGTATTTTTAATAGTCCATGGTTGAGCCCTATATAGGTTGCTCCAAGGAAAGGAGGGATGATGGTGGTACCTAATAAGAAAATTGAGTTTATCTTTATAAAGACCATCATTGAGTGGAGAGTATGCATATACAACATGAAGCTAAATGGTTCCACTCAAAAAGATCATCTTCCTTTCCCTTTCCTTGATAAAATGCAGCAATCAAATTACCATATGTATGACTACTGTTTGGATGTTTTATCTGACTACTTTCAAATTTATATAGCCTTAGATGATCAAGAGAAAATTACATATACATGTCCATATAGTACGTTCGCTTATAAAAAGAAGCCCTTTTGGTTGTGTAGTGCACGTATTATATTTCAAAGGTGCATCATTTCCATTTTTGATGATCTAGTAAAGGACATCATAGAAATGACTTTTCTACTTATGATAATTCTTTTAATTTTGCCTCCATAATTAAGGAAAAGAGCTTGCATTCTATGAGGAGACCAATATGGTCTTGACTTGGGGAAAATGTTATTTCATAGTACAAAAGGGTATAGTTCTAAGCCTTAAGATCACATAGGGGAATAAAAGGTCGTTAAAACAAACATTGAAGCTATAAAGAAATTACTACCCTCCAACTTTACTTAAGGCTGTTACAAGATTCCTAGGACACATATGTTTTTATAGAAGTTTCATCAAAGACCATTCTAAAATTGTTAAGCCTCTAAAATTGTTAGGAAGCATGGAAGAGTTTAGATCACTACCATACCAGTCCAATTGGACAGCATTATCGTGTAAATAGGATAATCAAAAAGGTTCCTAAATCAAGTTTTTATTAGCCCATACTTTTTAGGGATGCATAAAGGTATATGCAACTTTGTGATACTTGTTGGTAGATAGGTAATAATTAATATCTCTCACTGAGGTGAAGTGCCTCAAATTTTATTTTAGTTTATGAAGTGTTTAATATTTAAGGCATTGATTTTAGGGGTCTATTTTTAGTTTATAATAGAAATAAATACATCCTAGTTGCTATAGATAATGTGTCTAAATAGGTTGAAGCTCAAGATTTACCTACAAATGATGATAGGGTTATAGTTAAGTTTCTTAAAAAGTTGTTTCCGTGATTTAACACACATAAATAGATTATTAATGATAGGGATACACACTTTTCCAATGTCCAATTTGAAAAAGTTTTTACGAAATATGGAGTTACATGTATAGAGATGTCACCTCTTATCATCCACAGACTAATGGCTAAGTGGAAGTAGCTAATCGAGAACTAGAACAAATTATAGAAAAGACTGTAGAGCATCATAAGAAAGATTGATTTAATAAGTTAGATAGTTCTCTTTAGGCATATAGAACAACATTTAAGACATTGTGAAGTATTACACCTTATAGGTTAGTGAATGACAAAGTGTGTCAGTTGCCAATTGAACTTAACCATAAAGCCCATTGACAATTAAGTTTATCAACTTTAATCTAGATCTTGCAGGTGAGAAGAGGAAAATCTAAGTGAATGGGTTAAAATAATGGTGCATCATAGCTTACAAGAATTTGAAATTTATATGAGGATCAGGCTAAGAGGTATCATAATAGGAAGATTAAGCCAATTATAAGGGTGATCAATTTCTTCCGTGCAACTCTCAACTTAAATTATTTCCATGCAAGTTGAAGTATAGACGGTTCGAACTTTTCATAGTTAAACAAATTTTCTCTATGGCATTATAGATGAAACCCATCAAGAAAAAATGAGTTCAAAGTAAATGGCCATTAGTTAGAGTATTATCTTATAGGACATTTTGACAGGCATGATATAAAGGAGTTCAATCTCCAATATAAAGAGCAGTGAGTTGGAGTGGACACATTAAGGTAATGAAATTAAATAAGTTCTTGGGAGGCAACCTAAGTTCATTAGGTAATTTTGTTTCATTTATTTTCATTATAAGGTATATAAGTTTTAAATTTCTTATTTTAATTTATATCTATCTTAATATAATGGTTTGGTATAAACATTTTTCTTGGTTTATATGTAATATGGGTGTTGTTTTCCATCTTTTATGCCTTGCGTATATTTGATGGTTTATAATTCTAAAGGCATATGAAAATTTAGCTAAGTATAAAAGTTACTTAGTTATAAAGAGACTCGTTTTGATGTATATGTTCCTCTATATGCTCAATTGAAGGAGTAATATGGCCATGTTTCACATAAAGACGAGTTATTTTAAAAGTTACAAAAATTTACATGATTATGAACATGACTATAATAGTAACCATGTACTTGAAACAACATCATAATTGATATAAAAGAGCTTAAACATGCCCATGTGTGTAAGCGAAGGAATAATGACAAAGAAGACAAGCATAAAATATTAGCTTCGAGATAAGGAAGTGCCTAGGAAAAGGTGAAAGGGTGAAGGCATATCTTGAGAACCGCCAATATAACCCGAGCCAACACAACTTACACCTACGATTCACCCTATGCTCAATTTCACTATACTAGTTTATGCTACTCAATATGAGAGATTAATGTCCAAGCTATTCAGTGAGAGTAGGTATAATGATTGGGTGGTACTTGATCAAGCTAGGCTAACTCAAAATGTTCAAGATCTTATTAATATTGGTAGTTATAAGAGCTTATTTACAATCAATAGCCCATTTATAAAGACTTGACGCATGTGTTCCTCACCACTTTCATATTAGAGAAGAGGCATTACATCTAGAATATTAACAACATCATTCAATTTTGGGTGTTTAGGGAGATGGAGAGTATGAGCTATACACAGTTCTCCTTAAACATGGGTCTCTACTATATAAAGTATACTAATGCTAAGGATTATATGTCATTGCAAGTGAGTTTCCCTATCGGAAACAATGAAAAGAAATATTGACATACCATCAATAGAGAATGACATTACCCATACAATCTAAGGCATCTATATTGTAATCCCCATCAGTGAGGTACATGCATTCCTTACTAAGCCATACATTGAGCAAAAGGAGGCGTGGTGGGAAAGATGGACAAGTTTACTTATATAGTTGATCGAGAGAGTACCCATTTAATTAGGCTATTCCCTATCTTGGTTTTTTAAACATCATTTAATTAGGCTATACCTAACTTGGTTTTTCAAACATCAGGCCTATAGTGTTAGGGATAGAGCCATCTGTGTAGGTCCATATATCACCGAATTGATTAGAGGCATGGGATTATTGGAGCAACCACCTAAGAATGCAAATTTGTTAATAGATATTATCATTAGTTTCAATACTTTGCCAACTATAGGTATGATCTAGAGAAGACAGGGCCTGTAAGGACCTATTTATGTTTTATATGGGGCTCAGGAGTATAAGCCTATAGATAGAGCAGAAATGAATTGCCTTAAGGTACCAGAGCAATAACCCAAACATAATGTTTATCCACCACCGCCTCCAATTGCATCTAAGTATGATGATGGCTCTTTTGCCAGTATACATATATTTATGTAGCCATCCATGTTAGAGAAGTGCTCTAAAGGCAATAATCTTTAGCACTTTTTGTATAAATCATTTTTTAATTAATAAAGGCATTTTTCATTATTTCGATGTTCATTCATGTATGGATTTGACGATGATGTTAATTCTATTGAATGATGTCCTTGATACAAAACATAGCATGGAAGAAATCATGATGAGATCATAATAATAAGATTACTATCATCTGTAATTATGTTAGTATCTAAACTTTCCCTAGTCATAGGATTAATGAGATGGGATATCATTAATTCAGATAGATTAGTACATGTTATACTCCTTGATTGGATCAAGCAGTAGATCTTATAAGCTATAGATATGAGTTGTTTAGAGTTAACATGAGGATGCTCACTAAGGGTAGTAAGTACATTGGATTGACCTACTATGAGACAATCATATGGATATTATATTCCAGTGTCAATGATAGTATCATTATAGCAATAATGCAAGTATCCTTCAGCTTGAGACACTCAAGAATATCTTGGATACTGATCTTATGCTTTGACTCCATTCATCGATGCCTTTCAAGGGTTACTTATAGGGTAGTGATTGGGTACAACTTTAGGTATTCGGAGGTAATGGAGTAGCCAATAAAGGATTCACCACTCCTAATAGAAGGAGATGATACCCACAGCCTCTTCTCGAGGTAATTACTTGGGAGTCTTTGGCCAGAGTAGATATGTGTCATGAAGAGAGTCTTTAATGATACATAGAGTAATGAGATCCTTAGGACAAGATCTAATATCACTTGGACTAGATGTGATGTAGTCAGTCTAGTGAAAGTTGACACTTTGACCATACCCTAAACTAAGTGGGGTATAGATGGTGAAAGGATGAATTACATGGCAACATTGCATATGGAATGGTTCATAGTCAAACCACTGACCTTCCAATCAATTGGGAGTCATGACGTATTGCTAGATATCGCTCTTGACTTACTTGAATTAAGTGTTAATTCAAGTGGCCAACATAATCGGGAACCTAATGCGTCACACATAGAGGAGATCTAAAGGATGAGTAAAATGGTCTTAAATGGTGATTCAAGATATAAGAGAGTGTTTCGAGATTGTATCGAAATGTGATCGTAGTAGAAAACATTGTATGAAATGGATTAGAAACCAGTGTTGTTGGCTGCCAATTTGGTTATTAACTTCTCAAAACTTTCATTAATGCCTGTCATCCATGGTCATTAACTTCTCAAACTTCCATTAATGCATGTTATTCAAGGTCATTAACTTCCTATAACTTTCATTAATGCATGTTATTCATGATCATTAACTTTCCATGACTCTCCATTAGTGATGGGAGTTATGGAAGGCCAAATGGTCCAAAAAATAGAGATGATTTTCATGCATCTTGTGTAAGATACAAGTAAAAGAAAGGTTCTTTCTTACACACACACTCTTTTTCTCTCTAACTCTCATAAGAGTTCTTGTCTTTGCTAGCTCAAAGAAAGAATTATAACCATCTCCTAGTGAGGTTTCATCCTTCTATCTTAGTGTGAACTTTCATTAGAGACGGTCTATATTAATCATTGTGGTTTATGACAACCCAATGCGAAGAAGATTAAAAAAAGAAGGAGATTGTCAGAAAGGTATGTAAACATATTACATTTCATGTTTTTGTTTTCTATATCTATATAGATAAGTAGATCTAATTTTTGAGGTTTCATTTTATTTTTCGCTACATATATTTGATATATATTATGTATGAAATACATGATCGGAACCTTGTAATCCACCCATTCACATCATAACTAGTTTAAGATTGTTTGATTGGAGAGATATATCGGTCATATCTTAGGGGTTCAAATAACCATTAAAGATGGATAGTGGGATCTTGCAGAGCGGGTACTCTACTCACGAGAGTTAGTAAACTACCGTTGTCACCTCAATAGCTAAATGAGCTAACTCTAGTTGAAATAGTGCTTGTATATACTCAAGAACCTGATACTTCCTTTGTATAGACTAATCCGCTAAGTGAGACTGAGCATGAGTTAACAAGCGATCAAATCATAAATTCTTTGTCTACCATGGTGACTCATATTATCCAAGAATCTTGAGACGAGAAGCAGGCTATTTATATCTTTTCTTTGATTTTAATTTTTTAATTTCCATTTTTATTTTATCTTGATAGTTAACAAGAGACTATCCTTACTAAATTGATATTATTTTTGTTTCTTTATTTTTCTTATTTATTGTTGATAGACTAAACCATAATTTTTTATATATACAATTAGTTTTTATTTTCATTTATTTTATTTCCATTATTTGATGCTCTGCTCCCTTTTATTTTATGTCTACAAGAATCACTGCACATAATTTGGATAGAATTCATGCTACAAATTTGAATATCTTGCATATAAACAGAAAGGGTAAAAGTTCATCTTACCTTTTATCTTGTCTACTGTACTCCATTATTTTCTATGCTTAATATGTATATTGGGGATAATTTCCATCTTTAAATGTAGGGAAGGGGTATTGTGATTTTCATGTGAATAAAATTGTAATTCAAGCATAAAGCATATTTTAGTTCTTATTTCTTAATTTTTCTTTATGAAATTCTCTAATATGTTACTTCTTGTCTTGAAATATTTTGAGTTGTCTAAATCATTGACTTAAGCTAGAATACGAGAGCAAGAGGGCATGATTATATGGATTTTTACTTGTTATATTATGAATGGTGTTTTAACATTCAAATTAGATGAAAGTACTTAGTATTTTTCACACATAAGCATAAATTGTGAGCTTTTAAACCTATGAGCAATTATTAAAATTATATTATGCTCTGTTTTCCTTTATTGTGTCTTTATCAGCCTTAGTTGGAAGATTTTAGAGCTTAGTTTTATTATTCATATTAGGACCACAACTTTTGACTAGAGACATTAAAATTAAAAAGGTACTTAGATTAAACCTTTATTTTAAACTTTTCTTTTATTTTTCTTTATCCTTTTTTATCTCTATGTGTAACGAAATTTGAGCCTTAACTTTTTCTTTGAATTATTTAAACCATTTTAGAATTCAATAAACCATTTTTATTATTAACCTGACATTTACTTTTGTACCTTAAAGGATTGTATTTACTTGATTGTACAAGAATCTTTTTAGATAAAGAGGTATCAAGAATGAAAAAGGTGTAAACTTATACATTCAATATTATATCTTCTCATATGTTACTTATCAAATTTCATATAATATCCTTGTAAGCTCGTCAATGATCAATTCAGAAATATCTTGAAACAAATTGAATTGAAAAAAAGATTTTTTAAGTTATTGTAATTGTAAAAAGGGGAAAAAGAAGATGCTTGTGTTATTCAAGACTTGTTTTCCACCTTATTTATATTTTATTGAGAGATTTACAATAGATTAAGTCAGATTTTTTGTAGTCTTATTTATGTAAATTCCTTCTTTTTTGTTAAATCAAAATTTACCCTTACTATACCTTTACCTAAGCCCCATTACACTTTGACTTAAATTTTTAAATTGTTTTTTGCCTCTAGTGTATTTTATAGTGGCAGAGATACGATGTATTAGTAAGTACATGGTTAAGATTCCATCTACACATTGACTTGATAGTTATAATAACTTCCATTATAAATACTTTGAGCAAATCTTTTGTGTGAGAATGTTGAGTCCTATTGCACTTGATTTTAAAAAGATTGTTAAGACATCATTTATGGTGTTTTCTTATAGGAATTTATTCTATGATTATTTGATTATAATAATACTTCGGTTTGATCCTTGAGGCATGAAAATAAGCTGGGATGGGAGAGAGGAAGATATTTAGAAGGGCTAATGAAATTTAAACTATTAGTTGTTTGAGGACAAACAAATACCTAAGTATGGGGAAGTTTAATAAGTGTATTGGATCCCGTTTTCGAAGCCCAACATTAGGAATCAAAAAACGTGAGCAAACACCTTGCTACCATACATGGTTATTCCAATTAACCCTCATTAGTCCTCCATAACTCATATTCATCTCTGATACTGTGAGCAAACACATTTCTTCAACTTCAGAACAGATTTTGGGAAACCTCAAACTAGAATCACAATTTGACTTCTTCAGAACATTTGTTTCTCATTGTCTTAAGATTCTAATTAATACCCAACTTCCATCTAGAAATTGAACATCTTAGAGGCTGAATCAAAATTTGACTTCTTCATATAATTGGAAGCTCCATGTCTCTAGATTATTTAAAAACAAAAATCATCTCATTCGGAGTTCTATAGATCAAGATTCCATTAAAAATACTAAAATATGTTCAGTAAAATATCCAATTCATACTCTTCCATCCGATACCCTTAATTTGATTCAATCAATCTTTTTCAGTTCAGTATCAAAGGCTATAAACTTTTATCGAGAGGTAGGAAAATGTGTTAGAAATCTATTGTCTCAAGGATCACTTCATTTGGAGGTTGGATAACAAAGCTATAGCCGAAAGAATCAAACAAGGTTTTATCCTCAATCATATTGAACCTGTTTCGGGATAATTTGCATAACTTTATCTAGAGATATCTGATTAAGTTGTTCTTTGGACGATTTTTAGGGCTCATAGATATACAACTTTTATGAAGACACCAAATCAGGATTTTGTCATCTAGAGGGTCAAAAATTTGACCAGAGATAGGGTCAGTCGAAACCAGATGAAGGGTCAGACAAATTAGAACAATTGTCATAACTTTCTCCATAGATATTGGATTAAGGTCTTACTTAGATTCTTTGAAAAAGGACTTCAAGATATACAACTTTCATGAAGATCTTGAAGATAGATTCTGTCATCTAGAGGGTCAAAAATTGGACCAGAAGATAGGGTCAGATGAAACCAAATGAAGGGCCAGACGAATCAGAACAATTATCATAACTTTCTCTATAGATATCATATTAAGGTTTTTCTTAGATGGTTCGAAGAAGGACTTAAGATATACAACTTTCATGAAGACCTTAAAGATAGATTTTGTCATCTAGAAGGTTAAAAATTGGACAGACGATAGGGTCAGATGAAACTAGACGAAGGGTCAGATGAATCGGAACAATTATCATAACTTTATCTATAGATATCGGATTAAGGTCATTCTTAGATGGTTCGAAAGAAGAATTCAATATATACAATTTCATAAAGACCTTGAAGATAGATTCTATCATCTAGAGGGTCAAAAATTAGACTAGACGATAGGGTCAGAAGAAACCAGATGAATAAGAACAATTGCCATAACTTTCTCTAAATATATTTAATTAAGGCCATTCTTAGATGGTTCGAAAGAAGACTTTAAGATCTACAAATTTTATGAAGACCTTGAAGATAGATTCTATCATCTAGAGGGTCAAAAATTAGATCAAATAATAGGGTCAAACAAAACCAGATGAATTTGGATAATTCTCTAGAGATATCATATTAAGGTGTTCTTTGGATAATTTAAAAGAAGACTTCAAGATCTACAACTTTTATGAAAACCTTGAAGATAGATTCAATCATCTATAGGGTCAAAATTGGACTATAAAGTATAAGATGAATAGTACACAGAAGATATGTAATCGATCTAGAAGGGGGGGTTGAATAGATCTTTAAAATTCTTTGTAAAATTCTACAATAAAATCAGAAGTTAATTCACA
>JANVCQ010000004.1:21251263-21264218 GCA_025531925.1 Erythroxylum plowmanianum
CACATTTGAACAAGTTATAGTCAAAGAATTCAAGGTGGGTTACATTTTTATAATTGAATAATAAGCCATCAATGTTTTCTTTCCAGAAAAGGAAATAAATGCTTTCAACTACATTTAAATGTGCATTTATTGTTTTTTAAATGCTTTGAGAAAGTGCTAACTATTGTGTGTGTGAATTTTGTGGATGATCTATGAAACAAAAATGGAAATGGTTTTGAAAGGATATTAAGTTTATGGAATCATGTTTCAAAAATAAGCCATTTGGGCAACAAGTTTCCAAGATGTGAAATGCATGATTATGTGGATTTGTGGTGGTCCCCTAAATATGTCAAGTGCATTTTGACTAAAGGCTTCTCCCACCTACCTGTTAGTGGCATGGAGCTCCTTCATAGACTCCCCTAAGTTTACGGCTATACAAGGCCCTTATAGGAATTGTGTAATACGTTCTATTTTGGATTCACCCAAACCATTCCGATGTGGTTATGTGTTCAAATGTGTTCGTAAGTTTGGTGATGCATGAATTAAGTTGCTTATGAATTGTTGAGAAATTGAGATCTGGAAAATATATGTATCTTGACTCAATGTGAGTTTTAAAATGGTTTTTTTCTTACTACTGATTATAAAAATATTACCTACGAGCTTTAAACTCACTCCCTCCATTTCTGCCCCATCTTCAGGTGAAGAGCATGAGAGCGAGTAACCAAGGGTCAAGGCATCACTCCGACTTTGCATACTTTTGTATTTTAAGTTAGTTTTGTAAACCAAGGCTTTAGTTGCATTTTGAGCAAATTATTGCTCGGGTATTCTTCTGTATTTTGGGATTATGAAATATTGTTATATTGTGGCTTGAAATGGCCATTAAAGTCTTGTAAAACACTTATCTTTTGATGAAAATGATGTATGATTGTGTTTTACAAATGCTATTTGCAAGTTGTTGAGTTTAACTTTCAAATCTTCCATAGGGGTAGAATTCGTGTTCTGACTTTGAGGGAAACACTAGATTAATCCAGGCTAAATTTAGACAAAGTTGTCTTTTGGAAAGTTGTAGTTTATCTTTTTAGCTTTTTGACAGTATATATATGAAATTTTTGGACATCGGAGTCGAAAATTATGATCCTTATAAGGGGAGATGCTTAGGGGTGTATTCTCCTTCGTCTTAGGTTGACGCTTTGCTTCGTCTTAAGTTGACTCTGCTTCGCCTTAGGTTGACCTTCTGCTTCATTTTAAGTTAACTCTACTTTATCTTAGATTGACCTTCTGCTACATCTTAAATTGGCTTTGCTTCGTCTTAAGTTAACCTTTTGATTCGTCTTAAGTTGACTTTTCTTCGTCTTAGGTTGACCTTTTGCTTCTTCTTAGGTTGACCAGAATATACTGAAACTTCTTCTGGTTATTATTGTTCATCTGATCCTATCATCTAGTCCCATTTTTGACCCTATAGATGATTGAATTTGTCTTTGAGGTCTTCATGAAATTTGTAGATCTTGAAGTTCTCTTTCGAACCATCCAAAGAAAACCTTAATCCGAGTTCTCTGGAGAAAGTTATGACCATTTTCCCAATTCCTCTTACCTTTCATCTAGGTTCATCTGACCTTATCATCTGGTCTCATTTTTTATGATTGAATTTGTATTCAAGGTCTTCATAAAAGTTGTAGATCTTGAAGTTCTCTTTCAAACCATCTAAAGAAAACTTTAATTTGAGTTCTCTAGAGAAAGTTATGACCATTTTCCCAATTTGTCTTACCCTTCGTTTGGGTTCATCTAATCCTATCGTATAGTCCCATTTTTGGCCCTATAGATGATTGAATTTGTCTTTGAGATCTTCATAAAAGTTGTATATCTTAAATTTCTGTTTCGAACCATCCAAAGAACACTGTAATCCAAGTTCTCTAGAGAAAGTTATGAACATTTTACCAATTTGTCTGTCCCTTCATTTGGTTTCTTCTAACCCTATGGTCTGGTCCACTTCTGTCCCTCTAGATGATATAATCTATCTTCAAGTTCTTCAAGAAGGTTGTAGATCTTGAAGTCTTCTTTCGAACCATTTAAAGAACACCTTAATCCAATATCTATAGAAAAATTTATCACAATTGTCCCAAAATAGGTTCAATATGATTGAGGACAAAACCTTGTTTGATTTCCTTCAGCCATAACTGTGTCATCGTACCTCTAAATGAGATGATTCTTATTTCTAAATAAACTAGAGACATAGAGCTAAAAATGATCTGAAGGAATAGAATTTTAAATCAGTCCCTAATACTTACAATTTCTGGATGGAAGTTGGGTATAGTGCACTATCCCAGTTTAATAACAGTCTAAAAAGGTTTTGGGCCCAAACTCATAGAATTCTAAGTCAAATTGAATGATTTTGGTGTCCTTAGAAACTTAAGACAAAGGGGGAACAAATGTTCTAAAGAAGTTAAATTGTAATCCTAGTTTGAGTTTTTCCCAAAAATTTTTTTGAAATAAGAGAAACGAGTTTGTTTGGATGTTTGACCAGTGTGGGCGCCACTTATGTGGGATGGTGACTAATGAAGGTTCCTTGAAATAACCCTATAGGATAATATGCTCACGACTTATGACTCCGAATATTGGGCTCCAAAATCAGGGTCCAATAAAGTTGACCTTGTCCACTGTCATCTGAAGTAACTCTGGCCCTAATAGTTTCCTTTCTCCTTCTTCATCCCAGCATATCAAAGTTCTACATCTCCTTCCATACAGTGCTTCGTAAGGAGCCATCTAAATACTCGAGTGGTACAAATTATTGTAAGCAAATTCGACCAATGACAAATGCTCATCCTAAGTTCCTTTCAATCTATCACATATGCCCTGAGCATTCCCTCAAGGGTCCTAATGGTTCTCTCAGATTGACCATTTGTCTGGGATGAAAAGCCGTGCTAAAATTCAACTTGGTCCCTAGAGCCTCTTGTAAGCTTCCCTAGAATCTCGAAGTGAATCGAGGATCTCTGTCAGAAACTGTAGAATATGGAATCCTATGTAATCTTACTATCTCATCAATTTACTTCTTTGCTAGCACATGTAGAGAATCTATCTGTTTGACTGCCAAAAAATGGGTTGACTTCGTCAAACGATAAATAATAACCCATATGGCATCATGCTTCCTACTGGTCTTGGGCAAACCCATTAGAAAATCCATGGTTACTCTTTTTCACTTCCATTTAGGATTGGATAATGGTTTTAACTTGCCTGAAGGTGCCTAGTGCTTAGCCTTGACTTGTTGACACACTAGACACTTACTTGCATATTCTGCTATATCCCTTTTCATGCCTTTCCACCAGAAATGCTCTTTCAGATCTTTGTACATCCTAATAATACCTGGGTGCATGGAATAAGGCGCATTATGTGCCTCATCAAATATCTCATCCTTTACTTCCTTGACATTCGGGATACAAAGTCTATTCCTTACAACCATAAGTCCATAATCCCTCACAACCACTTTGGATTTCTTGCCATTCTGAATTTCTTCTCGGAACTTACTCAATTCTACATCATGTGCTTATAACTCTTTAACTTTCTTCCTAAGTATCGATCTTATTCTAAAATTTGCAATAATACAATCTAGCTCCCCTTATTTCAAACTTATCCTAAGCTTAGCCATCTCTTCTAATAACGGCAGATAAACTGCCTGAACATGGGCTATTGATGATTTCCTACTCAAAGCATCTGCCACTACATTTTCCTTTCCTGGATGATACTCAATCAACAAATCATAATTTGTCTCAAATTCAACTCCTTCTGGCTCAACAAATACTTGACATTTTTATAATCCATAAAAATCCTCATTTGAACCCCATGTAGATAATGTTTTCAAATCTTTAGGGTAAAAACTATTGCTACTAACTCTAAATCATGGGTCAGGTAATTTAGTTCATAAAAATTTAGCTGTTGCGAGGCGTAAGCTATTACCTTGTCTCCTTGCATCAACACACAACCTAAAACCTTTCTAGAAGCATCACTGTATACTGTATAACCCTTATCTCCCACAAGCAGGGTCAAGATTAGTGCAATGGTCAATTTGTGCTTAAGCTCCTCAAAGCTCTTCTGACATTCCTCACTCCAGATAAATTTTTTATTCTTCCTCAATAACTTTGTCATCGGAGCAGCTATCATAGAAAATCCTTCAACAAATCTCCTATAATAACCTACCAGACCCAGAAAACTCCTCACTTCTGTCACTGCCTTGAGTGTATGCCAATTCACCACTGCTTCAATTTTTCTCGGATCAACATGCATCCCATCCTTCGAAATTACATGTTCAAGGAATACTACCTCTTGAAGCCAAAATTCACACTTGCTGAACTTATAATAAAGTTCCTTCTCCCTCAGTGTTTGCGACACTGTTTTGAGATTTTCCTCATATTCTTCTTCACTCTTGGAATAAACCAGAATGTCATCGATAAACACTATCACAAATTAATCCAGATACTCCTTGAAGACCCTATTTATAAGATCTATGAAAGTAGCTGGAGCATTGGTCAATCCAAAAGGCATGACTAAGAACTCATAATGTCTATACCGTGTCTTGAAGGTTGTCTTGTTTACATCAAACTCCCTGATTCTGAGTTGATGATAACCTGACCTGAGATCAATATTAGAAAATACCTCTCCCTGCAACTGATCAAACAGATCATCTATTCAGGTACTTATTTTTAATGGTCACCTTGTTGAGTCTCCGGTAATCAATACACATCTGCCATGTTCCATCCTTCTTTTTAACAAACAAAATCGACCCTCCCCAAGATGATGAACTCATTCTTATGTACCCCTTCTTTAGCAATTCCTCCAACTGTTCCTTAAGCTCCTTCAACTCAAATGGAGCCATTCTATAGGGTGGTCTAGAAATGGGTGCAGTTCTGGGAATCAAGTCGCAAACTCGATTTCCCTCACTAATGGCAAACTAGGTAAGTCCTCTAGAAACACGTCTGGAAATTTCCTCACAATTGGAAAATCCTCTAACTTCCCTTCATTCACATCAGTGTCCACAATATATGCTAAGAAGGTTTCACACCCCTTTCCCAGCATCCTGTCAGCTAGCAAAGCTGAAATGATTCTTGGTGACGATGTTTTCCTATCCCCTCTGAAAATCAACTTCTCACTATTTCCCAAATCAAATTCCACTTCCTTGAGAGTACAATCTAACTTCTCATGATACTTCTCCATGGAATCTATTCCAAGTATAACGTCTAAACCTTTAGGTCTAAAGGTAGTAAGTCCACTACCAGTCTAGCACCATCGATGAAGAGCTCACATTCTCTATACATTTGACTTATTATCACATTCCTTCCTAGAGGAGTACTAACAATCAAGGATTATCTAAAGTTACCAAATTCATACCATGTAATGACATGCTTGAAGAAACAAATGAGTGCTTGGTGCCAGAATCAATCAAAACATATACTTCAGAACTAAATAACTGAGCCATACTAGTGACAACTTCAAGGACTGTTATAGCTTCCTCTCTGGTCATGGAAAACACCCTTGCCTGAGCCTGTCTCCTAGGCCTTCTTGGAGGAATAGCCTTCCTTGCAGCTCAAGAACTGCCCACCTCAGTGACTGGTCTGGTTCCTATTGTTTCTGCTCTCCTTGGGGCTTGCAACTACGACCCCTCTCGCCTTGTTACTTGGGTATAGTCCTTGATTATGTATCCCTTATATCCACATCGGAAACATGCTCCAAGTAACTTGAATCACTCTCCCCTGTGAAGCTTCCCATAATGCTCACATTGGGGGTTAATGTTCCTACTCCTCTCCATCCTGCTATTTTCCATTGTAGTTGAGACTTGAACTGGAGTTTCCCTTGGTTACTTGTTCCTAACTAAGGCACTACTTCCCACCTCACTCTATGTGTGTAAACTCTTCATACCCCTCCCAGGCATTGGAGTGCTCACCCCTTTCTTGGAAAACTACTCTCGATTCTTCCTCTTTTTGCTCACTTCATTCTTTATATTCTCCATTTTTTTAACCTGGAGTGCAGCATCTACCAACTATTGGTGGTCACAGAAATTATGAATCAAGACTTTCTCCTTGATCCCCAAATGGAGACCTCTCTCAAACTTACGACACTTGTCCTCCTTATTCGCCATAATGTTGGCCGCATATTAGGAAAGCTGGGTGAACTTCAGTTCATACTCACTCACACTCATGTCCCTCTGTGTGAGATTCAGAAACTCCCTAACCTTCTCTTGTACATAAAATCTAGTGAGGTACTTCTTCCTGAACACTTGCACAAAGTCTCTCCATGACAACACCGAAGGCATGACTTGATTGTGGGGTATTGTTTCCCACCAATGAAGAGCGTTCCCCTGTAGCATGCTCACTGCATAATCTAGTTTCTCCTCATTAGAGCATTTCATTTGAAGCAGGACTCTCTCGGTCCTCTTCAACCATGCTTCCGCCTCTTTCGAATTTGTAGTACCATTGAAATCTATTGTTCCATACTTACGGAGCTTGTTATACTGTCCACTCCCATTTACTGGAGCTTGCATTGGCCCTTATGATCCTTGGCTCATGGCATAAGTGAAAGCCTAAGCTAAGGCCTCAAAGAACTGCGGATCCATGGGGGTTAGAGGCGGTGGAGGCAATTCTTGTTGCAAACTAGGTGCCTCAAGATTTGGAATAGAATGTGTCTCCACATCTTGTGAGATATAGGATTCATCCGTGCTCCCTTGGCGAGAGCGAGATCGAGTCATAGCTTCTCGAGTTCTCCTTCGAGGCGACATTTTCACTCCTTGAATATAAAACCATTGAAATCTCTTAGTTCATGCAAAACAATTTTTCAAAGTATGCAACATAGTTCAAATCATATAAAACAATTTCAAATCATGTGAAACAATTTAAAACAATGCAAATTATTCATTTAAAACAATGCATATTCCTTTCATGTCTTAAACTATCAATTTCATGCCTAAGCTACACCTAGACTTAGTCCTACACTTGGACCTAAACCTAGTACTTTTATACCATAAAATGTTGGACATCGATTTGGAGCCCAACATTCGGAGTCATAAAGCGTGAGCATATTATCCTATAGGGTTATTTTAAGGAACCTTCATTAGTCATCATCCCACATGAGTGGCGCCCACACCGGTCAAACATCGAAAGAAACTCATTTCTCCTATTTCAGAACAGATTTTGGGAAAAATCAAACTGGAATTACAATTTGACTTCTTTAGAACATTTTTACCATTGTCTTAAGTTTCTAATGACACCAAAATCATTCAATTTGGCATAGAGTTCTAAGAGTTAGGGCCCAAATCTTTTCAGACTGTTATTAAACTGGGACAGTAAACTATACCCAACATCCATGTAGAAATTGTAAGTCCTAGGGACTGAATTAAAATTCTATTCCTTTAGATCATTGGTAGCTCTATTCTCTAGTTTATTTAGAAACAATAATCATCTTATTGAGAGGTTGGGTGACGCAGTTATGGCCAAAGGAAATCAAACTAGGTTTTGTCCTCAATCATATTGAACCTGTTTCGAGACAATTAGCATAACATTCTCTATAGGTATCAAATCAAGGTTATTCTTAAATTTTTTGAAATGGAACTTCAATATCTACAACTTTCATGAGGACCTTGAAGATAGATTCTATAATTTTCAGGGTCAAAATTGGACTTGGTGATAGGGTCAGACGAAACTAGACGAAGGGTTAGACGGATTGGAAAAATTATCATAACTTCCTCTAGAGGTATAGTATTAAAGTGTTCTTTGAATAGTTTTGAAGAGGACTCATAGGTCTAAATCTTTTATGTAGACATTGAAGTAAGATTTTTTCATCTAAAGGGCAAAATTGGACCAGATGATAGGGTCAGACGAAACCAAATGAAGGGTCAGATGAATTAGAACAATTGTCATAACTTTCTCTATAGATATCGGATTAAGGTGTTATTTGAATGGTTTTGAAGAGGACTTATAGATATAAAACTTTAATGAAATCATTAAAGAAAGATTTTTTCATTTACAGAGACACAATTGGACCAGACAATAGGGTCAGACGAAACTAGACAAAGGGTCAGATGAAAATAGACGAAGGGCCAGGCAAATTAGAAAAATTGTTATAACTTTCTCTAAAGATATCAGATTAAGGTGTTCTTTAGATGGTTTTGAAGAAGACTCATATATCTACAACTTTTATGAGACATCAAAGTAATATTTGGTCATATAAAGGGACAACATTAGACCAGATGATAGGATAAGATGAAATCAGATGAAGGTCCAGATGAATCAGAACAATTGTCATAACTTTCTCTAGAGATATCGGATTAAGGTGTTCTTTAGATGGTTGTGAAGAAGACTCATATATCTACAACTGTTATGAAGACATAAAAGTAAGATTTTCTCATATAAAGGGACAAAATTGGACCAGACGATAAGATCAGATGAAACCAGATGAAGGGTCAGACGAAACTAGATGAAGGTTAGACGATACTAGACAAAAGGTCAGATGATTTGGGAAAATTAGCGTAACTTTCTCTATAGATACTGGATTAAGGTGTTCTTTGGATGGTTTGAAAGAGACTTCAAGATCTACAACTTTCATAAAGACCTTGAAGATAAATTCTACCATCTAGAGGGTCAAAATTAGACCAGACGATAGGGTGTAAGATGAATAGTGCATAGAAGATACACATCATCATCAGATAACACGTCATCACCAGACGACAAGTCATCACCAAATGATACGCCATCACCAGACAACAGGTCATGACCAGATGATGCATCATCACCAGATGACACGTCATCACTAGACGATACGTCATCACCAGACGATACAGTCTATTCTCCTAAGCATCTTCCCTTACAATGATCATAACTTTCGTCTCCAATGTCCCAAAACTTCATACTATATACCATTGGAAAACTAGAAAGATAAGTTACAATGTTCTAAAAGACAACTTTGCCTAATTCAACTTAGGTCAATAGAGTTTTCCTCTTGAAGTTAGAATACAAAATTTACCCCTATGGAAGACTTGAAAGTGAATCAACAATTTGGAAATATCATCAATAAAACACAATCATACTTCATTAACATCAAAAGATAAGAGTTTACAAAGCTTTAATGTGCATTTCAAGCCATGATATATCAATATCTCAAAATCCCAAAATACAGAAGAATACGTGAGCAACAATTTGCTCAAAATGCAACTAAGGCCTTGTTTTACAAAACTAGCTTAAAATACAAAAGTATGCATAATCGGAGTGATGCCTCAACCCTTAGTTACTCGTTCTCATGATCTTCACCTAAAGATGGGACGGAGGTGGAGGGAGTGAGCTTAAAGCTCATGGGTAATAATTTTATAATCAGTAGTAAGCAAAAACCATTTTAAAACTCACATTGAATCAAGATGCATATGTTTCCCAGATCTCCATTTATTAACAATTCATAAGCAACTTAATTCATGCATCATCAAACCTGCCAATACATTTGAACAAATAAGTACATCGGAATGATATGGGTAGATCTAAAACAGAATGTACTACATAATTTCCATAAGGGTCTTATGTAGCTGTGAACTTAGGGGAGTCCATGAAGGAGCTCCATGCCACTAGCGGGCAGGCAGGAAAAGTATTTTGTCAAAGTGCACTTGACATACTTAGGGGTCCATCATAAATCCACATAATCATGCATCTCTCTTCTTGGAAACTTGTTGCCCAAAATGGCACATTTTTGAAATATGATTTCATAAACTTAATATCTTTTCAAAATCATTTCACCTTGAATTTCTCGCTTATAACTTGCTCGAATGTGCCTCTCCTCTTGCTCCTCTTGTCTTTCTTGATACCCTTTTTATAGCCAAAAATCCCAAGTTCAAATGAGTTGCAAAATTGAAGACCCACAAAGTAAATTTACTAAAATTGATGCTAGAGTACCTAAACCCATACATTTCCTAAGCTTTATGAACCAAAACCCTTTCAAAAATCCAAAGCATTAAAAATGCTCTTACATTAAATCTTCACTAAATGAAGAGATGTTTAGTTCAAAAAAAAGCTCTTATCTTCCTCTACCATTTTCCTTTCTTGCACAACCTCAAAATCCCTCTAGAAAGCTTAGAAAGGATGAAAGCCCTAGCTCAATTCTCTTCTTTCCTCTTAACCACCGAAATCTCTCTTCTTTCAAATCAATCCCAAAAATAATAAAAAAGATGAGAATGTTATACCACTTGCTCTCTCTCTCTCTCTCTTTCTTCACCTTTAGGTATTTTGGTCACCACTCAATCATTTACCCTATGTCTTTTCCAGTTTATATCATAAAATAGGTTTTATGCATTATACATAGTCACATACACAATTGTGTAAGTGACTGTGTCTCTTCTAGCATGATTTAAGTCATAGATGTACACGGTTACAAAGAGCAATACGATTGTCACACATATTCACGTATGTCATGAACTTAGGCATGTATATGACTGTGTATGTCTTTGTCCTTTGCTTCTTTCTTCATATGGTTCTAAAGACTTACACGGTTGATCCACATGATTGTGTAAATCAAGGACACGGGCGTTTAGCACCTTATGTAGTTGTGTCTCCCTTAAAAGACTTTATTCAACTAACATTCTTCTTTTCTTCACTCGTTCGACATTCTTGCAAACCATAAAAGTGTTAATGATCACAGAGTCTCATAATAGGGTTGGACACTCAATAATCTCCCCCTCTATCCCAGTTATAGGGAAAACATGTTAACTTCAATAGCTCCTTGAGAGACATCTTGGCAAGCTTAGTACAAAGCTCATGCTTGGTTTTAGGAACCGCTTTAGTCAACATATTAGCACCATTCACTGTAGTATGAATCTTCTTCAATATCAATTGTTGCTCCTCAATCATAGAACTCAACTAATGATATCTAACATCTACGTATTTAAAGTGGAAATGATACATTGTATTTTTGCTCAAGTTAATAGTACTTTGACTATAATAAAATACTACATAATCTTATTGTTTGACATCCAACCCTTGAAGGAATATTTTCAACTAAAAAAAATCTCTTTACTAGCTTCTCCTGCAATTATATACCCCACTTTAGTCATAGATAAGGCTACATAATTTTATAGCATGGATTGCTATGAAATGGCTCCCCCTATAAACTTGAATTGAAAATTTATAGTGAGTTTTCTTCCATAAAAATCCTCAGCTATATCTACATCTGTAACCTTATAGAATCAGATCACCATCACCAAAACATAAACTCCATTTTGAAGTACTTCTCAAGTATCTCAAAATCCATTTTGCTACTTTCTAGTGAGCCTTTCTTGGATTAGAAAATAATATACTGACTAATCCAGCAATCTGTGCAATGTTTGGTATTGAACACATCATAACATACATCAGATACCCTACTATAAATGAGTATAGAATAAAAGACATACCATGATGTGAGCAGGAGCAAAGATCACCATGGAGATGGCGTGCATGATGTGGGCAAGTTTGTCATTTCAGTTGGACCTATGTCCAAAGCTAGGACCGAGAGACTCAAGGAGGCTCTCTATGCGCATGTGGGCCAATTTGTGAAGAGGATGGAGTGTACCAAGCCTATTGGAGGAGAGCTATCTGAATCACAGTCCAACTTGATTCATTTATATGAAATCCTTGGATTAGACTCACTTGGGACTTGAAGAACATTGTATTGGGCTACCCATCATCATTTAAGCCCAAGAGGAGAGGCGCGTATATTATCAGACTTGGGAGCATGTTGGACCAAGTCTAGGTGTGTTTTTATTATTCTATTTTGGACTTGTTTTAAGTTATATTTATTTTGGGCTTCCATGTATTATTTAGCCCAAGTCTTTTATTATTTGACCTAGGTATAAAGACCCTCTTTAGGGTTAGGGAAAGATAATTTTTGATCAGATTATTTTCTTGTGTGACGTCGGCCATATCGAGAGGAGAAACCCCTCTTGTTCTTTTTAGCTAAGGAGTTAAACATCACTTATCAATTGAATTAGATTGTGGCATGATTTTGATCATGACAACTTTTTTTATTTGTTCTTTACTCATTATCAAGGTTGCTCGAGACAAGTTCTTTGTGAAGTCTAGTAGTTAAATTTGAAACCTTGCGTATCGGGTTTAATTTTAGTTAATTCGAATATATCCTCTTCTTGTTTGCTTGAATCCAAACTTTTAAATCCTTTAAATCCATGTGAATTATTTGGCATCAGAGTATTGGTGTGCAGGAGAATTCTTATTCAACTCCATCGAATTCAAGAAATCGTCACCCATCACCATCCAATTATTGTCGGTTCATTAATTCAGATGTGAATCAACTTTTAGCCTAAGGATTCAATCTTTCTTCTTGTTCTTATATTGGATAGGGTTTTCAATTATTATTCTTGTTTCTTTTTTCAAAACTTTCGGCCTATATTAAAAATTTTAAAAATTAAAAAAAAGTCCAAAAAATCCAAAAAATCTGAAAAATGTCCAAAAAGGTTAAAAAGTTTGAAAAAAGTCCGAAAAGAAGTATAACAACACCACACAAAGATTTTTTTTCATCATACTCGTATTTCCTAGTTGGTTTGAAATTTTCACACCTTTTTTATTCTTTTGATCGATTAAGAATTGGTTCTGACTAGTGATTTGAATTTCAAAGGCGATTGTGTGGTAAAAGGCAAGAGTGTATGAGCTTATTTGAGGAAGTTATTGCCGTGACTTAAACATAAGGGAAGTGACATCATTTGAGTGAAACACGTAAGGGAGTGTGTGAGGTTGTTTATGTAGCTCCCCACTCTCAAAAGACACGTACCTGACATCCTTAGTGATGTCTGAGAACTTGCCTCGTGAGGGTGACATACTAGCATGATCAGTCAGTAAAATCTGATGACAAATTGTTTTGAAAAACAATGCACGCATATACAGAAATCAATTATCAAATTGGGCCCATTCTTTTCTTTCGTAACATCAAAATCACATTTATTATTATTATACTCAAGATCAATCTCATT
>JANVCQ010000004.1:21264318-21280458 GCA_025531925.1 Erythroxylum plowmanianum
AATTAAGAGTCAAAAAGTGCATTAACAACCATGAAAGTGTAGCCAATTAATAAGATAAACTTGGGCTCAATCAGTTACTCTTTGCCACTTCCATTTAGGAATGGACAATGACCTTAACTTCCCTAAAGGTGCTTGGTGTTCAGCCTTGACTTGTTGACACAATAGAAACTTGCTTGCATATTCTGCTATATCCCTCTTCATGCCTTTTCACCAAAAATGCACTTTCAGATCTCTATACATCCTAGTGCTACCTAGGTGCATGGCATAAGGTGCATTATATGCGTCATCAAGTATCTCATCTTTTACTTTTTTGATATTCGGGATACAAAATCTATTCCCTATAAGCATAAGGCTATCATCCCTCACTACCACTTTAGATTTCTTTCCATTTTGAATTTCTCCTCGGAGCTTACTCAATTCTACATCCTGTGCTTATAACTCTTTAACTTTTTCCCTAAGTATCAGTCTTACTCTGAAATTTGCAATAATATAATCTAGCTCCCCCTATTTCAAGCTTAACCTAAGCTTAGCCATCTCTTTCAATAACGACAGATAAACTGTCTGAATATGGGCTATTGATGATTTCCTACTCAAAGCATCTGCCACTAAATTTGCCTTTCCTGGATGATACTAATCTACAAATCATAATCCTTAATTAGCTCTAACCATCTTCTCTATCTCAAATTCAATTCCTTCTGGCTCAACAAATACTTAAGGCTTTTATGATCTGTAAAAATCCTCGTTTGAACCCCATACAGATAATGTCTCCAAATCTTCAGGGAAAAAACTATTGCTGCTAACTCCAAATAATGGGTCAGGTAATTTAGTTCATAAGGCTTTAGCTGTCGCGAGGCATAAACTATTACCTTGTCTCCTTGCATCAACGCACAACCCAAACCCTTTCTCAAAGCATCACTGTATACTGTATAACCCTTATCTCCCACAGGCAAGGTCAAGATTGATGCGCTAGTCAATCGGTGCTTAAGCTCCTCAAAGCTCTTCTGATATTGCTCACTTCAGATAAATTTTTGATTCTTTCTCAATAACTTAGTCATTGAAGTAGCTATCGTAGAAAATCCCTCAATGAATCTCCTATAATAACCTGCCAGACCCAAAAAACTCCTCACTTCTATCATTGTCTTGGGTGTATGCCAATTTAACACTACTTTAATTTTTATCGGATCAACATGCACCCCATCCTTCGAAATTACATGTCTAAGGAATAATACCTCACGAAGCCAAAACTCACACTTGCTGAACTTAACATAAAGTTTCTTTTCTCTCAGTGTTTGCAACACTATCCTGAGATGTTCCTTATGTTCTTTTTCACTCTTGGAATAAACCAGAATGTCATCGATAAGCACTATGACAAACTGATTCAGATACTCTGTAAAGACCCTATTCATAAGATCCATAAAAGTAGCTAGAGCATTGGTCAATCCAAAAGGCATGACTAAAAACTTATAATGTCTATACCGTGTCCTAAAGGCTGTCTTGTTTATATGAAACTCCCTAATTCTGAGCTGATGATAACCTGACCTAAGATTAATCTTAGAAAATACCTTTGCTCCTTGTAGCTGGTCAAACAGATTATCTATTCGGGCCAGAGGATATTTGTTTTTAATGGTCACCTTGTTGAGTCTCCGGTAATCAATACACATCCGTCATTTTCTATCCTTCTTCTTAACAAACAAAACCGGCACTCCCTAAGGTGATGAACTCAATCTTATGTACCCCTACTTTGGCAGTTCCTCCAACTATTTTTTAAAATCCTTCCGCTCAGCTGAAACTATTCTGTAGGGTGGTATAGAAATAGATACGGTTCCAGGAATCAAGTCAATGGCAAACTCGATTTCTCTCACTAGTGGCAAACCAGGTAAGTCCTCTAGGAACACGTCTGGAAACTCCCTAACAATCAAAAAATCTCCTAACTTCCCTTCATTCACATCAGTGTCCACAAAATATGCCAAGAAGGCTTCATACCCCTTTCTCATCATCCTGTCAGCTAGCAAAGCTGAAATGATTCTTGGTGATGGTATTTTCCTGTCCCCTCTGAAAATCACCTTCTCACTGTTGCCCAGATCAAATTCCTCCTCCTTGAGCTACAATCTAACTTCGCATGATACTTATCCCTGGCATCCATTCTAATTATAACATCTAAACCTTTTACGTTTAGAGGTAGTAAGTCCACTACCAGTCTAGCACCATTAATGATGAGCTCACATTCTCTATACACTTGACTTATTATCACATTCCTTCCTAGAGGAGTACTAACAATCAAGGGACTATCGAAAAGCATCGAAATCACACCATTTAATGACATGCTTGTAGAAATAAATGAGTGTGTGGAGCTAGAATCAATCAAAACATATACTTCAGAACTAAATAACTGAGCCATACCAATAACAGCTTCAAGTGTGGCTACAGCTTCCTCTCTGGTCATGACGAACACCCTTGCCTGAGCCTGTCCCCTAGGTCTTCCTGGAGGAATAGCCTTCCTTGTCGCTCCAGAACCGCCCACCTCAGCGACTGGTTTAGTTCCCACTATTTCTGCTATCCTTCGGGCTTGTAACTGCGACCCCTCAATGTTTTTACTTAGGGACAGTCCTTGATCATGTGTCCTTTCTCTCTGCATTGGAAGCATACTCCAAATAACTTGAAACACTCTCCCCTGTGAAACTTTCCACAATGCTCACATTGGAGGTTCATGTTCTTGCTCCTCTCCATCCTGCTATTTCCCCCTGCGGTTGAGACTTTCGCTGAAGCTGCCTTTAGTTGCTTGTTCTTAGCCGAGGCACTACTCCCCACCTTACTCTGTGCAGGGAAACTCTTCATACCCCTCCCAGGCATTGGAGCACTCACCCCTTTCTCTAAAAATTGCTGTCGAATCTTCCTCTTTCTACTCTCTTTATTCTTTATATTCTCCAATTTTTAGTCTAGAGTGCAACATCTATTAGTTGCTGGTAGTCACAGAAATTGTGAATCAAGACTCTCTCCTTGATCCCCAAATGGAGGCCTCCCTTAAACTTATGACACTTGTCTTTCTCATTCGCCACAATGTTGTCCGCATATCGAGAAAGCTAGGTTAACTTCAGTTCATACTCAATCACACTCATGTCCCTCTGTGTGAGATTCAGAAACTCCTTGACCTTCTCTTTTACATAAACACTGGAGAGGTACTTCTTCCTAAACACTTCCACGAAGTCTCTCCATAACAACACCAGAGGTATGACTTGACTGTGGGGTACTGATTTCTCCCAATGAAGAGCATCCCCCTGTAGCAAGCTCACTGCATAATATAGTTTCTCGTCATTAGAGCATTTCATTTGAAGTAGGACTTTCTCAGTCCTCTTCAACTATGTTTCCTCCTCTTCCAGATTTTTAGTACCATTGAAATCTACCACTCCATACTTGCGGAGCTTGTCATACTATCCCCTCCTATCTACTGGAGCTTGCATCAGCCCTTGTGACCTCTAGCTCATGACATAAATGAAAGCCTAAGCAAAGGCCTAAAAGAACTGTGCATCCATAGGGTTTTCTTGAGACATCGGTAGAGGAGGTGGAGGCACTTCCTATTGCATACTAGGTGCCTCAGAATTTAGAGCAAAATGTGTCTCCACATCTTGTGGGACATAGGATTCATCCGTGCTCCCTTGGCGAGAGCGAGATCGAGTCATAGCTCCTCGAGTTCTCTATCGAGGTGACATTTTCACTCCTTGAATATAAAACCCTTAAAAACCTTTAGTTCATGCAAAACAATTTTCAAAGTATGCAAAACAGTTTAAATCGTATAGAACAATTTCAAATCATGTGAAACAATTTAAAACAATGCGAGTTATTCCTTTAAAATAATGCACATTCATTTCATGTCCTAAACTACCCATTTCATACCTAAGCTACCCCTATACCTAGTCCTACATCTGAATCTAAACCTACTTGCTCTGATGCCATAAAATGTTGGACCACGATTCCAGAGCCCAACATTTGGAATCATAAAGCGTGAGTATATTATCCTATAGGGTTATTTTAAGGAACCCTCATTAGTCCTCATCCCACAAGGGTAGCACCCACACCAGTCAACATCCAAAACAAACTCATTTCTCCTATTTCATAACAAATTTTGGGAAAACTCAAATTGGAAATACAATTTGAATTCTTTAGAACATTTGTTCTCCATTGTCTTAAGTTTCTAATGGCACCAAAATCATTCAAATTGGTTTAGAAATCTAAGAGTTAGGGCCCAAACCTTTTTAGACTATTATTAAACTAGGACAATACACTATACCTAACTTCCATCTAGAAATTATAAGTCTTAGGGACTGAGTTGAAATTCTATTCCTTTAGATTATTTGTATCTCTATGTCTCTAGTTTGTTTGGAAACAAGAATCATATCATTTAGAGGTCAGATAATACAATTATGGTTGAGAGAATCAAACAAGGTTTTGTCCTCAATCATATTGAACCTGCTTTGGGACAATTGGCATAACTTTCTCCATTGGTGTCAAATTAAGGTAATCTTAGAACGGTTTTAAAGAAGACTTCAGGATCTACAACTTTTGTGAAGATCTTGAAGATAGATTTTGTCATCTAGAGGGTCAAACTTGGACTAGACAATGGACGATGAACAGTACCTAGAAGAAGTTTATGAACAATACACAAAAGATGCTTTACAATGGATTAGACAATGCAAGATGAACAGTACCTAGAAGAAGTTTATGAACAATACACAGAAGATTCTTTACAATTAGCATCACTTTCTCTAGAGATATCTGATCAAGGTCCTTTTTAGATGGTTTGAAAGAGGTTTCAAGATATACAACGTTCATGAAGACATCAAAGTGAGATTGTGTCATCTAAAGGTAAGAACTGGACCAGACGATACAAGATGCACAATACCCAGAAAAAGTTTACGAACAATACATAGAAAATATTTTATAATTAGCATAGCTTTTTCTAGAGATGTAAAATAAAGGTGATTCTTTTATGATTTAAAAGAGGAATCTAAGATCTATAACTTTCATGAAGACATCAAAGTGAGATTGTGTCATCTAAAGGGTCAAAACTGGACTAGACAATACAAGATGAACAGTACCTAGAAGAAGTTTATAAACAGTACACAAAAGATGTTTTACAATTAGCATAACTTTCTCTAGAAATATTAGATCAAGGTCATTATTATATGGTTTGAAAGATGACCTCAAGATCTACAACTTTAGTGCAGAAATTAAAGTGAGATTGTTCCATCTAAAGGGTCAAAATTGGACCAGATGATATAGGATGAACAATACCCATAAGAAGTTTATGAATAGTACACAGAAGATGTTTTACAATTAGCATAACTTTCTCTAGAGTTATCAGATCAAGGTTATTATTAGATGGATACTTCAATATCTATAACTTTAATGAGGACATCAAAGCAAGATTTTGTCATCTAAAGGGCTAGAATTGGACCAGACGATATAAGATGAATAATACCCAGAAGAAGTTTATGAATAGTATACAGAAGATGTTTTACAATTAGCATAACTTTCTCTAAAGATATAGGATCAAGTTCATTATTAAAGGGTTTTAAAGAAAACTTCAAGATCTACAACTTTTATGAATATCTTGAAGAAATATTTTGTCATCTATAGGGTCAAAATTGGACTAGACGATGCAAGATAAACAGTCACTAGAAGAAGTTTCAGTCTAAGACCTATTTGGAATAATTGACATAACTTGCTCTAGAGATATCGAATCAAGGTCATTCTTAGAGGCTTGGAAAGAGGACTTCAAGATCCATAAATGAAGTCTTTAAAGAAATATTATGTCATCTAGAGGGTCAAAATTGGACCAGAATGTGTAAGATGAATAGTGCACAGAAGATACACGTCATCCCAAAAGATACACGTCATCCCAAAAGATACACGTCATTGCAGAAGAAACACATCATCCTAGAAGATACACATCATCACAGAAGATACATGTCATCACAGAAGATACACGTCATCACCAGAAGATACAATCTATACTCTTGAGCATCTCCACTTATAAGGATCATAACTTTTAACTCCAATGTCCAAAAATTTCATACCGTATACCGTTGGAAAGCCAGAAAGATAAGCTACAACTATCTAGAAAATAACTTTGTTAATTCAATCGAGATTAATCTAGATTTCCCCCAAAGTTAGAACACGAATTTTACCCCTATGGAAGACTTGAAAGTGAAATCAACAATTTGAAAATATCATCGATAAAACACAATCATACTTCATTAACATCAAAAGATAAGAGTTTTACAAGGCTTTAATGGGCATTTCAAGCCACAATATATCAATATCTCAAAATCCCAAAATACAAAAGAATACATGAGCAATAATTTGCTCAAAATGCAACTAAAGCCTTGTTTTACAAAACTAGCTTAAAATACAAAAGTATGCATAATCGGAGTGATGCCTTGACCCTTGGTTACTCGTTCTCATGATCTTCACCTGAAGATGGGACAGAGATGGAGAGAGTGAGTTTAAAGCTCGTGGATAATAGTTTTATAATCGATAGTAACGAAAAACCATTTTTAAACTCATATTGAATCAAGATACATATATTTCCCAAATCTTAATTTATCAACAATTCATAAGCAACTTAATTCAAACTTACCAACTCATTTTAACACATAAGCAAATCAGAATGGTTTGGTGGATCCAAAACAGAACATACTACACAATTCCTAAACGAGTCTTGTGTAGCCATGAATAGAACGTACTAATGCGATCCCATATGATGGTTTTGCATAACCATGAACTTAGGGGAGTCCATAAAGGAGCTCCATGCCACTAGCAGGCAGACGGGAGAAGCCTTTGGCCAAAGTGTGCTTGACATACTTAGGGGACCACCACAAACTCACATAATCATGCATTTCACGTCTTGAAAACTTTTTGCCCAAATTGGCAAATTTTCAAAACATGATTTCATAAACTTGATATCCTTTCAAAAATCATTTCCATTTTTCTTTTCATATTTCATCCACAAAATTCATACACACAACATGTAATACTTTCTCAAAGCACTTAGAGAACAATAAATGCACATTTAAAAGTAGTTGAAAACATTTATTTTTTTTTCTTGAAAGAAACATTAATGACTTATTATTCAATTATAAAAATGTAACCCACTTTGAATTCTTTGCTTATAACTTGCTTGAATGTGCCTCTCCTCTTGCTCCTCTTGTCTTTCTTGATCCCTTTTTCATTGGGGAAAAATCCTAGATTCAAATGGGTTGCAAAATTGAAGATCCACAAAGTACATTTACTAAAATTGATCTTAGAGTACCTAAACCCATGTATTTCCTAAGCTTCATGAACCAAAACCCTTCCAAAAATCCATAACATTAAAAATGCTCTTACCTTAAATCTTCACCAAATGAAGAGATGTTTAGTTTAAAAGAACGGTCTTATCTTCCTCTACCTTTTTTGCTTCTTGCACAACCTCAAAATCTCTCTAGAAGGCTTAGAAAAGATGAAACCCTAGCTCAACTCTCTTTTTTCCTCTCAACTACTGAAATCTCTCTTCTTTCTCTCTTTGATTTGTTATTTCACTTCCTTCTTTCCTATTTTCGTTTTCCCCCTCTTTAGGAAGAAGATAACACTTCATTCTTCCCATTTTAACCTTAACGATTGAGACAAGTCCACCTTGCCCTTCCTTTAATGCCTTATGATTTTTAAACTTAAGTAAGCTACCTAAAATACCCTTTTATGCATTCTTACTACTTTGATTTAACTAACTCATGCAATAAATCTACTAACATAGACCTTAAAAAATTAACTCCCAAAAATTCACCTATCATAACCTCATAAATCATCTAAATCATGCTTAATTAAAGAAAAAAATTCGGGGGCCAACATGTCTGGTGATATCCAAGTTAATGTGTCATCTACTTTACGTCCAACTTCTCTCTCTCTATTTTTTTTCAAAAGATGGAGAAAAAAGCCTTAGACTACAAGAATTAAACTAATTTGCACCCTCCTGGCAATTGCGTCAAAAACTTAATTGTGTCATTCGAGTTTTAAAATTTTTAAGCCCTTAAATACCGCAAGTGCACGAGTCATAGCTATAGTATAAAAGATTTCGATCCCACGAGGAGGGTACTAGCCTAATCTTATGTCATCCAAGTCTCAAGGAAAAGAATAAAAAGAAATAAAAACTAAACAAGTGAACATGAGAAATTGAATGAAGAATTGTGAAATGGAAATTTCAATAAAGTAGGATTAACTGATTAGTCACACAGGTTACAATGGAAATCCGTCAAGCTAAACAAGCTATTCTTTGTATATTTAGCCAAAAACAATAAGCAATTCAATTCAAAGAACATTAATAAGTGTGATAGATCATATCAAGCATTCAAAGGTTAGATATATTCACTCATCATTCATTTCATGTAAGGCATCTACCATAGGCTTCCTTACCAATACAATCTCTACCACTCATATCAAACACAAACATCAATCTAAAGGTTTTTATTTTGGTTGTAATAGGGCCAAGTTAAAGGTAGGAAAGAGAAAAATTACAGTTTAAAACCACATAACAAATTGAGCACTTAAAGTAATGCAAACAATGAAGTATAAAACACTCAATTCTTTCCTTTCAAGTTAACAAGATTAACACTCCCTTTTTTTATGTCTCTCTTCTTTCTTTTCATTTTTTTGTTATCTTCTCTTCCTTCCTTTTCCTTTTCCTTTTCTATTTCTCATTTTATTTTTCCTTCTTTTTTAATTTTTTATTCAGAATAAGATTAAGTTGAAAAGAGGTAAAATGTAGATGAGAGATACAAATTATTACAACCATACCCATTCCTAACTCAAAAACTAATTATATCGTATGATTGCCTTACACTTATTTAAGCAATTATTCCTTAAACCCAATTATACCCATTTAAATGCTCAATTCGTCCTTATGGTAGGTATGATGAAAAAGTTAAATAATCAAGGTTAAGGCTCACATTTTAGGTTTAAAGAAGAAATGATTCATGTTAATCTCAAAGGGGGCTCATTAAGAGTAACATTACGATGGCTTTTTGAGCACAAAGGGTATATCCTAATTTCCTTCATCATTTCAATGTTTGTGTAAGACTTTGTGATCTTCAAGCAAGTTCTAAAGTTGCTTAACCATGACAGAACACTCTCAGAAAAGAATACTTCAATGTGTCATTCATCTGTCACAACAAGTTAATGTCCTTTTAATCGAAATGCAAGCCAATCAACCTAAGCATTTAAGTATACTCATTCAATCATATTGTGCATTTCTAATCCAGATCGAGTTCATTTAATGATCATGCATCTCTAGCTATTAAATGGGAGAAAAAACAAACACACAATCACAAAAATAATAATATTTTTTAACTAATACTCCACCCAACACTCAAATATCACATTGTTCCTAATGTGATAGATAACATGAATAACATGAATAAGGATAAGCATTTAAACAAAAAAACATTAAACTAACAAGCAGTAAAAATAATAAAAAGAACAAGGATAGAAACATGATACAAGAATATGGGTGGTGGCTGTGTTGATGCGTTGTGAGACATGGCATCCTACATCAAGGAGTGGGGAACAACTGCAAGGAAGACAAATAAAAGAGATTGAAAAATAAGTCTGTGCAGACAAAGAAAAAAGATTAAGTCGAGTTTCACTAAAAGGAATAACAAACAAATAATTGAAAAACAAAACATAACTTATATAGACTGCCTCCCATATAACGCTTCTTTAATGTATTTTAGCTGGACATCTCAACCATTATGCTCAAGGTTAATCGATCAAAGTAATTGAGTCCACTATTTTCCTCTCTTCATTGGGATTTTTCTCCAAGAATTTGCCATCCTCTCCCTTAATCTCATCGTCTAGCAATTGATAACACTTATCAATTTCTTTCACCAAGCCCAATTTCTTTTCTTCTTCTTCCAACAATGCAAAATCAAGGTCTGTAGAATTAAATTGATCAATAAGAGAGCATTCTTCACAAATAGTAGTAGTAGGAATGTGTTTAACATTAAAGATTGAAAAATCTATTATTTCTCCTAAAACAGTCTTGCTCAGTTTCCCATTCTTTACATCAATCAAGGCATTAGTAGTGGCCATAAAAGGCCTCCCTAGGAGTATGGTAGGTCTTAACTATCCTACATCTAGTTTCTCATAAGTAGAGTGAGCCATAAGGTTTATACTTACTCCAAGTTCAAGCATACCCTTAACCTCATTTCCATTACCCATTGATACTTGCACAAGAAAACCCCTGAGTCTTTCAATTTAGGGGTTAATTGTTGCCGAAGCATTGCACTTCCAACTTCTGAAACTATCACCTTCTCGTTTGGCTCAAACTTTTGTTTTTAGTACTTAGTTTTATGAAAAACTTCACATAAGCTGGAATTTTCCTAGTCACAACTAATAAAGGTAGATTAATATTAACTTTGGAAAGAATGTTATATAGATAAGAAAATTCTCATAATAGTAATTGTTTAGGCTTGCTCGGGTTTACTGGGCAACTTCTCTTTTTTATTGTTATGCATTTAAGCAGCGAGTTGCCCTGCTTGAGTCTCAATCCTCCTTATAGACACTTCAAAGTCGTTTAATCTTTTATTGTTCGTTTCTTGGTTATGAGTTGTTATTTGAATAAATGCTTTTAGATCTTCCTCCAAAAAAGGCCTAATTAGTAGATTTTGATTTGAGGATTGCCCTTCAAAATGGTTTTGCCTATGAAAATTCTGATATTGTGCTTGAGGTTGCACTGGTGGACTATTGGTCTTCTATAAAAAATTGGGGTTGTTTCTCTAACTAAGGTTGTAGGTGTTTGAATAAATATCATTGCACACCCTTGGTTGAAAACCATCAAGTGAGTTTGCATGTTCTTTTGCACTTACAAAGGATTCAAAAGAATATAAACAAACAATAACTCCATGACCATAAGTTCCATATACACCATATACCTCTTGATTTGAAACGCTTTACGGTAGCCTCATAGTTAGAATTTTTACATGCTTTGTCAACTCAGCTAATTGCGTAGTCATTTCTTAGTTTGAACTCACTTTATGAACCCCAGCTCTTCTCTCGCTCACACTTTTTTATTGAGTATTAACCCCTAACATTTCAAAGATTTCATATTTTTCTTCGACATTCTTCTCTCCTACGACTCCTTTTACTGCATTATCCACCATGTACAGACACTGTTGGGTCAATCCATCATAAAAGAATTGGTTCTGCATATGAAGTGGAAAATGATGGTGTGGACACTGTATTAGTAGAAGTTTGAAGCATTCCCATTCCTCATGGAATGACTCTCCCTCCATCTAAGTGAAGGTAGATATCACTGTCTGCAATTTAGAAGTCTTTTGATGGGAATAAAAATTTCCCCTAAATTTGTTGCACACTTCCTCCCATGTAGTCAATGAATAGGATGGAAGGGTCATCAACCATTTATTGGCCTGATCCTTCAATGAATATGGGAAGCACCTCATCCTAAGTTGAGCTTCATTTAGGCCACTAAAAGGGAATGTCTAGAGAATGGTGTAGAATTCTTGAATGAAGTTTAAAGGGTCTTAATTTGGGGACCCCATAGAACGATGGTTGCATGTTGTAGTGGAAGCTCTTTAATTCATAGTTTCTGGCTGACTCTCCCAAACATATACACAAAGTGGCAGTACCAATTACTAGTCTAGCATACCCCTTTACTACTGGATGCCTTTCACCTATCTCTTGATCTTCAGGGTTGGGTTCTTTAAGATTGTCTTCAAAGTCCTTTTGAGAAGAGTGGTGACATTAAAAATCTCATGGATTTCTGACACGATATAGCCTATCATTCTTTACCATATGGTACCCTCAGGCATAAAGTCACGGAGTTGGTTCTACATCGCTTACCCATGACTGATTAACCACTAGTGACGGAGTTAGTTCTACTGGTCAACCACTAGTTACAGAGTTAGTTCTTCATCGCTTACCCATACTAAGTTAACCACTATATACCAATAGTTATGGAGCTAATTCTACATTGCTTACCTAAAATTGATTAACCACTAGTTATAGAGCTAGTTCTATATCGCTTACTTGTACTAGATTAACTGTTATACACCGGTATAATAATATGTATAAAACCTATCGGTATACCATAGGATAAAAACCATTTCTTTTTTTCAACCAATAACATCATCTTAATATAAACTCAAATCATATATGATTTAACTTTCAAACTTTAATTGATATATTGCTAAAAACATAAAATTATACTAGTAATATTTACTTTTAATGCATCATTTACATAAAACTCATAACCCATATTCATTTTACAATAGAATAGAAATCATTTATATAAAATACATTTAAAAGCACTCACCGTTAGGAATTTTATCTTTAAGCACAATCACACATTCTATGTCTTTCCTTTACCTACACAAGCACTTTTCACTTAGGAATTTATTTCCAAATTTAGAAATAAGACATTAATAGTACAAATTTGGTTTAATTGAATTTGAGATTATTATTTAATCGTATAACATGTATGCTAATCGTATTTCGATTTATTATTGTAAGCTAACCTATTGTTTCCATTTCCAATTATGAATTCAAAAGTCACTTAAAAACCATATTTTACCCATTCTAACTTACTGATCTCTTCAAAATACTATCTCAATCAATTTAGTTCACCATATTATGATCACGCATGATGAGTCACAGTTATGACCTATATCCAAAATCCATATCTCAAATTTTTCCTTACTTTTCACATAGCAAAGATTCAGATTAGACCTTGAGGTTTTTAGACATTTGTTCTCCTAAGTCTCTAGTTTCCATATCATAAAAAATCACTCCATTTGAAGTTCTAAATCAAGAAAGATTCCCCAAACATCACAATCTGCTCCAATAGAGGGGCAACATTAGATCACTAATTTCAATCTCAAATTACAATATGATTTAGCTAGAATTTGGTCTAGGTTTACTATAGATTTTTAGCACTATGTCTTAGGTTTCATCTCCAATTAGAATCACTCAATTTGGATGTGTTTATGCTAATTTATGACCAAAATAATGGGATTTTTCCAAACTAACCTAAGACAGAATTCTACTACACTTTCCTCTATTGTCATATTCAAACAATTATATATAAAGAAACACTAAAGTAACACTAAAAAATTATTGATCTTAAACACATCTTTCTCAATAAAACAAACACATAAAAATTAGAAACTTAGGTTAGGAAAACTTACCACTTTCTTTCTCCAATCTTTTAGGTAAATGATGAAAATTTAGGTTTGACCAAGGTTTCTCCAAAATTTCATCAAAACTCATCAACAATGGAAACCCTCTTCTTCCTCTCTCCTTGGATGACCATCAACCTTGCTTCTCTTCTTTTTATGTTTGTTTTTGCTATCTCACATTTTCCTCTTAAACACTTGCACAGTTATTGATCAACTAAAGACAAAAGTCTTGCTTTATTCTTTTTAATGCTCATTTAATGGATTCCACATTTCACCTTCTTATTGTTTCTCTTCTAATGATTCATTCTTCCACTAACACTATGTAAATGATCAAATTGCCCTTTAATGAATACAATAAAGACCAAATTGCCCTTTAATGCATATAAAAGATCAAATTGCCCTTTACTGCATTTAATTCACTAAATAACTCACTAACTAACTGAATTAAATCCCAAAAAATTCTACAACTATCTTATCATCAAATTGACCCTAAAATACTCAAATTAGGGTCAATTTTTACTTATGCTTTAAAATTTTTTGAATGGGTTTAAAATTATTATTACCCATTACTTTCCAAAAAGGGCATTTTGGTCTTAAACTTTCAAAACTCCCGAAATCCATCCTATCGTACTTATTTTTGATTTGTTTCAGTATCATTAAACTCTAATACTTATTCCAGATATTTTTCATTATTTTGAGGTTGGGTCCCATAAAAATTTACTATTCATCTGAAAATACTATTCACCAAAAATAAACAATTTTATTCAGTGAAAGGAAAGGTTCGAGGTTTTACAATCATCCCTCATACAAATTTCATCCTAGAAATTTAACTAAGCATAGATACAGGTTCTTACTCAAAAGTCAAATCTTCCTTTAGGTTGACCGATTGTTTAGTGATTACATGTGAAGGGCTCGTTTGGTACTTACAAAGCATAAATACATAGAAACAATGTGAATCCTCGCAAGTTTAATCGATATGCCACTGAACCAATCTTTCTGTGATCACATATGGTCCCATATAATATGTACTTAGCTTGCCACTTTTCCCAAATCTAAGCACACCTTTCTAAGGGGAAATCATGAGAAATACTCTATCTTCAATTTCTTAAGTTTGGCAATATAAATACTTGTTTCAATGATTACAATGTAAACTTTTGTCAATGAATGAAATGAAGTGTTGAGGTTTTAAGTATTGTATATTCTTTATGATGCCATTTACGAGATTATGTTTCCTCTAACATACCTTTGTCATAAGATATGTACTTGAATATCCTTTAGATGTTTGGGTATACACTCTATGGTAGTGGGATGTTACAATTAGATTATAGGAAGTTTCATCATTCATATCCACCACATAATAATTAGTAAGAAATATTAGTTTATTCACCTGTACAAACACATCCTTAACCACACTATCTAGATAAGCATTAGTACAATCATCTAATTATATGATAACACCAGTTTCTTTAAACTAGCATAAATTTAAAGAAGCATAAATGAAATAAGGCATAACATTAACATAGCCTATTTAATCTTAATGTTGCCAATTTTACAAGGAATGATAAACATCCTAAGTTTTGAACTTAGGAGGTATTTTCCTTTTAAAGACCATAGAAATAATTTCACCTATCCTAATCATTTTACCTCTTAAAAATTGGTTGTTGGTTCATAATTCATTAATTAATTTTGCATACCTTGATGCTTGCTTGATCACATCTAACAGTGGTATATTCACTTCAACCTTCCAAAAAGTCTCCTAGATCTCCTTATCTTGAATAGCAATTTAGGATTTAGGATTTAACTTGGAGGTAGATTATACATTCCTTTCTTATTCAAGCTCCCTCTAAGGATCCTCATCCTTCCTATTTATTTCAAGATGCGATGGTAGTTTTCCTCCTTTATGGACTTGTAAACGATTAATAGCAACTATCATTTAGTTCATCTAGCTCTCCAAATTCTAAAGGTTAAATTCATCTTCTGAAATTAGATTTCGTTTCCTATTGAAACTACTACATATCCTGTTGGAACTACAAAGTGTTAGTTGTAAGAGACTTAAATATATGTTTTAATAACATACCTCAGGTGGGGGAGGAGGCATGTGGTCAAGGTTGAAATTGTTATACACCCTGTGATTTATTTGGTAAACAGTTTTTCTACCTATTCCCTCTATAACTTATTTTTGGGTGATCTCTCCAACCTAGGTTATAGGTTTGGGATTATAGGTTATATTGTCAGACAATTTCCCTTACAACATTGACATATTCTATGTTTCCATCTTGCAAAGTTAGATAACCATCTATTGGATGGTTCACATTTACACATATACCAGAGGCTTTCACTTATGCCTACTCTGTAGCAATTTCTCTAACAAAGATGCTAGTTCATCTAAATAATGTGCTATATATGAACTCATTGGGCACAGATTCCGGAACCCAACTTTGGCTTTATTACCACAACTGTTGGACCCTGCTTCTGGAGCCCAACATTCGGAATCATAAAACATAGGCTTGTGCTTGTTACCATGTATAGTTATTCCAATTAACCCTCATTAGTCATCCTTGGTTCATCTTCATTCTCTGATATCATGAGTGTCTGGCCCTATTTTCTGAATCGTTCTTATACTGAATAAAACATTCTATGCTCAGCTTCCATCTAGCTATTGAACATCTTAGAGGCTAAATTAGAATTCCTCTTCATATAATTTGTAAATCTACATCTCTAGTTTAATCCAAATCAGAAATCATCTCAGTTGGAACCTTACAAATCCAGATATATTCAAAATGCCAAAGCATGTTCAGTAAACTAACATCAGTTCATACTATTTCAACAGATTCCTTTACTTTCTGATTGAACCCAAGTTTATCATATAAACTGGCTACACTTTCATGGCTTTTAATGTACTTTTTGACTCTTAATTTGT
>JANVCQ010000004.1:21292316-21302644 GCA_025531925.1 Erythroxylum plowmanianum
TTCAACAAGGTTTTAAGAAATGGAGTTCATTGATTAAAACCTTGGACTTAAAGAGTCCTTTAAGGTTTATCATTCGAGAACTTAGTGAATTTCACTCCCAAAAGATTTTCTTTGAACCATGATAACCAAAGCTCGTTTTCAAGAGGATTTTATCACATTTGATCATTGTTTGAGTTTTTATTTTTCATTTCCCAAAAAAATCCAAAAATACTTTTTTATACACTTTTCTTTCATTTATTTTAATTTCCTTAGTTTTATCAACAATCCAAAGAGCCCACTCTTAATCAATTAGTTTGCATTCAATGACAATTAGGCTAGCTTAGAGCATTTGCACTAGGTTCTATTTAAGTGAGTCGACCCGAGGTTGCACTCTATATTGCAATCCTTGGAATTAAATTTTTTATTCGGTTTCCAAGGTAGTAATCCAAAGACTTAACCACGCACAGATCAGACAGGAAGAACATCAACGCAAGAAAAAGGTGAACAATTATCTGATGTGCCAATACAAGCTAAGACGATTCTATAGAGAGAAGAAAATGGGGTTCAACAATCATCACAACAAGTGTCTTTGAAGGGGAAGGCTGAGACGCTTCAATCAGAAAAATTCAAACAATCAAGAAGGTCACTAAGATTATTGACCTTACGACAACAAGAACAAAAGAAGCAGAAAGCTCTGATTCTTAGTGGAGATTCTAAGAAGCAAGAGAAACGACAACAACCTACCAGATCAATTGTCTTTATTTTGCAAAGTTAATTAGTAAAATCATCTGGAGAGACAAAGATAAAAAGGAAGTTAGTATTTAAGAGGAAGAAGCCTCGACAACAACTTTCTTCCAAACCTACAGAAGAACAAAAGAAGATGAAGCTTAGTCAGAAAAAGGTTTCTTCATCTGATGTTCAACAGAAGGCACAAACAGTTGAACATCAATTAGTACCTTACAATCCTTCTCAACCAATCAACAAAAAGGATTTGAAAATGAAGATTATAGAAGAATTAGTACCTATTCGAAACAGAAGTTCAATTATTATCAGATAACCTTTTAATAAGATAGTCAAGGTATAAGTGGAGCCTATACCAATAAACGATCAGAAAATACATCTTCTCAGTCATGAAGAATGAAGACTATATGGTATTCTATGAGTTGAGAAGTCAGAACCATATCCAATAAAGATTTCAAAGAATCATTATACTATCTATCCGATTACAAGCAGAACAATAATAAAGATTATTCCAGATATACAACCAAGATGTTCAACCCCAATAATAAATGAAGAAAAAGGGAAGAAGAAGGTGTTTCCTGAAGGGCATGAAGATGATCTTATAGAAGAATAGATTCAAGTGGCTATGAAGAACATAGACGATGCATGTAATACAACTCAACCTGTAGGTGTCTATGTATCATATCACATTTCAAGGGCATCAGGGAGTCAATTTGGAGTTTCTATTAAAGATGAAAGTTTCAAGGTAGTTGGCACTGTGACAGAAGGAAGGTACAGAAGTATCACAGTTGAAGTTATCAATTTCAACTTAGAAACCTTTGTGCATTTAATCATGCATTTCAGACCCTTAGGTTTCATACCTTCAGTCAAAAATGTGTTACACCTTCTTGGGCAATCAATTCTAAGACTACCCAGACCTGATGATCTTGATCTCCTAGAAGGAAATCAAACCTTCAAACTACCCTCAATTAAAATCATAAAGTTAGATGTTTTACCTACAGAACCATCTGTTGTTAAAAACCTTCATCCACTTAGTGAAATATAACAAGATCCTACTGTTAATTTGGAGTTCTTGAAGCATTTCATCAATTGGACGGAAGCCAGTCACAAACAGAAGGAAGTTCAGGAAGCCTTAGTGAAAGAAATTAAGGAAATTCATACTAAAGTTGATGAACTGGGTGACTCAGTGGGTGATCTTCATGAGGAAATAACACTTCTACGTGTTTCTATTGAACAAAACCTCAAGACAATCCGCACTTATATTCAACATATGTTTTCTAAAATTTTGAAGCATCTAAGATGAGCTATCTTTTTTATTAATAACAAATAGGGGGAGAAGAAGAAGAGAAGAATAAGAGAAAAGTGAAAAGTGAAAAGTGAAAATATTGTATATCTTATACATTTCTTATGTTTTTTACTTTGATTATTATTCGTCTGAATATTATTTTATCTTCTAATATTATAATTATTTGTTATCATCAAAAAGGGGAAGATTGTTAAGTCAAGAAGACTTCACTTCTATTAATTTTGATTACAATCAAATAATAATAATCTTAGAAGTGTGTGAATTGTTTTGATAATTTTGTTCAGTGCGCAGAAAAATGTAAGTGACACGTGGTCAACATCAAAAGATGCGTGGTCAACACTAAAAGATGCGTGGTCAACAAAAGAAGATACACATCATCATAAGAAGATACACGTCATTAGAAGAAGATACACGTCATCATAAGAAGATACATGTCTACACCAGAAGAAGCATGATAACAGAGAAGCAACACCAGAAGAAGTATAGTACTAGAAGAAGAAGAAGGAAACTATTCTAGAACGTCAGTCAATTAGTTAGTTGGAGTTAGTTATAGAACTCAACTAATAATGGTTTCTAGAAGATTTAAGAAGCAATTTCTCAAGAAGACAGCTGAAGACTTAGGCTATAAATACTAGTTGTAGTCATAAACTAAATAACGTTTTCACAAGAGAGAAAATCTGATTGTACAATACATAGAGAAATGCTATACTCAAAGTGTGAAAGAAAGAGAGCGAATACATCTATAACGTGAAGCTCAAAAATATCTTTCCTAGAGAGAGAAAGAAAGGCTAGAGCTTGGAGAGACTAAGAAAGCAGATATGGAATATTTTGTGAGAGAGACCTGAAGAGACTCTGCAAGTGTACAAAGAATACTTGTAAAGTTAAAGAGTATAGTGAAATCTCAAACAAACTCTGAGGACTGGATGTAGCCTAAGGTTAAGGGTAAACCAGTATAAAATCATGACTTCTATTCTCTAACCCTCATCTTTTAATTTTCTTGTTGTTAAAAGAGTAGATAATAATTCTTATGATTGCATTACTCATTGACTTTAGTATATTGTGTTTGTGATCATCTGAATTTTGTAAAGAAATTCAAGAAATTCCTAAAGATTAATATCTTTGAAAATTTTAAACAATTTAGCCCCCTTCTTATGTATTTTATATACTATATGTGATTTCTATATTAAAAAGTGATTTACTTCAGGAGGATTTATTTAAAAACAAAAAATAAAGGGTGAGTTAAACAAGCTCAGTGAATGTTATTGTTTCCAATAAAAACATTTATACAAATATTAACCTCCATACAAGAAAACAATTTCTTTTCTTTTCAAGTAATAACCTATGTTCTTACAAAACACATTCTTTTCTTTTCATAAGATTGATGCTTTTGTAAAACAAAATAAATAAAAATTTTCTGAGATCAAGTTCCACTTTTCTTCTAAAGTATACAAAGATGGCAATCAATACTTTTATGAACTTTCTTTTTAAAACATAGCCTATCACTAATTTTTCTTGCCATATGGTACCCTTAGGTGTAAGGCCAAAAAGCTGGTTCTACATCACTTACTCATGCCTAGTTAACCTCTATATACCGATTGTTATAAAGTTTGTTATGCATCGCTTACTTATAACGATGCTATAGCTACATATAAATCAGTGGTTATAGAGCTAGTTCTGCATCGCTTATCCGTAACAGTGCTAACACAATATATACTCCTCACGTGCAGAGGGCGACTCACAAGACATACTGACAGACACAACACCAGCCATGTTAGCGACAGACACCCCCCAAACATTGCGATCCACGTTAAGACATACATTGATTGATATAATCGTATGTATAAAGACTTAACAATGTTCCATAGGCTAAACCACAATTAATACATGAGCGTGCCTCATTTCGATACCAATTAAAAACATGTTCAAAATCCATTTCTATGCTAATTCAAAGCATATGCAAATTTCAATTCAATGCCATTTCAAAGCTTGTGTACATTTTATAGTTTCCAAGTGCATTCAAAACTCAATTCAATGCTAAATCAAAGCATATGTAAATCTCATGAAGATTAACTTTTAAATTCAAGTAGTAGCACTAATGGAATTATTCATAAACATACTTTTCATAGTAAGTTAAAAAACATCTTTAAAAAGTCAATTTAAATACACACTCACAGTTTTTTGTTTATCTAAACCACCCTCACGTGTTCGGTTCTTTTCCTTTATTATTCTTAAGTCTACGATGATCGAGAAAACTTTATGGTCTTACTTAGCTATAAGGGAGACCCCTGAAGGGTTCCTAAAACCTACCAAGTACATCCATAACTTACCACCTTGTTTTACAGATTTTATAACAAAGGGCTTAACCAAAATCTTAACATTTAGTAAGATTAAAATTCTTGTTTTCTTTTCATTCAACCTTTGAACAACTTCCATGTTTTATACATGTCATCTTCTTTCCATTTAAATAATGTGCATAGTATATACCTACTGTTTTCCTTACATTGAACCATTAAACTATGTACAACATATATGCTTCCATTGAACAACAATTTAACCATATATATAGCATCTACATGCTACCAATTAATATCCATCAAATAACATACATAAGATATGGATATACATGTTGTTTTCCTCTCCATTTACCATGCTGTTTTTCTCTTCATTTAACCATGCCTCTACTTGTTCCTTAATTTACACATATCAAACATTCAAATTAGGTTCTAAAGTCTTCTATACATTTGTTCCCCTATGTCTCTATTTTTCATATCATAAAAAATCATATCATTTCACCTTCTAAATATGAAACACATACCAAATATGATAAATTGCTTCAGCACAGGAATAGTATCAGGCTACCATAATCAACCACAATTTTCAATATCATTCAGCTAGAATTAGGTCTATGTCTCTTCTAGATATTTTTGGTACTATGTCTTAGGTTTCATTTACAGTTGGAATCATCCAATTTGGAGTTCTTTAGACTAAGTTATGGCCAAAACTCTAGGAATGTTCAAGGAAATCGAGAATCCTAATATACAATTTCACTAAACATAGTTAGGAAAACTTACCATTTTCTTCAAAATCATGCTCAAACATTTATACAATTCATGTTTCCAACTTAAGCATTCACGTGACTAGCTAAAGAGGATGGACAAGAGTGGTTTAACATACCTAAAATCAGATGGTAGTGTGTTGTCCATTCTTTTTCTGCACACAGCTGGCATTGATGAAGATGTCCACAGTTTCTAGCTTAAACACCATGCTGAATTTATTTCCTAAAGGCCATAACTTGGAAGACATATGTGTGAAGGGAGTAGCTGCAATTATTCGTCAACAATTCTGGTCCAAAGTAGAGCTGAAACTTTGGTGAAGTGAAGGTGGAGCAATTCCTCCATCATCTTTGAACATGCTATATGTTGATGATGGTTGTCCACACGTTGCAATGTTTACTTCCAACAGTTGTCCACTATTTTAATTCTCTCCATCTTTGTTTAATTAAATGACAAACTTGTTGTATCATCCACGAAAATACTTATCTCCCAGGTATTACAAGTTGTTTTCATTGTTATCTCACCAAAATAACATATGTCCACACCATATATTGGCCTCACTTGTAACAATTTTTATGTCCCTCACATCTACTCCTTCATAAACGTGATAGAACAGGGTTTTCATGCATTCTTGTTCCAAAGTAATGAGAACTTCTTCATGTATTTGATAGCTACCACTTAAGGTTCATTCACATGTATATGTATTATTTCTTGTCTAAAATAATTAAATGGCTTAAGAAAAATTTGTCCAATTTTGATAGAAATTCCATGTCCACTTAATAACATGTTACACCTAAATAAATCAACATATAAGTTAGATTGATTAACTTTAAGTATCCATACTTATGATTGATTCTTAAGTCCTTATGTTTCAGCCCAAGAAAACTTCAAATTTACTCAATAATAATTTAAAATAAGATTAATCTTGATCTATTATAAATCCATCTGATTGAATTTATTTTTGGTCCACTTCTATTGCAGTCAACTCCAATATTTTTCAACTATCATTTTACTTTAATAATAATAATAATAATAATAATAATAATAATAACAAGAATAATAATAACAACAACAACAACAACAATAACAACAACAATGACGATGACAACGATGACAACAACAACAATAATAATAACAACAACACTAATTGAAATAAGACCTTCCTATATAGCAAACTTTGTATAAATGTAGAAAAAATGGCACTCAATTTCCTTAAAATGTCAATTGTCTTAAAATCCTGATGATGAGTAATGCTTTTATTCCTTTTGGTTTTCAATTGGGGAGTGTTGACATTGATTTATGTTGAATCATCCATGTATCAATCTTCCTTATATCATAACGAAACAATTATATTCATTAAAGATCGAATCTTAATTCTAAATAAGATTTTACCTACTTATTATGGACCAACTACAAATAATTATATAAATATTAACAAATTTAAAAATTTTAAGTAAAAGAGGAGTGTTATATAAATATATAATTTAAGTGTACACTTCAAATATTATTGAACTATGAATTAAAGAAAAAAAACATCTATTTCAATTAATTAGTTTAATAAAGAACTATAATTTTTTGCCTATATTTAAGTTTTATTTTTATATTATACTAAAACCAATCTTATGCATTTATAGATTATGTGGGTCTCATCATTTTTCCAATTAATGCGTAAGTCTAAATTTTGAAACTACCCTTAATTAAATTTGATAATTTTATTTTAAAATCAATATTCTCAGTTGTTACTAAATAAAGCTCTTGATTTTTTATTTTGTGAAATTATATTTAATTATATACTATATTAGATAGTGTAGATTAATGTCTTACCTATAACTATTCACATTTACATTGACAAAATTAGGCTAGAGGGTTTAGGATTGAAGCCCAATTAGGCTAGAGGGTTTAGGATTGAGGTCAAAGGTGATTGAACTTAATCAGTTTGAGCTCAATCAAACATGATTTAAATATATTTTTGTTTTAAAATTTGCAAATAACATCATTTTATTTAAAAATATTAGGATTCAGGTCAGGTTGGACAACTTGAACTCGAGTTCAAATTTGACCTAAAATATGAAATTAGAAAAAATTCCAAGTCTAATCCAAAGTTTAGTCAACTCAGGGCAAGTTCATTGACTTTAAATTGGAATAGATCAAGTTAGATTATTTTGCCAAGTTGAGACAAAATGAATATAATACATTCATATTTTTAGTAATGAGATTAATTCGTATTTTTAGTAAAAAAGTATACTTCTAATTTTAATGGTTACATTAAAATATGTATGGCCAAAAATGTAGTTTAAACCTTAATGTTTACACCAAAATTTAAGTTGAATCCTAATGATTGTTGGATTTGATGTAATAATGCAAGATCATATTAGACGTATTCAAAATCATAAAATTCATCGTCGTCACAAAATTCAAAATGTGTTGATTTTCCTATTGGCCCATAGTGTTAAAAGTTTTGTCGTAGGAATCTTAAAAAGGCGAAATACATTTTTATTATTCTTGATTGTACCCCAGATTTGAGTCATCAAGAACAAATAAGTTTATTACTATTATGTGTGAATATGTCAAATAAAAAATAAAAATAGAGGAGTACTTTTTAGAGTTCTTGAAGGTAGATGACACATCTAGATTGGAACTTTTCAATGAATTATTAAATGCATTTAAGTCTACTGATCTTAATGTCTATAATATAAGGGGTCAGGGTTATGACAATGGTTCTAATATGAAGGGAAAACACTAAGGGGTTCAAAAACAATTACTTAAAATAAATCTGAGAGCATTATATATGTCAAATGCTTGTTATAATCTTACTCTTAGTGATATGATACATTCTTATGTTAAAGCTATTTCATTTTTTGGAGTTGTGCAACGCATATATGCATTATTTTCAAGTTCTCCTAAAAGGTGAAAGGTTTTACTTGATAATGTTTTAGGCTTAACCATGAAACCATTGTCTAACACTCATTGGGAGTGTCCAATAAAAAGTGTGAAAGTTATTATATTTTCAAGCTCCTCAAATAAAATTGGCTTTGATGGAATTATCTAGATCTTGTGATGATGCCAAGTCAAAGAGTGAAGCGGAAAGTTTGGTTAATGTACTTGAGAGTTTTGAGTTTTTACTTGGTATGGTTATTTGGTATGCTATTTTATTCGTTATTAATATGGTGAGTAAAAAGTTGCAATCTAAATCTATGTGCATTGATGCTACCATAAAACAATTAGAAGGTGTGATGGTTTTTTTTTAGAAATATAGAGATGAAAGGTTTGGCTCTAGGATGAATCTTGCACATTAGATGAATGTAGAGCCTACATTTCTAACTAGGCGTTGTATTATTAGGAAAAGAAAATATGATGAAATTGATTACAATGGAGAAATACAATCAACCAAGGATTCTTTCAACGTTAATTACTTTCTAGTTGTTGTGGATATGACAATTACTTCGTTGATTTAAACAATTAATGACATTTAAAAATATTTTTAGATTCTTATTTAATTAAAAGAAGTTGAGGTCGTTGGATGATAACCAATTAAGAGAATGTTAACTAAATTTACAAAAACTTTTTTTCATGATAATGTGCGAGATGTGTATTTTGATGATCTTTTTTTGAATTAAAAGTGCTGCAAGTGACATTGCCAATTGAGTTGATGTCATCAATTGAAATTTTAGAATTTGTCAAAGCTATAGATTGTTATCTAAATGTTTCAATTGCTTGTAAAATTTTATTGATTATACCTATAACTGTAGCATCAGCAGGGAGAAAATTTTCAAAGTTAAAATTATTGAAAACCTATTTGAGGTCGTCAATGTCACAGGAAAGGTTGAATGATTTAGTTATTTTATTTATTGAGAAGGATATGTTGGACAATATTAATCTTGATAATATTATTAATGATTTTACATCTAGAAGTGTATAGGGAAATTTTTCACAAATCATGATCATCTATGTGTTTGTTAGTGCAATTCTCTTAATGTTTTGCAGTCTAATATTGTTGTTCGATTGCTGCTATTACTAGTTTGTTGTTATTGTTACTATTTTTAGTGATTTTATTATTACTAAAATTTATAAGATATTATTAGCTGATATTATGATCATTTAATATTTTGTTAAGTATGTTGACTTATAAATTGAGCTAGTTATGTATGGATATTAAATTTTAATAAATAAAAATATGCTTTTAAAGTTTACATGTTTGTATATTGTCGATTTATTGGGCTTTTTTTAATTTTGCCCAGGGCCTATAAAATCTTAGGAATGACCCTAATTGTTTTCTTGTAGTGTTCTTTGGTTGTAAGAAAAAACCATTCTAATTGACTAATTTATATCCTATCCTACTGCTCGTCTTTTTCATTGAGGGTCTAATACAAATTCAACTTCCCCAAGCATACCATAGCGATTTTTGCATGGTTATTTTTGATGTGTTTGTAGATTGTCTATTTCTCCCTTCATGGCACTCCAATTAACGTACTGAATTGCTCTTTTTAACATGAAAGCGACACAAGAACATTCATACATTACATGCTCTACTTCCTGCTTAGAATGACCAGAGTAGTTCAAAGAATAGTGATCATATGCAATCTTCCATAAAAGAGATAAAATATGCTTCTGGATAGGTTTTCCTTTTCTTGTTTGGTTCAAAAATAAAAATAAAAATAAAAATAATAATAATAATAATAATAATAATAATAATATAAAAAACACTAATTGAAATAATACCTTCCTAAAATGCAAACTTTGTATAAATGCATAAAAATGGCATTTAGCTTCCTTGAAATGTCAATTGTCTTAAATCCTAACGACGAGTAATGCTTTTATTCCTTTTGGTTTTTGATGAGGGGGTATTGACATATCTATTTATTAAGTACATTTCAAATATTATTGAACTATGAATTAAAGAAAACATATCTATTTGAATTAAATAGTTCAATAAACAACTACAAATTTCGTCTATATTCAAGATTTTTTAATCTTATACTGAAACCAATCTTACGCATTTATGGATTATGTGGTTCTCATTAATTTTCTTATTCATGCTTAAGTCTAAATTTTGACAATACCCTTAATTCAATATCATAATTTTATTTTTAAATCAATATTCTTAGTGTTTACTAAAGGAAGCTCTTTTTTGTGAGAATATATTTAATTATATACTATATTCGATTAGTATAGATGTAACACCCCACTCCCGAGTGACCCGAACCCGACATCGATGGTGATATCCGAGTCCGTGCCCCGCGAGGGTGACG
>JANVCQ010000004.1:21339885-21357603 GCA_025531925.1 Erythroxylum plowmanianum
CACAATTTTAGTAGTGACGGAGGTATTTGTGACGAGAGGTGACGACTTCAAATATTGGTCACTATTACTAATAGTGACAAATATTACTACTTTTAGTTACAACTTTCACCTTCACTAAAAACACAATTTCTTGTAGTGATCCTTATACACTTCTTCTAAGTCACTATTTAGAAAGGCGGTCTTTATGTCCATTTGGTGAAACTTTAAATCATAATGAGCCACCAGTTCCATAACAAATTTTAAAGAATCCTTCTTTAAAAGTGGAGAGAAGGTCTCTTTATAGTCAATACCATCCTTTTGAGTGTAACCTTTGGCAACAAGTCTAGCTTTATTCCTTTCAATGTCACCTTGTGAGTCAAGTTTGGTCTTAGAGACCCATTTACAACCCACTTGCTTTGCACCTTCTGGCAATATAACTAATTCCCAGACTTTGTTGTCATCCATCAATTTCAACTCTTCTTTCATAGCATTGAACCATTTTTCAGAATTGTTACATTCTATGGCTTATTTGAATGAGACTGGATACTTATCAATGCTCAAGTCACATTTATGTTCAAGTGAGTAAACTTCATAGTCACTCGAAATAACTGATCTTCTCTTCCTTACAAACCTTCATAATGCTACTTCTTGTGACATCACTTGATCATTTGTAACTTGAACATCATTAGCTAGTTCCTTATTAATATGTTCAATTTGTGGAATTGGAACATTAACTTGTTGTTCCAGTATATTGCATATCCGTGATGCAACAAGAGGAATAACAGCTGGTGGTATCACATTTGATGTAGTAGTTTCTACTCGACTTGGAGTAGTTTCTACTTGACTCTCGTGAATATCTACTATGTGCAGTTCTCCACTCTGACTGATTGGACCATTCTCAATAAACTGAGCATTACCAGATTCAACTATTATCGTACTATGATTATGACAATAAAATCTATACCCCTTTGATTTTTCAGGATAACCGATGAAACAACTACTAACGGTTCTTGCATTAAGCTTCTTTTAATGTGGATTATAAAGCCTTACTTCTGCTGGATAACCCAAAATGTGAAGGTGTCGTAAACTAGGTTTCCTTCCTATCCACAGTTCATAAGGTATCTTAGGAACTGCCTTACTAGGAATCCTATTAAGCAATCTTTAATGCATGTATCCATAATGAAAACGATACAGAACTATAACTTAACATACTCCTAACCATATCCATACGAGATTCCATCTTTCAGCTACACCATTTTGTTGCGATGTACCAGGCATTGTGTATTGCACACATATGCCTCGACTTGTAAGAAACTTTGCAAATGGACCTAGACATTGTCTATTTTCAACAAATTTTTCATAATATTCACCACCTTTATCAGACCTCACTATCTTTACTTTTCTATCCAACTGCCTTTCTATCTCATTAATAAACACCTCTAGGATGCCTACAGACTGAGAATTCTCATATAGCAGATAAATATAACTATATCGTGAGAAGTCATCAATAAAGGTAATGAAATATTTTTCGCCTCTCCAAGAAGAAATGTCGAAAGGACCACAGATGTCAGTGTGTATTAATTCAAGTAATGCACTACTTCTTATGGTTGGATGCTTTAATATATGTTTGGTTTGCTTGTCTTTAATGTAATCCACACATATATCCTAGTCAACAAAATCCAATTGAGGTAATATGTCATTTTTAACTAACCTTTGTACCCTTTCCTTGGATATATGGCCTAATCTTTTATGCCACAAAAAAGCAGAACATTCATTTTGTGCACTACATTTACTTCTTATAATATGGTCAACATGAAACAGAGATTTAGCAAAATCAACATCAAGATTGAAACATTATCAACAATCAATTAAAGTTCCAGAACCATAATAGTACTTGTGTTTATGCAATGAAAAAACATCATTTGCAATCTTAAATTAAAATCCTACATCATCCAATTTTGTAACAGAAACTAAATTCCTAGTACATTCATGAACATAAAGACACTTTTCTAGATCTAGGGAACATCCAGTATCTAAGATCAATCTGTACCTCCTAATGCCCTCTATCCGTGCCTTCATTCTTTTCCCCATATACAAGAATTTTTCAGTTCCGTTTATGGGCTAAATTGAAAGGAATCCCTGTTTAACACGTGGCACATGAGTAGTTGCACCAGAATCTAACCATCATGAATTATTAGGCACTTTAATAAGATTCGATTCAAAACATACTAAGACATAGTATGTACTTTTCTTTTCGAACCAAGTCTTTCGTTTAGGACAATCTTTCTTGAAGTGACCAGGCCTCTTGTAGAGGTGTCACCTCTTATCTTTATTGATTCGGCCCTCATTAACTTTGTTGAGAGCTTTGTCCTTATCTTTGCCTTTCTTTCCTAGTTTATTCTTGTTGTTATTAGCTCCTGGATGAAATGTAAGATGAACGGAGTGCTCCTTCATTTTCTTTGATCTCCCTTCCTTCTGAACTAACATGGCTTTAATTTCTTGAAGATTCCATTTTTCTTTAATAGTGTCATAATTCACTTGGAACTGACCAAACTCTATAGGAAGTGAGTTGATTATAAACTGTACCAGAAATGACTCACTCACATCGATATCTGAAGATTTCAACTTTGCAGCTAAGTCTGACATATGAGTTACATGATCATGAATGGGTTGTGACCAATCAAACTTCTTGGTCGTTAGCTCACCCATTAAAGTCCTTACTATGGACTTGTCAGCTATTTCAGATTAGGAGTATTCCTTAAGCTTTAACATGAACTCCTCTGCATTATCCGTCTTAGCCATTAATGGCTTCACATTTTCTGCGATTGTTATTTGCATCAAATTCAAACTTAGCCTATTAGACGGTTCCCAAGCCTCATTATAAGACTTGTCAGTTTTAGAACTAGTCTCAGTTATGGCTATGGGCCTTACGCCTGAAACTATGGCCAAGTCCAAATCCATACACCCAGTTGAAACTGGATTTGTTGAAACTAGTCCCTATAGTTCAAACTATTGAACTTGATTAAGCCATTTCCTAAGACGAACAAATTAGTAGATGCTGCACATATAACATATAGCCCACGCATTAATGCTTTGAATAAACCTAAATGGATTCAAACTAACTAATGCACTTTGATTATGCATTTAAATTCTCCTTTGGGTGAAATTTAAATACATGGTAATAACCTATTCTGATGCATATATATAATTTACTATAATGGACAATTAATCATATTCTAATCAACATGCATGATATCTTTGGATATACAATCATATTAACCAAATATGTTGATAAAGTCCCTTTAATGTCATTAATTATAAGCAATGATCCACCTTTGGGTGACCTCCTAGCATTATAATTAATAATCTCAATTGTTCAGTTCAACCTTTGTATCATTTAACATCATATCATAATAAACAATTGAAACAATCACAATTAAATGATTAATATTTTCAAGCTAGGCCACTTTGGTGACTAACAAGCTTTCCATGCGATAAACATTTAATTGAACAATTATCATACATGACAAATTTTAATTTAATTAGTTTGGTCACTTTGGTGACTAATAAACTATTTTAAATTACGATTATGTCATGTAGTACATGCATCATATAATAGGACAATTTAATTCCAAATATTTCATAATATAAAATAGTCAATGTACCAAAGAAATATATACTATGGCACTGATTTTCAAAATTATATTATGTATAAATCAATTATGAATTAAATAATCCATTTTAATTGGGCCATATACATTTATTAACTCAATTTTTATTTATTTATTTTTTAATGGCCCAAAAGCTCAAAACAAATCAGTTTTGGGCTTAGAAGTCCATCTAGAGCACGCACCCGCGTCTGCCAATGAAAGACAGCGTCTGGCGTGTGTAGTTCCTCTAACGTAGCATCTGACACGTGCACTTTCTCATACGCTGTTTCATTTCTGTTTTTTTTTAACTAACATCTTCTTTCTTTTCCATGGATTCTTTGTGCAAATTTATTCCAAACTCTTCTTTGGGTTGTTTGTACATGAGACGTACAACGTTGTTTGTATCGGTTGTGATTACACGATACAAAACCCATGGATTTTCTCACTTTAAACCATTCAAAAATCACTTTCCATTCCATTCATACCAACACTGAAGGTTTGTATTTGTATCTGGAATTTTTTATAAACAATTCATCCATAACCGTTATGTTTCGGTTACTATAATGCCAAAAGATGATTTCATTTGGGTTTGTTTTTTCGGTACTTATTTATGGTGCCATTACTAATCCAGATAACAAACATTCAGAAAACAAAACAAAAAAAAACGAAACAAATGTTGATAATGACAGACAACAAATAATGCAACACATACATATCAACACCAAAGGTTCATTTCATGTTTGTGTTTTATTGTTGTATTCCTTTCATAGCAGTGCATCGAAGAAAGTAAGGCAAAAAAAAAAAAAACAGAATCATGCAACATTCTCATCACTAATACAATAAACAACTATGGTGGACAATAGACAATCATGATGCAATACCATGGCTTTGATACTAATTGTTAGACATTTATGGATCGATACTTGTAGACATACCTGTATCAATGAGTTCTTGTTCTTTCTGTAAAACTTTTTATTTCCTCTCTTCTTCTTTCTTTAATGTGTTTTTTCAATAGTTCAGAATAACTATTTAATAAGTTTTTAAACTTACATAGCACCACTTTGTCGTTTGGGAATTAAAAGAGAGAGGAAAAGGGTTAGTGACCCAATTGAGATCTATTATTTAATACTCAATTACTATCATTTTGGATGCTTTTCATGGGACTCAAATCTATAAATTACATGAGACATTAAATAGTCTAACATCCTAAAATGATAGTAAATAAAACGTTTATTATATTTATGTTAAAAGTACTTAATATTTTTATTTCAGAGTGTATTAATTACTTAAACACTAATTGACACTAATTTAATAAATGTACCCAATGAGTTATGTTAAAATAACCTTTGTATTAGCTAAGACAAAGTCTCCAACAATTTTTTTTGCTGCAAATCGATAATTTAATTTCGGTATTTTCAAATGTAAAAAAGAAAGATGTAAGATCCACTTATATTTAAATTTTAATAAAAAGGTTACAATAGTCATAGTTTAAGAAAATATAATAATCAATTATTTATTTTAATGTATTTTTAGTTAAAAATATTAATTTATTATTTGTATCAAAACTTTTAATTTAGTTTATTAAGACCATAAAAATTATTACAAGATATAAATTATTATAAATTAAAGAAGCTTTATTGTACTTCTAAAACTAATTTTTTAGATAAACTATTTTTAATTTCAAAAATAGTTTGAGAATTAAGGCAGTACATGGTAATGGAATCCTTCAAAATCTGAAATGGTGATTACAAATACCTTAGCAGAGACGGAGTAACAGAGAAGATGGATAAAAAAGGAGTAAAGGGAAAAGGCAATGGGACTGACTGAGAGCAGTCGCGTGACGCGCATTGTCAAACTAAACGCGTATGGAAAATAAGGAGAAGGCTGATGAAGGGTAAATAATAATATTAACAGAAATGGACGATGGCAGGTGTGATGATGTAATTGGCGCGTAGGTTCTAGAAGGCCCGTTGAAGTAGGACTCCGGAGAGAACGTGGAAGCTCTCAACTATAAAAGGAGGTACTCATGGTTCTTGGTCCACTATATTGAATTCCTTCCTTGCAATATATATATATATATATACATATATATAGTGGCCTAACCCCTGCCACAAAGCCCAACCTCTCGAATTTGTCGGTTCTTTCTTGCAGGTGTGGTCTCTCTCCCTTTCTCTCCCTCCCTGTATCCATTTTTCAGTTTATTGAGGTTCTTAAGAATGTGAGATCTACGTTGTGGCTTGGCTTTGCTCCTGTGATTCTTGGATTTCTTTTAGCGTCTTCTTCGCTCGGACCGGGGGTTACTCTGTTCGTAATTTCTGAATTAAGGCTTTCTTTGTTGAAACTTGTGATAGAGTTGGGTACCGAAACAAAAGAAAAAAGGGACTTGTTTTGGGGTGATTTCTGAATGAACTTTTGTTGTGCTTGCCAAGGGAGTCTTATTTGTCGAGGGTGTTCTGTGTTAGCAAAGTAGGAGCTTTGAGGACTTTTGGGCTAGTTGTAGTGTTGTTTGCCATTATATTGGTATTCAGCGTTTAAATTTGCTTTTCTAATTCCTTGTCCTACCGGTGTTCATGAACAATTGAAATCTCCTGCTAATGGAAACTTCTCTTTTTGGCATTCTTATGCAACATGAAGGTGCTAGGCTTTGCTCTACGTGGCTTGAATGTGATGTCTAATTTCATTTGTGACAGGTTGTCGACCGTGGTGTATAATTCAGCAGTGACCCAAGTTCTCTCACGTTTTGGCTGGAAGAAAATGGCAGAGGTATAAATTTCATGCATTGTCCTTTTCCTCGTGTTGTATTTGCTGGTTGAATCGACACCTCATTTACATACTGGTCACAGGAAGGGCACAGGGTCACCTTGAATGTGTATGATCTCAGCCAAGGATTAGCACGGCAGCTATCCATGACATTTTTGGGGAAGGTTATTGAGGGTATTTGGTATGGCTTTTGTCCTTGAGGAATTGAAAGTTGTTTGATATGATTATACCTCATTTTTCATCTCATGGCCAATAGAGTATTCTCCACTTCTTATGTGGGTGCACGGTCTCTGTTGGCATTATTGTCTGACTTCAATATTTTCCATTTATTGCCTATGTCAGCTGTTCTTAGGTGTTGGTATAAATTGTAGGCATTTTCCATTTTAAAACTATCACCTAAGCCTTAAGGATAGAATGTAATTAGAGTGTATATAGTTACCACGATTCATGTCATATTGATTAATTTGTGTTCGGCAGGCACACTGGAATTGTGGTGTATGGTAATGAATATTATTTTGGTGGAGGTATACAACAAGCTCCAGCTGGAACAACACCTTATGGTTCACCTATTAAAGTGGTACATTTGGGTGTCACACATGTGCCGAAGGATGTATTTGAAATGTATTTGCAGGAAATTAGTCCCCGGTATACTGCAGAGACTTACAGTTTACTTACTCATAACTGCAACAATTTCAGTAATGAAGTCGCTCAATTTTTGGTGGGTGCCTCAATTCCTGATTACATTATTCAGCTCCCTAGTGAAGTTATGAACAGCCCAATGGGTGCTCTAATAAGTAAGTCCTAGTATTTCTGATCTCTACTTTCTGTAATTTGGTCTCTCATTATTGATTGGGAGAATTGCTACTTTAGAAGGGTGAATCATAGCAAACATTGTCACTATGATGCACTGCAGCAAATTAAATTTGTGTTTAAATTTTGCAGATTTTGAGCAAACTGATGTTTCACTGGACCGATTTTTGAATGTTGTCATGAACTTGGTCCCTTGGTTGTGGTGGTTGATGCTAATCAATAGTGATTATCATATGAAATCTTAACATAGTTGAACCTCTTTGATCTTTTCTTAATTTTATTTTTGTTGTAGTGCCCATGATACAGAATCTGGAGAGTACACTAAGAGTTGGAGCTGTCCCACAAGTTCCACAATTTCGACCACCTTCTGTGGTTCAACCTTCACCCACTGCAGCAGCTATTGTTAAGAAATCATCGGATAATATTGAAGTGAGATCTGAGGATCCTAAGTCGGATGAGCCAAAGACATCTGGGAACTCCGTGCCACCTGCTGTCAAACCTGCAGAAGTGAAAGAGAAACCCACGGTTAATGGAATTACTCAAGACCCTCTTGGGAATGCACGGAGCAAGGTGCAAGAGGAGATTACCCGAGAATTTGCAGCAATCATGACTACTGGTACACTGAGTGCAAGTGAGGCAGCAGCTCTTGCAACTAGGAGAGTGATGGAAAGATATGGGTATTTAAATGTTGCAGCAGCATCGCAAAGTTAAGAATTCATCATCCCTGGATGCTCTGAAGACTTCTGCCCTGTGGTTTTGCACTCACATAACCAAATCTTCACTCTTTCTTTTTCTTTTTCTTTTTCCTTTTTAAGGTTCGTAACAGAAAAGGTTGACAAAAGAACTTCGCTTCATTCAACATTTAAGGGCTTATGTTACATCTCATTGTGGGAGGCCCATACATACTCCCTCGCATTGCTTATATATATAAACAGGGATAGTTCGCCTGAACCTATTTAATCTTCCATTTCTGTGTCTTGACACATTTGGCATTAAGTCTCACATTTGGCATTAAGTCTCATTTTACTCGATTTTATTAGTCCAGACAGAATTCCGGTGCTATATATTAGATGGCACGTAAGTCTCGATTCAAGTATAACTAGACTGATAACGGCACACATGCCAAGTTTTTGAATTGGAAAATTATTACTTTGGTTCATTTAATAAAATAAGAGAATTTATTTTAAAATGTCAAATTGTAATATTTTTTAAGAAAGTGATCAGTGCAAAATTTGGAAAATAGTTAAGGGTTTAGATCTTGGGAGTTATTTGGCGCGCCAGACTTTTTTTTGTGCACGACTTTCAGGATTCAAGAATTTTAGATAGTTAATACATCATTGGTATGTGCCAATAGTAGCAAAGACTTTTTTTGTGTGCACGAGAAATAGTTGAGACTTTCAAGGTTCAAGAACTTTAGATAGTTAATACATAATTGGTATGTGCCAATAGTAGCAAGTGGTTATAACGTGGAAGTTGAAAAATAGTAAGAGGTAGCTAGAACGTGGAAGTTGAAAAAATATAGAAGATAATTAACAAAATATATGATTGAGTTAGGAGTTAAAGAAGTTACTTGATAGAAGGTAATTAACAAGAAGTTAAGAAGTTATTTGAAGCGAAAGTTTAGAACGTGAAAGAAAGAGCTTCAAATACTTGTAATCTATACTACAACCTCTCTCTACTTGGAAATAAGTTTAGTATTTCCACCTTATACATACGACTATTAAAAGGTGGCAGAGGCTTCAACCTCGTTGGAAGGCCTTCCCCAGGCCTCCCATATGGTTATGGAAAAAGTTAAAGGAAGACTTCTCAGCTCTCTCCAAGGAGTTGCTTCTACTAAAATATGGAGATAAGAAAGCAGGGCAAAATCCAAATGTTAGAAGAGGTTATGAGGATCCTTGCCTAGTGGGAGCTTGGAGGAATAAGTTTCAAATGTAGCATAACACGGGAGCCTTCATGCATTACAAGAATGTCATCAAAGATGGTGTTATTTCCCCTCTTGTGGAGCTGCTAAAGGTAGGCGGTAAGGCTTGGTCTACAACCTTAATAGGTTTTTTCAGGTCCAAATGTCCTACAGTCCTTGTTATGAATGCTTGGGCAAAAGCTAGATGGAGTAAAAAAGGGTTAGTCAAAGTAATGCTAAGAGAGGATGACACGATTTTACTCAAGTTTTCAGACGATTCCAACTTAAATGAGATTGTTGAAAAGGGTCCATGGCATATTGGGGATCAACCTCTTCATTCAAAAGTGGAGGCCTAGATTGGAGCTTGATAGGGGTAAGATTGATATGCTCCTAATGTGGGTTAACTTTCGTAATCTGCCTATGGAGTTATGGACTATTAAGTGGCTGAGTTTTTTGTCTGCTCCTTGGGAAAGCCATTAAGCATCCTCTCAAACCATAACCATAGAGAGAATCGACTATGCTAAGTTCTGTATAGAAATAAAGAAAATTGCTCCTTTGCCTAATAGCTTACCTATTTTAAGATTAAGTGAATATGGAGAGTTAGAGAAGACTGATATACACATTTCTTACCTTTAGAAGCCTAACAACTCTTCCAAGAAATGGGTCCCCATCGGTATGAGTTTTTTAAAACTTCCCAATATGAAGATTTAATGGAATTTGAACACAACAATACTCGTTTAGGATAAGACATTGCATATGACACTAAAGTAGGAGATGAAGGGCCTACTAATAATGCTAGTTTAAACAACTTACATAGCTTGGTGCAAGTAGAGGAATTACCTCAAATTGATATAGAAGATGAAACAATTGATGGAGGAGTATGTTTGAGTATATAAATTCTCAACAACTGGAGATTCCTCATTTTGAAAGGAAACAACTTGAGGCAGTAACAGTTTATAAGGAAATGCCCATGGAGAAAACTGGAGATGAAATGAATTTTATCACTAGTGCAGGTATTAAGGAGATTGCTTCGGAGAGTACGAAGGTAGATAGTAATATTTATGAAGTAGAAGCCATTCCTAAGTTAGGGAGTAATAAGCTTAAGGTTGTAGCTAACTATAAAGAAATTATCCTGGAGAAAACTAGAGATGATATAAACACCATCAATAGTGAAGGCATTAAGATGGTTGTTGCTAAGGGTACAAATGCAGATGGTGATATTCCTGAAGTAGAAGCCACTAATCAACTAAAAATTAAGAAAATTTGAGTGCAAAATAATAACAAAAGTAGAAAATCTGCTAGGAAGAAGGGAAACTAAATTCCAAAAATAAGGGGGGTTGTTGATACGTGTGCACCACAAAATAAACCTAATTCTACACAACTAATTTTATAGCAGTAGTGAGTAGGGATCGTATCTATAGAGAGTATCTGTAAAGCTTTTGTAATGAATGGAATCATTGTTTAGGATATGGGGGGCTTTGGTTGGAATCAAAAGATAAAATAAAGTAAAAATGAGCTAATAAAAGTAATTCAAATTAAACAGTGAGAAAATGATAAAATTGATGAATGAGTTTGGAATCTGGTTCTCGGATCAATCTCAACCTACACACCAATAACATACTTCATTGTCTTGTTATTCTCATACCTCTCTTAAAAACTATTAATTGTAGACTAATAATAAGCTCTGTTAATATCAGTTTTTCCTTAGGCCGTGTTTAGTTAAAACAAGCTCTTTAACTAAACCTAGCTATTGAGCAACTTAGAACAAGCTCTATAGATTTAATAGGATAACTGCATTATAGGTTAGGAAAATAGATTAATCAAGACAACAACCATACAAGCTTGGGTTATTTAACCAAGGTTATGTTATCCCTAATGATTCAATACCATTAGTTGTCACAAATGAATCAAAAACATAACAATTATGTATTGTATTCAATATTCTACCAATGGGTAGCATAAATAATCCCTAAAGAGATAATGATTCAACATTACACAATGAAGAAGTGCTCAAATATGATGCCTGACATCGATTTCACCTCAGTATCAGAAGAAGGAAGCTTAGCCCTCCATGGATGCCTAAGAAGTAGGAGTTTTGTTTCCCCTCTTATCCTCAAAATGATACATACTTGTTTGGCCACTCAAATGTCTACTTATAGCAAAAATTAGGGATTTGGGGAACGATTGGGTGCATGATCGTGCATCCAACAACGCAACCAATTAAAATTCCCAATTCATGAATGTGCGTAGTCGTGCAATTGCATTGTATGGTATATTCTTCTTTTTATGACATTTTCTTATCCCATCATTACTCTAATCCTTATTATTCTTGTTCCGCAATGACAATTGAGTTTGAAATCAAGATAAGCATCTCAAGGAATATGCTTTTAACTCATTTTAGCTCTTGAACTTCCAAATCATACCTAATACAAAATATGAACTGAAATGAGTGATAAGTGTAAATTGCATCATGTTTTAGGGAATAGTTTGATATATGTTTAGCCGTTAATTTAATCATTTAGTATGTGTTTAGGTTAGAATTATGTTAGTTTGTTAATATTTATGTTTTAAGTATTTTATGGGTTAGTACAAAGCTTAAATATTATGATTTTTATGTACCTTGATGTGTTTGCTAGTGTTTTAGGGTCAACATCGAAGAAAGGAGGAGTTTTGGAGACTTTTTGCCTGAAACAACAGCCTATGATCATGACAGAAGCTCCGTATATGTCCTACGATTATGGCCTGCATGCCACGATCATGACAGAAGGCTCAGATGTGAGCCACGATCGTGGCCTGCATCGTGTAGAGCCATAGACACTCACAAACATCAAGTTTTGAGAGATTTTTTGGACCTTTCGGATCCTAAAAAACCTTAGGGTTACCCAAAACATAAAAGGACATAAAAAGAACAAGAAGAGGAAGTGAAAGAGCTTTTTACGTCAGCTACCTTGAGAAACTTTAGAGAGAGATCATCGAGAGACAGAGGAAGAGAAGAAGGAAGAGAGAAGAGGAGAAGAAGCTGACATGAAGTACTTCTCGGATCAGGAGGTTTCTCGACATCACTGTCTCCTGTCCTCCATTTTAGATTGTATTTCATATTCTTTTCAATTTTATTAGTATATAGAATTGGATTGAACAGTTAATGATAGGATCCAGAATGTCGAGTATGTTATAGACTCACGTTCAGAATTTTATTCTTGAATGAATGAGAATCAGATTGTTTATTTGGATATTGTTATGGTTTGATTATGCTATTGCATAATTCGATAATAAAATGAAAGAGTGAATCGAATGAAAAACGATTAAATTGGACTAATTAGAGTTAGGTGATTTAATAGAAATCAAAATTAAATTAGATCGATAATTTATGCGGAGAGAGATCTCGTATAGGTTTCTGATATTTTACTAGAGAACTTTAGAACTACTTAGGGTTTTGGATATGTTATAAATTGAGAGATTACAACCTCCATAATTTGATCAGAGTTTATGATTTAGGGTTAATGGTTATAACTCGAGAGAGAGTAACTAACCCTAGGATAGTCTAGAATTAACAATCCAATAATTCATAATCAATTAGGTTAGTATTAAGGATAGGTGAAATTTCCTTTCTTTCAATTGGTAATTTCATTCGGTTGGTTCTTAGGTGTGTTACAAATTGCATAATAATTAGTATTTTCGTGTTTGATTCTTAATTTCACTGATTGAATTAAATTCTCGTATTAGTTTCATTGTATCTTAAATTTATGTTAATTGTTTCTGGCCTTAGATTTTAGGATTAGGTTAGTTTTCTCCTGGTGGGATTGACACCTTTGGTACTACACTAATGAATCGTGTGCTTACAGGTTATCGAGGGTTAATAATTAAAACATATATATAACCAAACCCTAATAAAGTATTTGGTGCCATTATCGGGAAGGTGATTAGTTTAGTTCTTTAGTTTAAGGCGTTTTAGTTAGTTTTTTTTAAATTTTCGTTCTTTCTTTCTATTTCTAATTTCATGCTCTTACAAGACACAAGTTACAAGAAGTTCGAGTCATACAACTGAAACCCTAAAGCTAGAGATCACTAGATTAGAATGATTAATTAGGAAAGCTTGACACAAAGAAGAAAAAGAAAATGTAAAAGGAATAATGATCGAGGAATTTCAACAAGATTTTAATCATGGAGTGAACCAAGGACGTCAACAAAGAACCATTATGGATCTCATGAGACCAAGGTTTAATGCGACTAACTAAGCAGTAGCTAGGCCACTCGTACAAGCAACCTCTTTTGAAATTAAACCAGCTCTCCTAAACATGCTTCAACGGAATGTGCAATCCTATGTACTAATGAATGAAGATCCCAAAGCAATTCTATGGACTAACGAAAGAAGTTAAATGGGAGACTGAGAACAAACATGAGACAACATTACCCCCATCTATTGAATCAGTTAGTTAAGAATTTCGAGGATAAAATGTCTTAAAGGAGGAGAGTTGTAATATCCCATCTTTTGAATTATTGAGGGATTAAAGTCTTAGATTACTGAGTCTCATGAGTTGCATCATATAGAATGAAATTGGTACATTTATGACATGATTTTATGATTACATTCATATGCATAATATTAGCATACATATATGAATTGTGAGTTAGACAAATTGCACTCAATTGACATATTTCGGGGTATGAAACTGAAATGAATATGCATTTCTAATGTCTTGTACTTTTGTTTACCAATGACAAGAATTGATGGATTATAATTAGTAACTTGGAATTAATTGTTACAATTGAGAGATTGATGACTTAAAATATACATTTAGTCTAGGAAAAATGCCAAGTGGCAAGACAAGTTGTTACATGAAAAATTAGGAAGACTAAGCCTATAAAATGCATGACATTTGGTATGGAAAATTAAGGGACAAATGACTTAGAGGTTGAGTGACAAATGGCAATACATTTAAGTGATGATTGGCATCCAAACAGAAGGACTTGTGTACCATTTAAGGAGAAGACATGTAGCTTGCTTCCTTATAGGATAAGTGTCCTTAAAGAAGGAGACACTTATATTAACTAATTTAACGACACACATATATGGTAGAGTCTTTCCTTAGATGTTTATACTATAATTCATTCTTCTTCCTCCCTCACGTTACTGAAATACACACATAACCCTCACAGCTTTGAAATTTTGCTTTACTTCTGTTTATAGTCAATTTAAGATCCATATAAGATTCTGCTCAAAGATAGTTATAATCTACTTATTAAGTCAAGAGGACTTCACTTCTATTAATTTTGATGACAATCAAATAATAATAATATTAGAAATGTATGAACTGTTTTGATAAGTTTGTTAAGTGTGCATAAAAATGTAAGTAACACTTAGTCAACTCAGAAGATGCGCAGTCAATGACAGGCGATATATCTACAACAGATGATACGTCAACAACAGATGATATATCAACACCAAACGAAGCACAACACCAGGCAAAGCGCAACACCAGACGAAGCGCAACATCAGACGAATCGCAACATTAGATGAAGCACAACTATAGATAAAGCGTGACACTAGACGAAGCACAACACCAGACGAAGCGCAACTACAGACGAAGTATGATACCAAACAAAGTGCGATACCAGACGAAGCGTAATAATAGACGAAACGTGATAACAGAAGAAGTATTATTCCAGACGATATAAAAGGAAGATATTCTAGAACATCAGACAATTAGTTAGTTGGAGTTAGTTATAGGAATCAACTAATAACCGTTTCTAAAAGATTCAAGAAGCAGTTTCTCAAGAAGACAGTTGGAGACTTAGGCTATAATACTAGTTCTAGTCGAAGACTAAGATAACATTTTTACAAGAGAGAAAATTTGATTGAACAATACTTAGAGAAATTTCGTATTCAAAGTGTTAAAGAAGAGAGTGAATTCATCTATAACGTGAAGCTCAAAAATATCTTTCCTAGAGAGAGAAAGAAAGGCTAAAGCCTAGAGAGACTAATATAGCAGATAAAGAATACTTTGTGAGAGAGACCTGAAGAGGCTCAGCAAGTGTAGAAAGAATACTTGTAAAGTTGAAGAGTATAGTGAAATCTTAGACAAACTTTGAGGACTAGATGTAGCCCAAGGTTTGGGGTGAACCAGGATAAAATCGCATCGTCTATTCTCTAACCCTTATCTTTTAATTTTCTTGTTGTTAGACGAGTATATAATATTACCTACGATTGCATTGCTTATCAACTTTAGCAAAGTGTTTTTATGATCATTTGAATTTAGTAAAGTAATTCAAGAAGTCTCAAAAGATTAATATTTTCGAAAAGATTACATAATTCAACCCCCCTTCTTATGTATTTTACATATTACACCTCATTTCTATATTAACAAGTGATTTACTTTAGTTGGTTTCAAAGCGAGGTTTTCAAGAAACACTGTCACAAAGTGAGGATAAAGATCCATGGCTGAATCACATGTTTTTATAGTTGAAGTTGGCTTGGTCACAAGACCTCCTGCATTCAATGGTGAGGATTATCATTATTAGAAGGATATGATGCGTCTCTTTATAGAATCCACACATATTGATCTTTGGGATATCATCGAGAATGGTCTATATACACCAACAGACGATGAAGGCAATATCATCTCTTGTGACAAACGATCAACCGATTAGAAAGCTGGATTTCAGTTAAATTCAAAGGCCAAGTTCTTTCTAAGTTGTGCCCTAAGCAGAAGTGAATATGATAAGGTTTATGGATGCATATCTGCAAAGGAGATGTGGGATACCTTAGCCTTTGCACAAGAAGGCACAAATCAAGTGAAAGAGTCCAAGATCAGTATTTTAGTTCATCAATATGAGTTGTTCAAGATGAAAGATGAGGAGACTATCGATTAGATGTTTGGACGATTTCAAACGATCGTTAATGGGCTCAAAACTCTTGGGAGAATCTACGATAATCAAGATCATACCAAAACGATTCTCAGAAGTCTTCCTAAAAGATGGAGACCCAAAGTTACAACAATACAAGAAGCCAAGGACTTAAGTAAGTTGAAGCTAGATGAATTGCTTAGTTCACTGAAGATACATGAAGTAGAGCTTGCTGCAGAAGATAAACCTAGAAGAGATAAATCTATCGCATTAAAGGCTGGTCAGAAGAATTAAAAAAACCAGAAAAATAGAAGCACATCTTCAAAAGCATTAAAGATTGAAGAAATCAAGAATGATGATGCAAGTGAATCTGATCAAGATTTAAGTGAAGATGATGATGAATTATCCCTCATTTTAAGAAAGATTAGGAGGATGTGGAAAAAGAAAGAAAAAGGAAATAAAGACTTTTGTTTTAAGAAGAATAGCAAAGACGAAGCTAAGAATGAGAAAACTTTTATCATCTACTACGAGTGCAACAAACCAAGACATTACAAGTCTGAATGTCCATTGCTCAAAAGAAAATAGAAGAAAGTTAAAGAAAACAAAAAGAGCATGATGGCAATGTGGAAAGATTTGGATTCGTTCGAATCTGACTCCGATTCAGAAGCATCAGAACAAGCAAATATATGCTTGGTAGCTAAAAAGGAATGCGACGATAAGGTAACTTCTAACTTTAACGAACTTCAAAAGGCATATTTAGAATTGTTAGAAGATTCATATGCTATATTGAAACAATATAGGATTTTGAAAAAGAAATTTGTTGAAAGCTTGAAGAACATGGAAGTGTTAGAAAAAGAAAACGTCTGCCTTAAGAAACAAGTAGACGACATGAGAAAGAAAGTAACTGTAGATAGACCTGAGGAAATTAAACAACTGAAACTAAGGATTAATAGTCTTTCAACAAATTTATCAACATTAACTGAAAGTACAAAAATGATGAATGATATGATTAGAAAATATAGACATCTAAATGATAACAGTGGTTTAGGGTTTACTAATAGTAATATTCGTCATAATAAGAGTTTTGTTCCTAACAAGAAGAAAAAGAAACAATATTCTTATTATTCGAGGAATAATTGTAAGTCTAACCTCAAAGGACCCAAGAAAATATGGGTACTTAAGAAAGACATAATATGTACTATAGATCTCATTTCTTGGAAAAAGAAGCCAGCACCAATGGTACTTGGATAGTAGATGCTCGCGACACATGATGGGAAGAAGGTCTATGTTCCTAGACTTCCAAAATAAGCAAGGAGGATCAATAACTTTTGAAGACAACCAACAGGGCAAAATAGTTAGAATCGACAAAATTGGTAAAGATTCATTTGAGTCTATTGATAATGTTTTGGTAGTTGAAGGATTAAAGCATAATCTAATTAGCGTAAGTCAATTATGTGATTATGGCTTTGAAGTATCCTTTAATCAAAATTTTTTTGTAGTAAGAAACAAGGACAGTTCTGTATTCTTTTATGCCAAGAGACGAAACAATCTCTATAAGATTAACTTAGATGATTTGAAAGGTCAAAATATTTCATGTTTTATATCAACAGATGAGGAAAAACTGATTTGGCATAAAAAGGTAGGTCATGTTAGTTTTAAACATGTTTCCAAGTTGGTTAGACATGATTTAGTAAGAGGATTACTAAAAATAAGTTTTAACAAAGATTTCTTTTGTGAGAGTTGTCAAAAAGGAAAGCAAGTTAAAACATCTTTTTC
>JANVCQ010000004.1:21383759-21396654 GCA_025531925.1 Erythroxylum plowmanianum
CAGTCAAACAATCAACTGGCTTTTAAAAAAAGCTCTTCTCAGAAAAGCTCTACTGACAAAAGCTCTACTGATAAAAGCTCAACCAAACGGGTCCTAAAGGGGCTCTGTTAAACGGAACCTACTGCCTCAATATATGATGGATGCTAATGGCCTAAAGGGCTACTATATGCCTAGACAAATATGAATGCTGTGTTCTATGGAAGCACAGATATTTCAAGATCTGTAATCTATCTAGAAATGAACAAAGTGAACTTCGAAGTTTGGCCCCTACCCTTTTCTTTCGCCATCTCCTTCAGATTTTCAGAACAAACGAGAACGTAGAGACTTCACAAGACACGATATGCATACAATAACATTGTGCAAGGGGATTTTGTCAATTTCCAGTCCACGCCCTCTGGCTTTTTCTCTCTTCCTCTGTAATTTTTCTTCTCTCTCATTTTATTTTTGCTAATTGATATCCAGTTTCCGTTTCTCCAACTCCCATCCAACAGGCATATTCAATCCAATCTTAAAATTTGAATCAAAACGCATGTCAATTGTTAGACTTAATGAATCTCACCAAAACGAATTCCATTGACATTGAAACATCAACAGGCATATTCAACTCTCACAACTGATCTGTCTAACATTGACATTGGAACAAATCCCAAACATTATTATCTCATCTATTATGCCTAAAGTGATACATTAACTTCAACAGCCGAGTTGGTCAAAACAATGTTTTTCGTATTATCAGCTTTTGGGTGGTCAAGAGTCTCCAGACATGTAAAGGTCTCATAAATATGAGATCCCTCAAATCACCATGTGACTAACAAGAATTGAATAAATGAATCTCTTTCCATTTTCCCTCTTCCTGTCGTTGGGCGCAGCGGGTGTATTTTGTGAAAAAGAAAAATAAAATGAGCAAAATGAACACAGAATATTTAACATAGTTCACTCTAGACTTTGGGTTACGTCCACGGACAAAACTCAGAATATTTCTTCCACTATTACAAATAGTAAGTATACAGAGATAAAACTAAAATAGTGGTTCACAAAGTGTTTCCCAACCTAAAAATACTAACCTCACTATTTTATCACTCACCAACCCTTTAAAAATATATTTCCCAACTTCAGAGCATTTGATTTGCTCTGGTTTACCTTCTGTATTTGTTGTTGTGCTTTTTTCTAAAGTGGAGAGTGCCTTATATAGGCACTCCACCGCGTGAGGCAGCTATCTTTTTTTTCTTTTCAACAAATGATGCATGTCGGTGCTGCAATATTGGACATGGAGTCCCTCCATGTGAGAGGGACCCATATCTAACAAATCTCCCCCTCCCGATTACATGGAGGGCTCTATCAAGTCTGCTATTGATCGACAATACTCGAACTTACCTTTTGGTAGAATCTTGGTTTACATATTTGATCCATTTTTATCAGTATGGATCTTTTCTAATTGTAATTGTTTCGTCTCTATCACATCTCTAATCCAGTGATATCTCACATCAATGTATTTTGATTGTGAGTGAAACGAAGCATTCTTACCAAGGTGAATAGCGCTATGATTGTCACAAAATAGCTTATACTATTCTTGCTTGATACCAAGTTCATTAAAGAACTTCTTCATCCATAGCAACTCCTTACAGACTTCCGTTGTTGCAATAAACTCTGCTTCAATTATAGAAAGTGTAACACACTTCTGTAACTTTGACTGTCATGCCACAACTCCCCCTACAAAAGTAATCAAGTAACCAGATGTAAACTTTCTCGAGTCAACATCTCCAACCATATTTGCATCTGCGTAACTAGCTAATACATGTTCTGCTTTTCCAAAACATAAGCATATTGTGGACGATCCTTGAAGATACCTGAGAATCCACTTAACTACAGCCCAATGTTCCTTTCCAGGATTTGAAAGGAAACGACTCACAACTCCAACTGCATGAGCAATATCTGACAGTGTACAAACCATGGCATACATCAAACTTTCAACTGTTGAAGCATATGAAACTCTGGATATTTCTTCCTTCTCTTCATCTGTAGAAGAGCACTCTCTAGAACTCAATTTAAAGTGATGAGCAAGAGGACAACTAATCGCTTTAGTTTTGTCTAGTTTGAATCTCTGAAGCACTTTATAAATGTGCTTCTCTTGTGACAACCATAGTTTCTTGACGCTTCTATCTCTGATAATCTGCATGCTAAGAATCTGCTTTGTTGATCCCAAGTTTTTCATGGCAAAAGACGTATCTAACTGTTTCTTTAGATTGTTGATTCTAGAAACATTCTTACCAACAATCAACACATCATCTACATAAAGCAATAAAATAATGAAATCATCATTAGAGAATTTCTTCACAAATACACAGTGATCTGAAGTAGTCTTATTGTAGCCTTACTCCCCCATAACAGACTCGAACTTATTATACCACTGTCTTGGTGCCTGTTTTAGACCATATAGACTCTTCTTTAGTCTACAAACATAGTCTTCTTTTCCCTTTTTCACGAAACCCTCTGGCTGTTCCATATACATCTCTTCTTCCAAATCCCCATGTAGGAAGGTAGTTTTGACATCATTTGTTCAACCTCCAGATTAAAACTTGCAGCTAGCCCTAGCACTGTACGTATAGATGTCATTTTCACTACCGGTAAAAATATCTCGTCAAAGTCAATAGCTTTTTTTTGACTGAATCCTTTGACCACTAATCTTGCTTTGAATTCTGGACACCCATTTATTCTTCAATGCTCTTTTGCCTTCTAGCAACTTCACCAGCTCGAATGTTTTATTCTCATGCAAGGATTTCATCTCGTCTTGCATGGCATCTTTCCATTTCTTCTTATGTTCATCATTCATGGCTTCATCAAAGCTTTCTGGTTCTCCCCCGTCAGTCAGCGTTACATACTAATCAATTGGATATTTAGTAGATGGTTGTCTATTTCTACTAGATCTTCGTAATGGGACTGGAGAATCTTTAGGTGTCGGTGGTTGAATGTGAACACCATCATCATCCTCTGGTTCAACTTCATTGGGGGCATCTGCATTATCAGTTTCTAGCTGATCATTCTACACTTCATCTCCAACTTGTCTCGGCATCACTGTTGGAGTATTCAATCGGAAGCTTGTTGAGTCATTATCGGAGCTTGGAACTTCCTTCTCCACCTTATTGATATCTTCAATAGTTTGATCTTCAATAAACATAGCATCACGACTCCTGATAAGTCTTTTCTGCATCGGATCATAAAACCTATAGCCAAATAGATCTTGACCATAGCCAATGAATACACGCTGTCATGTCTTGACATCAAACTTTTTCCTTTCATTTTTAGGAATATGGACAAAGGCCTTGCAACCAAAGACCCGCAAATGATCATAGGAAACATCGTTTCCTGATCACACCTTTTCTGGAACTTCATACTAAAGATGAACACATAGTGAATGATTTAATGCATACACAACTGTAAATAAGGCTTCACCCCAAAATGCCTTAGGTAACTTTGAATGTAAAAGTAGACATTTGACTCTTTCCATCAAAGTCCTGCTCATCCTCTCAACTACGCCATTCAATTGCGGTATTTTTGGTGGTATCATTTGATGTCGAATACCATGCTCTTTACAGTAAGCATCAAATAATCCGATGTATTCTCCGCCATTGTCTGTCCGAGTGCACTTCAACTTCTTCCCAGTTTGTCTCTCAACTAAGTCATGAAATTGTTTGAACACATATAGCACTTGATCTTTAGTCTTCAGAGTATAGGCCATGTTTTTCAGGAATGATCATCAATAAAAATCACAAAATACTGTGCGTTACCGAGTGACTTTGGCAATGGTCCGCACAAATCTGAGTGAATCAGATCTAGAACATTCTTCATTCTAGATGGAGGAGAACTCTGGAAATCCTATTTTGTTTCCCTACTAGACAATCTACACATTTCTTCTGATGTATCTGATTTAGACCAGATAGCATATTCCTTTTTACAAGCTGACTCATCCCTTTCTTACCAATATGGCCTAGTCTTTTATGTCACAAATCAACTATATTATCATTCTCCACTGTATTGATAACATCACTAGAGAGCTTTGCCTGCATCATATATAGTCTTGAGTGCTTCTAACCTTTGGCCACTACTAAGAAGCCGTTAGTAAGCTTCCATTTTTCGCTTCCAAAAGTATTTCAGAAACCTTCATCATCTAGCCTGTTTACAGAAATCAAATTTAGACGCATATCAGGAATGTACTTGGCATCTTTCAGCAACAGTCTTGAACCATTCACTATCTCTAAAGAAACATCTCCTTTGCTAACAATATTTGACAGATTTCCATTTGCCATCTTAACAACGCCACAATTCTCAGGTGTGTATGATGAGAAAAATTGTCTGTGAGATGTAACATAAACAGTAGCTCCACTGTCAACTATTCAACTTATTTCTTGTGACACCAGGCTGACTATTTCTATATCAATAACAAGGTTGAATATATCAACAATGTTACTTTGTTCATCATCACTGCTTTCGTCTTTCTTCACATCTTTGCCTTTGTCCTTCTTCAACTTTCGGCAAAATTTCATGATGTAGCCCTTCTTCTTGCAATAATGACATTTTACATTTGCATATCTGGTTAACTCTCCTCTGCTCTTGTCTCTGGACTTTGGACCTCTGGATTGACTCCTTCCTATATTTTCTGTAAGCAAAACATCTGAATGTGACGAAGAGGCTGCAGACTATGATTTATGTCTCATCTCTTCATTTAGTATACTACTTTTAACAGATTCCATATTTAATACGTCATTTGGTGCAGTATTTGTCAAAAATACCTTCAAAGTCTCCCAAGACTCTGGTAATGAAGCTAGCATCATTAGAGCAATCACATCGTCGTTAGAGCAATCACCTCGTCATCAAACTTTATGCCTATCTTTGATAACTGATCAACCATTCCTTCCATATTGTTTAAATGATCAGCTACAGAAGTACCCTCTTGGTATTTTACCTGCATTAATTTTGTCAGATAAAATAATTTGTTGTTACCGATCTTTGAAGCATACAGCTGCTCCAGCTTATTCCACAGCATTCTTGCATGAGTCTCGTTACAAATGTGATTGTATACATTATCATCGACAAACTGTAGAATATAACCACATGCTCGTTCATGCTCAAACTCCCAATCTTCGTTGGACATCTCCTTCGGTTTAGTTGTCGAAAATATCAGCAAATGCATCTTTGTAATCATCAAAAGATCCTTCATCTTAGTTCGCCATATACGGTAGTTAATACCGTTTAAATTAATCATTTTGCTCGTCTTCATCTCCATTTGTCAAATTAAGTCAAATTTGAGAAAATCGACCTCAAAGATGGAACTAGGATGTCAAAATTTGATAGAAAAGATATCTTTTAAATTTTCATCATGGGATCGAAATAGTGTCGTCAGACCCCACTGGAATAATACCATAGGACCCAGTAAATAGTAACTTGTGAATAATGCTCACCAAAATAATATCGTCAAACCCCACTGGAATAGTGTCGCAGAACCCTATAAATAGTAACTTGTGAATAGTATCGCGGGATCTTGTAATTTATTAAAACAACTTAAAAGTATTATTCATCACCTTTGTCGTTTTACGTCAACTTTTCAAACGGATCATGCCAAAAAATTCATTGTAATTTTGTCTTCCCGATGACGTGCTTCTTTTCAAAAAGTACCTTCAATGAAAGCACAACTCTGATACCACTTGTTAGGCACAGCAGGGGTATTTTGTGAAAAAGAAAAATAAAATGAGCAAAATGAACACAGAATATTTAACATGGTTCACCCTTAACTTTGAGTTATGTTTACGGACAAAACTCAGAATATTTCTTCCACCATTACAAACAGTAAGTATACAGAGATAAAAACCAAAATAGTGGCTCACAAGGTGTTTCCCAACCTAAAAATACTAGCATCACTATTTTGTCACTTACCAACCCTTTAGGAATATATTTTCTAACTTCAGAGCATTTGATTTGCTCTGGTTTTCCTTCTGTATTTGTTGCTGTGCTTTTTTCTAAAATAGGGAGTGCCTTATATAGGCACTCCACCGCGTGAGACAGCTGCAAATTTTTTCTTCTTTTCAACAAATGCTGCATGTAGCACCGATTTTGGTGCCGCAATGTTGGACATGGAGTCCCTCCATATGAGAGGGACCCATATCCAACACCCGCTGGGTTCAGGATATCAGCTGTCCTAGCTGCATACTTCTCCAGAGTCTCTTCATACTCTGGATGTATTACAAGTTTCAGATACAAAGCCGCATAAACAAGCAGCTATTACCATAAAACAAACCAAAAGAAGAAATCAGCAATGTTTTAAAGGGTGAATTTCAAAAGAAGAATCATCAGGATCTGTTTGAATGTTATGTGGCTATATTCAAACATGCCAAAGAAGGGAAAGGCAGACAGACCAACCAATATAAAGCTGCAGCCTTCCTCAGTACCAACTAAAAGGAAATATGGCTTTTATGTATGTATCTCAAAACATATAATTATTAATAAAAGAAATCTATTCTGAATCAATTTAGTTTACCAACATAGTTGAATAGATTCATCCAATCAACACTTCTTTGGTCCATGGTCAAATGCACTGGACATTCAGAGGATAGGACACAAAATTTTAACCCTCTCCAAGGCATTCTTCTTCGCACTGAAATTTTGATCCAATGAAAAACATAAAATTCTACAAGCCTGGAATATCAATTAGATCAAGCCTACCTCACTAGCTCCTGGACTAGTATTTACAGCAGAATCAATGTGAAATCGCCCATCTTGGGATTTCACATCCAAAGTTGTATATTCCTCTTCGACATTTATTTATGGTTCAGGTGTTTCAAAGTTCATCATACCACTGCTGAGAAACACCAACCTGCAAATGTACACAATGCATGTAAGTTGTAGGAATACAGAAGCTTAACAGAAATCAAAAACAAAAAAAATCAAAGGATGGAAAGATATGGATGCAATATAAAACCTTATTTGGGGATCCTACTATGCCCTCTACTCCTTGGACTTCAGTAGCAGCCCCTCTTGCTTGCCACCATATACATTCTTCACTTAATGGTTCAACAGGCTTGGTACCAATAGGGATATCTATGTTCAACCGTATGTCAATCCTGCCTGTTACAGAAGAAAGGCAAAATATTTCAAGATTTACAGAGGAACAATTAGCAATGAAACTACATATGAGTAAAGGAACCAAAATTACTCCTTATAATTAACGCACAAAAAACATATGCTACCTAGCAACAATGTGAAACATTGAGTGTTATCGATGAACGTTTTGCAGGCACTGTAAAAACACCCAAACCAACTTGCATGATGAAGGTTCTAAAAATTACACAAGTCTACATAAAACTCCCACCACAGCCAGAATAGCAGAGACTGATTCGTGGACTACTTGGAGGGAATTTATTTCTTTCGATACGTTATAATTTACTGTCTCTGACACATATGCCCTCGTTAGCTTTCTTCAACCTCCTGCCAAGAGAACCGTTGATTGGCAAACATACAGGACGCTTCCTTATACCCTCCTGTTGTTAAAGCTGTGCTCATTCAATTCTCTCCTCTCCTCTGCGCATTGCTCCTTTCTCTGGCAGGCCTCATATACTAACGTGGCTTCATTTTAGTTTTCCTAAGTCCTTTGCTTTTTCGTTTTTGCCATTCTCTTGCTATTTTCTTATTAGTATTATTATTATATTTATGACTATTATTTGTAGTTTTATTATTACTTTTTTATTTATATTTGAGTTTCTTATTAGTTTTGGTTTCCCTTATTATTATTATTATTATTATTATTATTATTATTATTATTATTATTATCATCATCATCATCATCATCATCATCATCATCATCATCATCATCATTATTATTATTATTATTATTATTATTATTATTAGTTTTTTTCTTAATATTGGTATTATTATCAGTATTAGTTTTAGTTTTTGTTTTAATCTTAATTTTGGTGTCAGTACTAGGAGTGTCTTTTTATTTTACTACTATCATTACTATTTATCCTAATTATATTTTATGTCTTTTCATACTCTTTAATTATTTATTGATTTTGTTTTTGTTGTATTACTATTTTCTTATTAACATTATTATTCTTATTATTTTTATTTTTATTAAAATGGTACCACGCTGCATAGCCATCGTTCTAAGCTTCACAAGTCCTTTTGTTTTTCACACTTCGTTACATTTGGTGCTTCTTTATTACGCAAACAAGCTTCTCCTTTTAAATCCCATCTACCCTGTCTTTTTTTTAATTTATGTATTTAATGTAATTTTTATCTCTTTAATAATTTTTTCCTCTGTACCCTGCATCATATTTATCTTGTCTCATTTACATGCGAGTCTACTGAAAACAGCCTCTCTACTGTGTAGGGATAAGGCTGCGTACTATTAGACCTCCTCAGATCCCGCTTTATTACGAGACTTCGGACTGAGTGACGATGATGATGATGATGATGAAACTAGACATATACTCACACATAATAAACTCTCTCTAGAGGAAAGGAAATCCAATAAGGAAATCCAAGGAACTCAAAATTTGAAAAAGGAACGGTTGAACAGGCTCCAGCTTCTCTACTTAGCTTCAGTACACTCCATGCAACTTATAGAAAGAATCGGTGAGATAAGTAATAGACCTAAACCAAAAAAATGGTTGAATAAAAAAGAGAGGAAAAATAAGTTTGCTTATTTCCTGCCTGTGTCACACATCACTATGTGATCTTGAAAAGTTGTTAGGGATGGTAAGAGACTAGCATATGAAAGCCATTTTAGTGAACAGTTGGCATCAGGTTGCAATTGGAACCAATTTCTTGGCATCTGTGTCAATATGGATTCTTTTTCCATGATCAGTAGTCCACAAATCTCCGCAATGTTCGCATGTCCTTTCCAGGATAAAAAAGCAAATGCTAAACATATATGATTGACTAATATTGGAAACAAGGGAAAGTTAGGAAGCAATTCCAAACCTTCAATTTTTTTCTTTAATCTCTCCCAAAGCCAAAACCATAATCCATAGAGTTTCAAAGTTGCAAATAGAAGTATAAATCCTAATATTCTGACAATAATGCTAAAAAAAATTAACAAGGCATTTAGGTGAGAAAAAGATAATAATCATTCAATCTCACGGCACCTTCAATCAGGGTCAGAAATTGAACACATCTGGAAGGAATTGAATGCATTCACTACAAAGCCAATCCTTACAACCTACGGAAAATTCGAGAGTTTTGGCTCCTAAAGCTTTAAATCAATTAGAATATTGGCTTTTTCATGTTAATTCCTGTCATATCAAGTAATAGATTTTTCATTTTAAAATGTCATTTCAAGTTTGTTGGGGCATTACATGAAACCTTTTTCAATATTCTGCTTTAGGTTAAAAATCAGAATAATCTAGTAACTCAAAAATCCTTGTTCATTACCCCTCCATGAATACTTATTCAATAAATTGGTTTAGGTCAAAAATCATAATAATCTAGTAACTCAAAAATCTTGTTCATTAAACCTCCATGTCATTTTAGACCTTTTGCTCCTTTTCTATCTGCTTTGAGTAGAGACAAGAACGCCTATAGAATTTTCTACGATTGAGTTTTCTTAAAGAGAAAAGGGTCTTGGATTCTAAGATTTGCTGCTCTACAACTGATCCCAAATTCATGCTTTTAAATCGATCAAGATTGTTAAAGCTGACCGATCATAATTACTTAAATGTCCCATTAACAACGAAGAACTGAAGTTTTTAAGGGAGAGTGAGTTTTTTTATGTCAATGCATTATTGGGAAAATGTTCACCTCTTTAAACAAACTGAGATTCCATGGGCCTTAACCTTTTCCCTTAACTCGGAGGTTGGTGGGATTTGAGAAATAAGTGCAAGAGGCAGTCAATAACTACCTAAGCCTCTAACAAAATAACATTGGCAATGAGTTGAACGAGCGATGAGAGAGGACCTAGGACTAGTCTTTACCTCAAGAAAAAAGAGCATCTTATTCACCATATGGCATCATCATCATCATCATCATCATCATACTCCGAAGTCCTGCAATGAAGCAGGGTCTGGGGGTCTGATAGTATGCAACTTTATCCCTACATAGTAGAGAAGCTGTTTCCAGTAGGCCCACATGCATATGTGACATGATTATAAAGATGTAGGTTACAAAGAATAAATACGGAAAGACTGGTAGTACATCATAAATATACCTGATGGTGACCATAATCTGCTATTACCTTCCACCTTGCCAAGACCAGCTTTTCTCGATGCTAACTGCACTATAAGTCTTCCCTGATTAGTGCCCTAAGAGTGCGACAATCCCACGATCTTATACGCTACTAGTAAGAAAATTATATTGCTAATAAAGAAGGAAAGTGAAAAATAAGAAATTCAATAAATAACTAAATACCACTATTAATAACACTACAGATAACTATCCGATAAAGAAATAAAAGAATAGTAGGGATACCAAAACCAAACTACTCATACATGTAATGCTAGGAATAAAATTAATATTAAAAAAAGTAGATAGGCAGGAACTTCAACAGGGAAGAAAAACTACAAGCATGTAGAAGCAACAATGACCATGAAAGCCTTGGACCAATTGGGGATAAGCACAAGCAACCACGCATGGCAAAGCTGTGGCGCCCAGTAAGCCACAACTGTTTGGTCATGCAAGTGATGGTTAAGGGAAGGCCGAAGGTGATTCTATAATAAAATTCTTTTGCACAGAGTTGATGAGAAAAGTGGAAAGTAAGTTCATGGGAAATTAGATGGTATTAGTGGACGCGTCAGCTTTTACGGCAGACTACCAACTGCTCGAAGAAAAGATTGCTTCTGGAGCATGTCAGGTGGCTCAAGGCAGGTAACGAGGGAAAGTATGTCAAAGTTAGACCCTATAGGCAGTTTAAAAATAAATAAATAAATAAGTAAAAAAATAAAAAAAAATTCGATATCACACAACAACACCGAGCCTCGTCGTCGCTGAACAACTAGACTATTTGAATCTAACAATAGCTTACAATCTGATCTATCCCACTCTAGCTCTTTCAAGAGCAAGATCGCACGTTACGTACTATGCTTCGTGGCTTAAAAGAGAGTTTACAGAGGAGAGTAAATGGTCATGGTAGACGAGATAATAGAGAACTCCTTTACTCGTGACCTTCATCTTCAACTACGCGAGAAACCCACTAGCTTCATCTCCTCAGAGGGCTTGACAGTACCAGAACGTACAAAACTCCAGAAATAAAAGACCGAACTGAACATTGGGACGATCCCCCCTTAACACCACAAACTTACAAAGACACACAAGGAGATGTCTAAGAGACCAGCTTTCTAACCAGGATAAACCCCATGACAAACGGATAACTTGCACTAACACTTTAAGAAGCACGGAGTAAAAATGCATACCTAGGAACTGAGCCTGGGGCTGAGGTGGTTTCCGTGTGCCCTGCATCCAAGACAAAATCAATAAAAAAAAAGAGAGCAGTTACCTGTCAGCTAAGAAGGCAGTGGTGTGGAGGGGAGGTGTGTTTGACGAATGTACTGAGCTCTAACCACCAATTCAAAGCCTTAAAAGAGACCCTTAAGCCTTACACTAAGCTCTCCGCCTCGTCATATTCTTCTTCTTCTTCTTCCACGCAAGGCCCGCAACCTTCAGCACTCCCCAGGAAGCCACCAAAATCCTCTCTTTCACAGCAGGTTCTAGTGAAGGTAGCCATGGATCTCCACCAAGGTCAACAATAATTTCAATTGATTAATGCAAATTGAATCGACAACCACAACTCTTTCTATACTGGTGTTGATAATATAAACACCAGTTCTTCTTTACAAATTTTCATTCAAAAATTGAATGGAAGGAATTATCTTGAGTGGTCTCTGTAACATCCCATCACCGATGGGAAGGGTAAATTGGTAATTTGGAATGGGTTACGAGTGTGTAAACGTATCTCGGCATGGTCATGCCTAATACGGCCTCCATATATGCATAAATTGAAATTTTTGCATATGCACATGATTGTACATGCATTCATAACATTTTCCCGGCATCTGTGTTTATTGTGAAAAATGTGTTATTTGTGTTTGAAAAATTAATTGGAGTGGTTGTGTGTTTCATATTTTTAGGGAATTTCAGGAATTTTTTCTGAAATTTTTCGGGGTACTTGCCCGGACTGGAAAATTTTCAACTGATTGACTGAGTGGGTTTTCGGTACTGAAAATGACTGGCTGATGGTACTAGATAATTAGAGGCATGATGTTATGATTTATTAAATTAAGCCATTTGAGTTTAATGAGAAATTGGAGTAGAATTTGAAACCGGAATAAAAATCCGGGACAAGTGGCAAGTGACACTTGTCACTTGCCTAAGGGGTCTAAGGATGATGATTATCCATTCATCCATTTTGGGAGAGCTTCCACGTTGCTTTCTTGGAAAGTTTAAAAAAGAGTATTGTTTTTAAGGCTAAGACTTGTCTCCCACGACTTTCAAGTTAGAAAGTTAAAAAGAATGTTGTTTGAATGCGTAAACTAGTCTTCCACGACTTCCAAGTATCCAACTTTTAAACATCTCATTTGTTTCATTGCTTTTTCCCTCCTTCAGCCGAAAACTACCTACTTCCTCCTTCCTTTGTTGGCTTGTTCCTCCTCCATATTAGAAGTGTTGTCTTCTTGCTTGCTTCTCTTCACTTACAAAACTAACCCTTAGCCTTGTGATAAAGATGATTTGTGTGTGTTTGGGAGTGGTGGCTGAAGGTGAAGTGGTAATGTAGAGATTGGTGTTTTTGTTTGAAGATTTGGAAACTTAAAGCTTGAAGCTTGGAGTTTGTTTTAGGTGAGAATCTTAGTTCATGTTCTTTCATTTAGTAGATAGAAGCATTTATTATGATTTATGTGCATTAATGTCATAAAGC
>JANVCQ010000004.1:21409535-21423299 GCA_025531925.1 Erythroxylum plowmanianum
TCATTTTCTTATATCATAGAAGAGCATCATTTTTCTCACTAATTCTATCAGGTCAAACTCTTAACAATTACTCATGCATGTAACTCATACATATGCATCTTGACTAAGGATCAATTGCTGCTGCATGCTAAAACATGTCAAAATATATAACTTGACACATATTTCCCAAAATGGCCATGTAAAATCTCAATTCTGGGCTCTGATACCACAACTGTTGGACCCCACTTTTGAAGCCCAACTTTCGAAGTCATAAAATGAGTGCTTGTGCTTGTTACCATGTATGGTTATTCTAATTAACCCTCATTAATCATCATCGGTTCATCTTCATTCTCTGATACCATAAGTGTCGGGGCCTATTTTCTGAATCATTCTTATACTGAAGCAAATATTCTATGCTCAACTTCGATCTAGATATTGAACATCTTAGAGGTTGAATTAGAATTCGACATCTTCATATAATTTGTAAAACTACGTCTCTAGTTTACTCCACATTGGAAATCATCTCAGTTGGAACCCTGTAGATCAAGATACCATCAAAATACTGAAGCATGTTTAGTAAAATATCCAATTCCTACTCTTCCAATTGATTCCCTCACTTTCGTTCAATCAAAACCTTTTTCCCCTGCCAATTTTTGTGGAAAGATAGCATAATGTGTGAGGAATCTATTGTCTTAAGAATCACTTCGTTTAGAGGTCGGATAACAAAGATTGGGCTGAAGGAATCAAACAAGGTTCCGTCCTCTATCATATTAAACCTATTCGGGACAAATGGCATAACTTGCACTAGAGATATCAAATCAAGGTCATTCTTAAAGGGTTTCCAAGAGGACTTCAATATATACAACTTTTATGAAGACATTGAAGTGAGATTTTGTCATATAAAGGGTCAGAAATGAACCAGACGATACATTATGAACAGTGACCAGAAGAAGGTTATGAGCAGTACACAGAAGATATCTTGCAATTGGCGTAGCTTTCTCTAGAGACATCAGATTAAGGTTTTCTTTGATATTTGGAAAGAAAACTTCAAGATCTACAACTTTCATGCAGACCTTGAAGACAAATTTGATCATCTATAGGGTTAAAAATGGGACCAGACAATAGGATCAGATGAACCCAGATGAAAGGTTAGACAAATTGGAAAAATGGTCATAACTTTCTCTAAAGAACTCAGATTGAGGTGTTCTTTAGATAGTTTGAAAGAGAGCTTCAATATCTACAACTTTCATGAAGACCTCAAAGACAAATTCGATTGTCTACAAAGTCAAAATGGGATCAAACAATAGGATCAGATGAACAGTGCACTAGACGATATGACGTCATCACCAGACGATATGACGTCACCAGACGATACATCGTCACCAGACGAAGCGTCCTTACCAGACGAAGTGTCCTCACCAGATGATACATCCTCACTAGACGAAACGTCCTTACTAGACGAAGTGTCATCACTAAAGGATACCTCAGCAGATGAAGCGTCCTTACCAGACAACACCTCATCACCAGACGATACGTCATCACCAGATGATATGTTCTCACCAGATGATGCGTCCTCACCAAACAATACGTCATCACTGGATGATAGTCCTCACCAGACGATGCGTCCTCACTAGATGACACGTCATCACCAGACGATACGTCCTATACTCCTAAGCATCTCCACTTATAAGGACCATAACTTTTGACTTCGATATCTAAAAATTTCATACTTTATAGCGTTGGAAAGCTAGAAAGACAAGCTACAATTTTCATAAAGATAACTTGTCAAATTCATACTAGATCAATCCAGATTTTGCCCTAAAGTCAGAACACAAATTTTTTTCCCTTATGGAAGACTTGAAATTTTGCACTATACAAACTTGGAATGCTCTCAGCATAACCATTCCGCTATCAAAATGATTTCTTTAAACTCTCAAGTCTCAACTCATTTGTCTCATCATCTTTAACTACATCTGATTAGTCATAATTCTTATCTTCCTTTCCATGACATCTCACTTTATATATATATATATGTATATCCACAATTTATGTTCCAAAATCATCATCTCAACTTGATTACTTCTTCACGTGTGTTTAATTTCAACTCACGTCATCCATGCACCATTCACATTTCATTAACTTCAAAAGAATAAAATTTTACAAATCTTTAATGGCATTTCAAGCCACATTACATCATCGTCTCAAAATCTCAAATTACAAAAGGTCCTTGAACAAACAAACTTGTTGCTTTCCCAAAATCAACGCAAACTACAAAATAAGCAAATTTGGAAAAATGCCCTTAGGCTCTTGATCACTTAGTCTCTTAGCTATCACCTGAAGATGGGATAAAAAGGGGGGTGAGCTTGAAAGCTAGTGGGTAACAGCTTATAATGGAAAAACAAGCAAAACCTTTGAAAGCATTTACTTGTTGTAGAAAGACACATATTTCTCAAATTCTTATCATATAGTCAAATCCTTAAACTACAAAACATGAATGCATCAAACTTGTTCATAGATCATAAGCATATAAGCACATCAGAATGGTTTGGGTAGATCCAAAACAAAATGTACTACACATTTTTTCTAAGGGTCCTGTGTAACCGTGAACAGAACGTACTAACGTAATCTCACATAATGGTTTTGCGTAGCTGTAACTATATGGGAGTCCATAAAGGAGCTCCATGTCACTAGCGGGTAGGCGGGAGAAGCCTTTAACTTGATCAACGTGCACGTGACTTAACTTAAGGAACCACCACAAGCCCACATAACATGTAATTCATGACTTGTAAACTTGTTGCCCAAAATGGCACTTTTCTTAATCTTGACTATTCATATACATGAGATATTTCGAAAATATTTCCGAGAACATGATTCCATAAATATGTATCTTTTCACAAAACTTCATCTTCAAAATCTTTTCACATATCAACACAATTCATATATCGAACATATAGTAGATTTTCAATTCATTCAAGAAGCGATAGATGCAACATTTATGATGCAATTGAAATCATTAAACTTTCTTGATTCAAAGAAAACATGTAGTGGCTTATTTAATTTATTATAAATATGTACCCACCTTGATTTCCTTGCTTATAGGCTTACTCAAAATGTCTTTACTCTTGCTTCTCTTATCTGTCTTGATTTTCTTAATTCTTCGCCAAATGACGAGATCTTTGGCTCAAATAGAAGCTCTTCTCTTCCTTTACCTTTTTCACTTCTTGAACAACCTCAAAATCTCTCTTGAAGGTCAAGAAAATTGAAACCCTAGCTTGTTTTCTCTTCTTTTCTCTTAACCACCGAAATCTCTTCTTTCTCTTTCTTATTTCTCTTCTTCTGTCCCAATTCATGTTTTCTCCTTCTCTTAAATGTAAGACCACATTTTCCTCTTCCAATCCTACCCTTAATGAGTGTGCAATGTCCATTTTACCCTTCCTTATATGCCTTATGTTATTTATCCTTAAGTGTCTTGCTAAAAACACCCTTAAACATTCTTATAACCTTAACACTTTAATTCCACTTACCCATTCAATAAATCTTACTAACTTTGACATAATAATTAGCTCGAAAAATTTAATCTAACAAAACCTCAAAAATTATTTAAATCATGGTTATTCATCAAGAAAAGAATTCGGGGGCCAACATTAACGACCCTTACTAACAAGATATGTCAACGACATTAGGAGAAGCTTGTTTAACTAACAAAACAACGTCATTTCTTGAAGATAATAAAATGATGTCATTTCAACTAAAACTCAGATCTCTGTCTCTTCTCTGGCGATCATTCCTAGAATCCCTAATATGTAACCTAAAACCCCCCAACGTTCATAAAAGCGTAATTTTGTGCGTGGGTGCTTCTTCTATCACAAAGTTAATTGCTCCATCAAACCAACAAGCATTTTTTGTGATTTCATGCATAAGTATTTCATAAGAGAGTGATTTCTGCAGATGCAAGCCTTCGATTGCTTAATTTATATCTGAAAGCCTTCAGTTGCTCAATTTGGAGGAATCAAAGAGAACTACACTAGTATATCTCTTTCAAAGTTCTCTAAATGATTAATCAATAGACTTTTTAAATTTTGTGTTGATTTCCATAAATTGATTCTACCAGTTCAATGGATAAGTTTGGATTTTTGGTGTTCTCTACAAGAATATGTTGATAACTTCTTCAATTGTTAAGTTGTTTGGTTTTGTCAAAGTCTATATTAATCTCATGCTATGAAGTTGCACAAAGAGTCATCAATCATATAGTACTCTTGTCCATAATTTGTAGAACATTGTAACAATGGAGGAATAAAAAATATCATGTTTCGATGAAGGAACTGGTGTTTGCAAACAACTAATGGGTATTTCAATACCTCTTTCATACACTTGCTTGACATCAAGATTTCTGGTCCTCTGGCATCTCACTCTTCCTGTCACTGGATTATGGTCCCTACTACTTTCATCAGTGGTGCTTCCTTATTTTGCATTGAAGAAGTATGCAGATGTCTATAGTGCAAATTGCCTACTTTTGCAGTTCTATAAAACTAACGTACACTAATCCAATTATATGCCCATATGAGTAAGTACTAGATCTTCCCCTTTCAATTCAAACAACTTAGCGTCATAGGCTATATCGAAAACTAAACTTTTATTAGTTTGATTTTTAGCAAAAGGATATACCATTGATCTTGCAATAGGTTCTTTTCCTCATGTTTCGTTAATGCCACCATTAGACGTAATTAGCACTTATGAACTGACATGGGATGAAGCAGGAGGGAGAAATTATGAGCTTTTATTATGATCTTTAACATTCTTTTCCTTGACATTTTCAATGGATAAAACTAATGCTTCGCCCTCTCCTTCATTCCCATAACATTTGGATGAAAATGTAAGAGCTGATACTTATTTTGTATCCATAGGTTGGTGTTCTTATTGAGGAACCCTTCTCAATGTTAGCCCTTGACGAGTTTTGCAATCTAGTTAAGAGCAACATCTAGGAAGTTCAAAGTGAGAAAGTCATTTAAGAACAACTTACGATGAAAAGAAAGGATCATTCTTGTCACCATTCAAATGGTTGGCCCAATTCTTAAGTAGACATGAGTACTCAAGTTTGTGAAAAGACACCATTCACAAACTTGAGGATTGAAAAAGAAACCACTCAAATTCTACAGAGCTTCCAGTCCACCTTACCTTTGGAAGACACTAAAAAGGACATTTAGAAACATATCAAAAACTTTTTATGGTTCGTGAGATAACGACCCAGTAAAGACAAAATGGATGATAGGCAAATCAAGCCTTTTATAGATAGACACCCCATGTAGAGTGCCACATGCCTATGTTCTCTATTTACACAGCTATGTGTATTAACCATGTAAGTCTTTGGAACTGAGTGAAGGAAGTGAAAGGTGAAGACATACATGCCCATCTTTAGAACTTACATAGTTAATCATGTATCTCTTTATGATCATGTACATCTGCCAATGATGCAATGCTGAAGATACTCAGTCACTTACGTAGCCATGTATATGATTGTATACGGTATAGAAAAACCTATTTCATCATATAAAAGAGAAGATATGTAGGTTTTGCACATGTAAGCAACTAAAACACTAAAAAAATGAGAGAAAACACAAAGAGATCAAGCAGTATAATATTCTCATCCTTTTATGATTATTTTTGGGATTGGTTTAAGAGTTTGTTGATTCACATATCAACTTTGTTTCAATCCTGAAACTTTATAAGACAAGTTGTGGCTATGGGGTGAGATATTAAACTTTGTAAATCTTTATTTGATTTTAGTAGATTTGCTTATTGGTTTGGTCCATGGTTTTTCCCTCGATGTTTTTTTATTAAGTTTTCATTATGATACTGATATTTGCTTATTAAACTTGAAGAGTATGTTATTGTTGCTTTTGGTTGATCTTTTAGAGAGTTGTATTTTTTGTCTCCCAATAAGTGATATCGGTGGAAACATCTCTATTGTCAAATTGACATCAACAAACTACTCTATTTAGAGGCCTATGATAGAGTACTTTCTATATTGCAGGGATCTCTCTAATCCTATTGATGTGGGAAAAAGTGTGAATGACGATTTTCCTTTAAAACTTGAAAAGATGCTAGATCAAGAATGGGAGAAGATGAAATAAAAACACTTTAGGCATGATTGAGCTGTGGAAAAAGCTAAAAGGACTCTATAAAAGGAAGATTGTCCATTACAAGACCTCTCTGATTAAAAGACTTGTAAACTTAAAGCTAAAACCTGAAAAATCTATGTCAGAGTATTTGAGTGATTTTCAAGATATAATCAACAAGCTTACAACAATGAAGATCATTCTTGAAGATGAGTTTCGAGCCTTGTTCTTGTTAAGTTTGCTACCGAATAGCTAGGAGATGCTGGTGGTGACAATAAGCAATTCAACTCCTGAAAATGTGTTTTATTTGGATGTAATCAAAAGGACTATATTCAATGAAGAATTAGAAGAAAATAGATGGGAGTTGACAACGTGCATGATTTTGTGGTAGAAAGTACGAGAAAGAGCAAAAGTAGGCGTCCTCAAGGTCATGGCAAGTCTAAGAATCAATCAAAGTTCAAAGGTAACAAAGACGTAAAGACATGCCACTATCTTGAAAAGTTAGGACACATTAAAATGTTCTGTTGTATGTGGAAAAGGGATTAGAAAAAGTAAAATCATCATAATGACAGAGATGATAAGAATATAGTCACAATATCTTCAACCATTAATGATGAAGTTTTCCTAGTTTATGTGACAAATGAATGTCTCCAAGTTAGTAATTTGGGTTTTGAGTGGCTAATTAATTTGGGAGCTTGATATCATTGTGTTCTAAAAGTGGAGTACTTACCAAACTATAAGAGCGAAGACTTCAGGAGCAAAAAAATAGGTAATCAAAGTTTTACCAAGATCTTTGGTATGGGTGATGTTAGAGTTCAAACAAACATCAAATGCTTACTAAACTTCAGAGATGTACAACACATTCTCGATTTAAGGTAAAATATGTTATCAACTAATGTATTAGATAAAGAAGGATTTCAACACACTTTTGGGAATAGGAAGTGGAAATTGTCCAAATCAATGATTGTTACTCGATGAGAGTTAAGTTGGACATTGTACAACACACACTTAAAACTGTGTGGTGGTGAAGAAGTATACATAGTTGAAGAGTAAACTTATCCAAATATGTGGCATCGGCAATTGAGGCATATAAGTGAGAAGATATTAAAGTTCCTAGCTGGTAAATCCCTTATCCTAGTTAAGAATACACTATCGCTTAATCCTTGTGATCTTTGTTTGGCTAGAAAGCAGTATAGTGTCTCTTTTCAAAGAAGATCTACAAGGAAGACTAAGAGATTGGAGTTAGTGCATTTAGACATCTATGAACCATTTAGGAAGGGATCATTAGGAGGTAACAAATACTTTGTTACATTGATCAATGATGCTTCGTGGAAGACTTAGGTGTACATGTTGAAAATAAAGAGTCAAATATTTAAAACTTTTTATAAGTTTTATGTCATGGTAGAAAAGGGAACTGCGACGAAGCTAAGTGCCTGCGAACAAATAATGAAGAAGAGCATATTTCCAAAGTGTTTAAAGAATAATGTACATTACATGACATTAGACATGAGAAGATCAAACTTGGTACTCCATAGCATAATGATGTTGTTGAGAGTATGAACAGAACAATTATGGAGAAGGTTCATTGTATGCTCAAAATGTCTAAGCTACCAAAGACATTTTGGGATGAAGTAGTCCAACTACAGTCTACTTGATCAACCAAGCTCCCTCATTTCCATTGGATTTTAAGATTCCTGAGAAAGCGTGGATAGGTAGAGATCCCACATGTCACAATCTCAGAATAATTGACTATAACCTATTTAAACATATACCGAAGGCTCAAAGAAAGAAGCTTGTCATTTTCATTTTCATAAAGGTACCCAAAGGTTTCCCAATTTTGCTAGGTATGAGAATCGCTCCTTGGAAGGACTATTTTTGGGAGAATATGTAGTCGTTTAGTATTTGTACATACCAAATTGTGAGAAGGTGTGTGTACGTCACTTTTAGAGTTGGAATTTCTTATGTCTTTATAATTAATTATATAAAGGAAGGAATAATATAAGATTAAGGAGATAGTTTAAATAATATTAGAGGTGAAACATGTTGCCTTGCCCCAAGTCGTGCATTTAACTATTTTGACTCATCTTCAAGTTTAGGTAATCCTCTCACCATATTTTAATAGGCCTTTAGCTTTCATCACATCAGGCGTTAAGAAAGGCGATTAGATAGCGAAAATCTACCGGCAGATGGAGCAAATAAATTCCGAGTGAAGCGAACCAATCAGTTTTCCATTTTCCCTAGCTTATCGTGTTTTTACAATTTTCTTTTATCAAATATTTAAAACACTTAACATAATTCCATGTATTGGATTGGATTGGACTGGAGTACTTACCATCAGAATTATTTATGTGATCCGATTCCTTGAATTTATATCAGACAGATCGGTTCTGTTTCATGATTTTCTCCCTCAGGCTTGCTCGCCACCATTTGATAAGCCATAATGTGAAAACGAAACAAATTCACTTCACATTATCACATAGAGTGAAGAAACGATCTACATTCGGGGGTTAGGAATAGGAACACAAGACCTATTTACGCTTTTGTTGTCAAAAGTCGGGTTTTGTCTTCTGCAATCGAGGCATTTCTTCCGTGTCAAGAAGATTTCGGAGCTCCTTCACATGATTTCTCATGCCTTTGCTTGAATAAGCATTGATCATGCTCATATATGTGACTTTATCTGGTTTACATCCTTTTGACTCCATTAACTCAAGCACTCCTTTCATCTCTGCAAAACATCCCATCCTCCCATAAGCGTCCACCAAGCAATTGAAGAACACCGTATCCAACGTTATATCCGAGTTTTCAATCAAACGTAAGACACTCTCAATCTTTTCTGGTTTCCCAGCTTGCCCATAGGCTCGAACAAGAGAGCAAAGCGTTACACAGCTTGGTTTGATCCTATCTGTCCGCATTAGTCTAAACAAGTATTCCATCTGTTTCAAGTCCCCACCGCGTCCAAATGCATCAATGACTACATTGTATGTTACTATTGTCCATGAGTAATGGTACTTCTGCATGTATTCCATTACAGCACTCATTTTCTGGTAATTTTCAGACTTCCCATATGAATCCAAAAGGATGTTGAAGGTTTTGATGTTGGGTTCGATGCCAGCACTCTCAAACTTCTCGTAACACTTCTCCATCATTTCTATCTGTCCACTTGCGCCAAAGGCTCTGAGAGTGGAGTTCATGGTCCAAACATCAGGCTCACAATTTTGCTGATCAAGCATTCCCACAAGTGTTGCCTCCATTTCTTCAAACCTTCGGACATATTAAGATAACAAGTTATATCTTGGCAATTGAATAGCAATTGATGCTCCATCTAGCTGCCAAAGTATAGGAAGTAATTTTCTATGCTACTATTTGTTACGCAGAAGAGAGAAAACATATATCAAGCACCAATATATAACACAGGCGAACAATATAATTACTAGCGGAGGTGACTTAAATTTCAATTTCACATTATATCCTCAGCAGCTAGATGGAGCATTCAAAATTTGATGAGGTTGGATGCGATTCAGAATTTACATTTTCGCTTTGCCATAAGCATCAATAAGAGTGTTATATGTCACTACATTGGGTCTGATTCCCTGGGATGCCATATCAGAAAGCAGTAACTGCACTTTCTTGAAATCGTAAACTTGGAGGCATGACTTAATGAGTATTGAATAAGTATGAACATCAGGCTCGCAATCAAGAGTATTCTTCATGTCCTCTAGTATAGAAAATGCTTCTTCAAAGAGTGCACTCCTCCCATAAGCAGATAAAAGAGCAGTGTAAGATTCACGATTCACAAAACAACCTTCATCAATCATAGACTGAAACAGCTCACGAGCCTTCTCAGGCTGCTTACACTTGCCAACCATGACAATCAGTTTGACGTACACAGCAGAATTAGGTTTGTACCATAGCTGCTCTCGCATTAGTTCAAAAACCTGACACAGCAATCAAGTTCATTTCAACATTGATGTTACAAATAAAAAATCAGAGCAGTATCACAACAAATGGAGAAGTATTTCTAAAAGTATGATATACCCTAGAAAATCCCAAAGACAATTTGAGGGCCAATGAATTAATAATCACGCTCCATTTACGTTTCAACTAAGTCCAGAAAACCACAAGGTAAAGTATAAAAATACAGGCTTTCTAAGCTAAAACTAAGAGGAACCTTAGAGGATTAATATGGTCACTAACTAAGAGGAACCTTAGAGGATTAATATGGTCACTAACTTGTCAAATTCACTTATGCACTACATTTATTCATCAACAACATTGTAGTTTCTCGTGTGATAGAAATCCTTCTAAAGTAACTGGAGTGCTTGAGTTAGGTCAAAACCAACTCAACTAATTCAAGGTCATATGAAAAAAAAATGGAAATGCAAGAAAAACAAAAAGAGAGGAGTGGGAGTGACCTTAAGAGCAGACTCCCAACGCAAAGCGGTGATTCTCTCGTGAAGAGCTTCGAGAACAGTTCTAGGTAACAGTTTCTTAGAATTAGTAGCCTTCTTCTTCTCGATGATGGCTTTGGTGGCCTCTCTGCGGAGAATCACAGATATGGCCTTCTGGGACGCAATCTTTCTGTTAACCTCCTCTTTTCTCTCTTTTTCCTCCCTCTCCTTCACCTTTGTCCAATCTACAATCACAGACCTTTTTCGCCTCCTTCCCGTTGACACTGACAGTCGCGTACTATTACTATTCCTCGTCATCCCAGGAGGAGGTGGAAGTGGAGAAAGTGATTGTGTGGTAGGTTCCGATTCGGGTCTGGAAGCGGATGCTGTTACGAAACCATTCAAGTGGGCATGATGTTGGCAGTTAAACGGCTGAGGGAATGGGATCATTGACCTTAAATGTGCTGCCATTGACATTTTTGGGTTGGGAGCTTCGCAGGAGCAGGATAGCAGATGGAAATTATCATCGTCGTCCTGGGAGGAGATGGGGTGCTCCACTGAATGGGCTTAAATAGAGAAGGGCCTGAGGAACCGAAACTCATAATATCAAAGCAAGAAATATCTCGAGCCGCGGTTGGTTAGGACAGCAGTAGGTTTTCAATCCGATTAATATCTACATTATCAGACTTAAAAAATTGAATATAGAGGTTAAAAAATAGATGTGAATATGGATTTAGATATGGGTTGTCAATGGATACCTATTTCTTACTCTTTTTTATTAACTCTATTTTTCTATTTTTTCTTGAATAGTTATGGTTAAATATAATAAAATATTAATTTTTGTTGAGAAGAAACAACTTTAAAATCTTCACTTTACTCCTCAGTCCTCACTTTTTTATCATATTTTATTTTATTATAAGATGATAATAATGCAAATGATATGGAGATGGAGTTTTAAATGTTGTGAAGTTTACGGAAAGACAATTTAAAATTTTGGATATTTCAGTATTTGTTCCAGTTCTTGATTGTGAAAACTATATGTTGTCTTTGCACTAGACAATATGATTTTTATTATTCCAATTTTATAATTTTTTAAGACATACAAATCAAAATCTTGACTTATTATTAAAGTAATTTTGATTTAGAGTGTTTGCATAAATATGCCCTTTATATTTTATATTTAGAAGTTATATTTTTTGTGATTATTAAAGTAATTTTGATTTAGAGTATTTGCATAAATCTGCCCTTTATATTTTATATTTAGAAGTTATATTTTTTGTGTTATATAACCCGATGGATATCCAAAAATCTGAACAATTCAATGGATTTGGATATGGGTAGTAAATCGTAAAAACCGATGGATATGAATTTGGATATGGGTTGAGTCATAAAAAAATTGATATAAATATGGATAGAGTAATATCCGAACCACCTTACTCATTGCTATTCCTAGCAGTTGGTTATGCCACCAGCAGCATTATACATATAGGTGGGGCAAACTAAGTAGGGGATGGATCCAGTTGAACACAAATGGGGCAAAGCGAAAGCCAAATGGGCATGTTTCTGTCGGTCGACGACTCCTTCTTGACAGTTCTGGAGTATGGCTAGGAGACTTCATTCATCTTATTGGATTTTGCACACCACTGGATGCCGAGTTACGGGGAGTTTACTCCGGTCTGAACATGGCTTGGCATATGGGCTATCAGAGAATCGAACTTGAAGTAGATTCCTTACAAGTCATTAATATTCTCTTCTTCAAGTTCGAGGGTCTCTTATAATTCTTCTCTGGTACACACTATCAAGGCTTTGTTTACTAAATCCTAGACGGTTCAAATTTGTCACGTGTTTCGTGAGGGCAATCGATGCGCTGGCTAATTACCTGTTAATGCGGAGTCGTAGGAATTACTTATTTACAGTCTCCTCCTTCGGGATGTCTTCATGCCCCGTGTGGAGTTTTAACTCCAAGAGCTACTATTTAGGCTGTATTTTTCTCTATTATATATTTTAAAAAAAAGAACTATGTTTAATATTTTTTTCCTACTTGTGTATTATTAATTTTTGTTTGATTTTAGTAATCAAACTTATTGATCTTAAATGAAAATCGCCAAAGTAATGTAAGATCAATTTAGAACTAAAAGGCTTATTTATAGGTTCAATTGTTCACTATTCAAGGTGAAATATAAATATCGTATTTAAAGTTTTAATTGCAACACAAATTTTTGTGGTAGAAATTTAGTATAAACAATAAATTATATATTTATAAACAAAATTTTAAAAATTATAGAGATTTTTAAATGTTTATGTTTATGTTAGTGATAAGAATTGAGTATACTCTTCATTAGATCTAAACACGCCAAGGAAATGAGAAAGAAAGAAAAAAGTTTCAAACTTGTATAGAAATAAGACATCTTTTTCAACTAGATCTAAATAAAAAGGATCTAGGGTTAGCCCCCACGCATATGGGGGATTTATGAGTTGTAAGCTCCTTTGTAGCATGGGAGTCTTCCACTTAAAGATTTAGATAAGTTTATTCAAGAGTAAACATCAATCTCAATTTGGTAAAATAGATTTGTCAGCATATATACGAAGTCCCTGTTTGGTTCAGCTTTTGGAGGGTCCAAAAGTACTTTTGTCTACCGCAAAAGCTATTTTAAAGAAAAAGTAGGTGTTTGGCTGTAAATTTCAAAAGCGATTTTCAATTAGAAATAGTTTTTTTAAAAGCTCAAATACAGTTTTTTCAAAAGCTAAAATTTGGAGCTTTTCAGAAAAACCCAAATTATAGCTTTTTCGGGAAGCTGTTTTTTATGTTATTTCCGTCACTTACGTACAAAACTTCAAGTAGCATATGTTCTCCTCTTGTTTCGTTTCTTCTATACAAAATCACTAGCCGACTCTGTTTCACTTCTTCTGCTCCCATATCCCTCTCATCTTCTCAGGTTGATTCTTCTTCTTTGTATTTTTTTTTGTCCTAAAAATTTTTGTTTCTGCGTTGAAGGCAGACGTCAAAAGTCTGCCTTCAACGCAAACCTTCGTCTGCGTTTTTATCGCAGACGTTCATCTACGTTGGATGTATGCAAACGATGTCAGCATTTTTAACGCAGACGTTCGTCTGCGTTGACGCAGACGAACGCAGAACCCATTAGCTAAGTAGAAGTTTTAACAGGCAAAAGAGGACGTAAGCGGGGATTTCTTACTAGTCCATCCTTGACGTGAACAACTCGAGAGTGCTTTTGGTGAAAAAAATAATGCTACTTGTTTGTTGAGAACTTCCTACGTAGCTT
>JANVCQ010000004.1:21447912-21488338 GCA_025531925.1 Erythroxylum plowmanianum
CAATAACATGTCAAAACTGTTACTAAAGCATCATATCTTTAGTAACATGGGCTGTCATAGCATACTCATTAGTGTTACCATTCATATTTAATAACACTTATCACCTGTTACCGTATGTCATTTTTGTTGTATATTTCATTACCCTATGAAGTAGAGAAGGTATTTATTGAGTTAAGTATTACTTTTAAAGAGTTTATATTTATTTATATTGATTAATCTAACCTTTTGTGTCTAAGAAAATATTTATGTAGAATATGGAAAATTTAGCCTTTAAAGAGGACAAGAATGATCAATGACTTTTGAAAAGAAACAATTGTTAAACTGAGTGAGCAAGATAAGAAGAATGAGATGCCTCCAACGGATTGTAAAATCAAGAAGAATTTTCATTCAAATCATTCATAAATGACGATAAATAAGAGGAAACTATTATTAATTCATTCTTTAGAAATTTGTCACATATTTTTCTTATTTATTAATTTGAAGATAAATATTTAGTGTTGATTGTTTAGGTCTAAATTAAGAATAAGATTTTTAATAATTTTTTATAGTATATACCTTAGTACCTAGACTTTGAGACTATGTACAAAATAAGGTTATTAAGTTAGAATTTATACCAATTGGGCAATAATTTTTCTAAATCATTAAATAAGGATATATTTTCGCACAAATTAGAAGACAATTAGTCATGTTTGATGGAAATTTTATATGATAAGGATCCCCTTATATGTTTTAATTCATTCTTGTTATTTAGCTAATTAATTGTGTTTTAAACTCTTTTGATTTTTGAGGTTGTTTCTAACTTTTTAGGACATATTAGTTGACTAAGATCCTAGTGTGGTGGTCAACTAATTTAACCAAAATCATGATTTTACCTTTTTAATAAGTTTGTAAAGAGTTTGATCGACCCTTAAATTGACTACCTAAGCATATTGGTTGACCAATGTTAACTTTTTCTAAGAAAATTTCTATTTCTAGTGAATTTGTTCTTTATTTGGTGAAAGTCATGGTTGTCTAATAACTCACATTGCTTAACTAATTTCTTTGATTGGTCAACCAATGCCTCATTGCTTAAGAAAATTTTCCTTCCAGCAAGTTTATAAGAAGATTGGTTGTATATACTAATCAGCCACCTTATTGGTTAACCAATATACTTCAATGGTCAACCAATATAACTTATATCTTTGGAGACTTTTATTCTAGGAAGTTTATACCTTAGATGGTTGATAGGTTTGATCAACCAATGAAGTTGCATGGTCGGCTAGTCTTTACAGTTGAAGCTCTATTTCTCCTCTTTTCTTTTTTTTCATCTTGGGTGTTTATATCTTCTAAAACCCTAAAAATCAATCCTTTTCTTTGAAAATTATCATCCCCCATTTTATAAAAATCTTAATAGATTACATCAAATTGAAATTTTGCATTATTGGGGTTCAAATGTGGAGATTTTCAATGTTTTTCTTAATTAAGAGTTATCTTTTTAAATTGATACTTTCATAGTTAAATTGTAAAAAGAGTCAAGCTTGTCTTCCTTTCATTTATATTGATACCTCTTTGATTTTATTCAATTTTGACATTTTAAGCACTTTTTTCATATTCCTATTGAGGCACTTAAAATTATATAAATTACAATTTTCTTATATGTCATTTTCAATTTAAACCCCTAATTTTGTTTAAAACAAACCTTTATTGCTTTAATAGAATTTTTAACTTAGGAACAATGTCAAAATTGGAGAGTTGTCAAATTAAACACAATTATGATTGCTTATATCTGAATTGACCTTTAGTGTTGACTCTTTAAATATTCAATCTCTTTCTTTATTAAGAAAGTTTATCAATCTTGATCAAATTCGATTTAATTTTCTAACCAAGTTAGCTTAATGCATGATACTTTTTTGTGCTTTTTTAGACAAATATGATTCCAAGGTGGAGAAAGAGTTGTGATATTAGATTTAGGGGGAGTAATGAAAATCAAAGGGAGTGATTCTTTTGTCATTTTTATATTTTTTGCACTTTTTGTGATGAGCTTAGGTAAACTTATATTGTCTACATGTATGGATATTTTTTTGATATGAAATATCTCTTTTTGTTCTTAATATTAAATTATGTTTTATGCATGAACCAAGGAGGATTTAATCATTATCTTGGTAGTTGTTCTTTTTAAAGTAAAATAAATGTACTAAAAAAATTAGAGAGGTATAAAGCCATTTCCAAGGTTTCCAATACATCACTCTTGTTCTAGCCCAAACAAGCCTTTCAGATCTTATACATATATAAAGAGATAGTAGCTTGATCATAAGATATAGTTTGCTAGTACCCTGTAACAATTCAAACATGTTGCACCCCATAACACTTCAGACACATTACACTTACAAGGATAGGAAAGCTAAGAAAATAAACCAAGCTTGATTCTATGCCATTTTTAAACCCAATGGTGGATTTTTAGTGGACTTCGTCTTACATGTTAGTAAACTAAGGGTATTTCTCTTCCTCTATAATTATATTATTTTGTTCAACATGAATCTCTCTTTACATATTACAATTTTGGGTAGTTTCTATTATTTTTCCATATCTTCTTGAAGGATCACTACGGGGTGAAGGAGTAGTACACAACAAGACTTAGTGGTATGTTGATAGTTATTTTTATGTTTAAATTTATTATTATTCTTTAATATCAAAAATATTTTGTCATCTAAAAAAGGAGGGAGATTGTTGAACCAAAGTAGGTTCCAATTCATTTTTTAATGATACAAATATAATCACTATTAATGAGTTTATTATTTTGATAAAAAAGCAATATAAGAACAAAATGTAGTCATAAATCCAAGAGGATAATTTATGAAGTTGATAAAGAGAAGTTGAAGTTTGCATCTAAAGAAATGAAGAATAAACCAAGAATAAAAGAAGATTAAGGTTCATCAGGATCATTTTACATAAATGTTTCATTTCACTTCTTTGAATGAGTCATTTCATTCATTAAGAGGTATAAAAGCTTTTGGATTTAATATAAAATCATCTTAATCTTTTAAACAAACTTTAGGAAATATTTAAGTAAGTGCTTAAATTGTAATGCATTAAAAATTTGGGTTTGAGCATTTGAACTTATTAAAATGATGTTTTTGAGAAGATTGATCATCCTATATAAGTTAGCGGTTAACTAATATGGGATAGAGTTGTTAAATTTAATGTACTAAGAATTTTTTATAACATTAGTTAATGTATTGGTCAAATATACCTACTAGTTGACCAATTGCTCAACAGATTATGAATGTATGCATTCAATGTATACTAGTCGACCAATATGCTATATTGGTCGACCAATAACCACAAATTGCCATTGTAAGAGCGAGTTCTTAACTCTAATAACTAATAGGGGCCTAAAACACTTTAAATAGATGTTCTATAAAAATAATAAAAAGAATTAGGGTGTATTTCATACACATTTCTAAGTTTTTAAAAATATTTGAGCATCATTATATCATATTTTCATAAGTGAGCCTCTTTGGAGTTATCTAGTCACAAAGCAAGGAGTTTTAAGTTATAAGATTTAGTTAGAGAGTTATATTATTGCACTTAAGAGTGATCCAATTGAGATTAAGGTTCCTCATTTCCTTGAAAGAAAATTGTAAAAGGGCTATTCTTTGCTAAGAAAGATTTTACAAAGGTTATTCTTTGCCTTGAAAGAAATGTTACAGTGGAATTCTAAAAACAGACTTGGGAGTGGATATAAGCATAAGTTGTTTACTGAATCACTATAAATTGATTTAAATTCGTTATTTCATATCCTCTTTAAAACATTATTCAACTATTTGATTAATTTATAATAATTAATTTCTTCATCTTTATTTATATTAATTATTGTTAATTAAGTATATTAGTTCAAAAAATTCTTGAATTTTATAAACACTTATTTCACCCCATCTTGGATGCCATTAAGTATTAAAATGTTGAATAATGTTAATTATTATACTTTTAACATAATATTTAAATTTATGTATCTGATTGAAAAAGAAATATAACCAAAATTTATTAATGAAATATATATATCAATCTATACTTGCTTAGAAAGATAAAAATCAAGTTTATTTATTGAATGACTTTTATAATATTTAAAATAATAAAAATTTAAAATATTATTAAGGAATGTTAATTATGAATCAATCTTTATTTGTTTACACTTGTAAAAATGTTTTCACTATTATTAACATGTTTTTTTGCAACTAAACAAAAATAACTGAAAATAGGAAGTTTCAATTTTCTCTTTATTATTATGAAAATGAGAGAGATGCTCTTTCTTTTCTTAAAAATGCTTACTTCTAGATCCCTCATGCTTTGCCTTTTTGACTAATTATCCTCCTCCTTTTGTCTTTTAATTTCCCACCAATTTTCTCTTTTCCTTTTCTTGATGTATTGCCTCATTATCATATAGGCATGTTATTGACGCAATATGACTAATTCAAATTATACTCAATTAAAAATTAAAGGTGATAAAAAAATGTATCCATCATCCTATTTTATTAAAGAAATGTAGATAAAAACTTAAGGAAAGAAAATAATAGTTCTTACTAAAAGAGAGTTCTATGAGGTAAAATATAAAAGGTATTAGGTATCATATTCTACCTGTATAAGTGGTTAATTAGGTCTTTAACATAGTTTTGCAATTTTGGGAATGGAATATGTATGAATTAAAAGTTGAATAACAAAACATATAATTGATTGCTTAGGCGGTCATGGTTTACCTAGGGCTTAAAATGAAAAATACAATTTCTTAGAGTTATTTATAAGGTTTAAGAATGGAAAATAAAATTCTCATAATAATTTTTAGGATTTAAAATATAAGGAAAATATCTAAACGAAAGCAAAAATAAAAAATTTAAGGAGATGTTTAAAGTTGATAATAAAAATAAAATACCAACAATATTCATGGATGGATATAGACCCATCGGGCAGGGAAAATCATTCCAATCCTGGGAGAGGTGGCGATCATTCTTAAGAACCAAAAAGATTGAGCTGAGAGAAGCCCTATGAGTCATTGAAACGTCAGAAGGAGGGCACTTGATCTATCATCAATAGAGGGAGAAAAAAAAGGGCTTTACTCCCCTTTTCAAGATGAAGAAAGAAATACGATCAAAGTTGAGACCTCTCACAGTAGTTCTACCTATAGAAAAGATCATGAAAGAGGCGATCAAAAATAGAGAGGCTTACAGTTTAAAATAAAATAAATTACCTAACTAAAGGAGGTTCTTAGATTTGAAAAGGGGTTTAAAGATTGCGATATTGATTAGTTTTTTTATTACAAAATAAAATGAGCTTTTGAACACTTAGTTTAAGTTGAACTTTTTTGGATTTAGCCAAGTTTTTTTAGTTGGAGGAATCAATTACTTGATTGTCTTCATCCTTAAAATCTTATAATTGGCTAACATATTAGCTATAGCCCAATGTTAGGTAATCTAGGCTCAATTTTTAGCTTAAACGATCTCAAATTATAATCTAATAGGAGTTAGATTTAGGCTTGTTAATTATCTAAAATATGCATACAATTAACTTAGACTCTAAGACTGGACCCTTCTTATTTTAATAAAAATGAAATCGATCATCTTGTAAAATAAGAAAGGATGCAATGTAAGCTTATTATTTAATTTTATTATCAACATTTCATTAATTTTATTTCTTTTATAATCTCTCTTTCTCTCTCTATCCCTTAATGGGTCAATCAATCATAAAATCAAAGTATTGATAAAGAAAGAAAAAAATAATGACTAATTGTTAGATTGATTTTAAAGTTTGGTTATGTAGGCTAAATGTATTCACAAACACATATACTAATTAATTTTAAAAATCACCACTTGAATTTAACCTTATTCAAGCCAAGGCCTAAATAAGTTTTTTACTAAGCATAAACCTACCAAAAAATATTATTTTCTTTATTCTAATCCTAAAATAAAAGAATCATTAAAATAACAAACTTAAAGAAATCATCATAAACAAATGAGTCCAAAAATAGGCTTGGCCCTTTTCCCTAATTTCTTTTTCTAACTTTTGAGATTTGAATTTATTGATTTGGATCTTGTTCTTTAATTTTAAGATATTATAACCCTAACCCACACTTTTTGGGATAATGTAAATACAAAAATGAATGATTAATAATGAAAAGACCAAACAAATTTAGAATTTTTTTATGCAAGACTTTACGAAAATTTTTTAAAGATTTAAGCCTTGAATCTTTCATTCATAGAAAACAAGGAGTTTTTGAATTTCTTTTTCTATTATTGCCTTATCTTTACTAGAACAGAGTAGGGATGACAATAGATTAGGTTAGGTTAAGTCCACAACTAGCTTAACCAAGTCTAATTCCCATTGTCCATGGCTTGGGCCTAATCTAAATCCTAGTCAGGCCCAGGACGTGCAGTCTAAGCCCTCTTGAGCCACCTCAAAATAACATTATTTTGATATTTAGTCTTTTTAGACATATAAACTAAAATGATAGTGTTTTGGACAATTAAACCAAATTGATGTCATTTTGGGGTAGTAGTATGGGAAGTTGGGTTGGGTTTTAGTCATCTTTAGGTTTGAAATTAGTTAGATCTCTGTCAATCCAAGTCTGACCTATAGTTTATAGGTCAGGTACAATCAAGTTAGGACAAAGTTGCCATCTTTAGTGAGGTGGTTACAAATCTCTCATATTATGTTAAACTATTTATAAACTTAAAATTTTAAAAACATAAGCATTCAACATTTCAAATATGCTAATGAAGTTTCCTATCATGGAAAGTCAAAGTCAAGTAAAGATAAATAAAAAATTGGAAAGTATATGCACTTTAAAAAATAGAAACCAATATAAAGACATAAATACATAAGAGACATAATCATAAGATAGGACCTTTACACTCTATGTTTACTAGAAATCATTTCTATAATTTTTGACATATGAAATTTCTAAAAATTGGTCTTTAATAAATGCCTTATTGACCATTCACCCAAACAAGGCCTCGAGCCCTGATGGGTTTAATGGTAGATTCTTCCAACAAATATGGGATAACACTAGAGACAACATTACTAGAGCAATATTAGAATTATTTAAGAGAAAAAATCTTAAAATAGTGGAATAAGGCATATATTAGCTTAATATCAAAGGAAAATAGTACAAGTAAGATTCAAACCTATTTCTTACTGTAATGTATTTTACAAGGTCATCTCTATAATTCTGGATAAAAGGATGAGGAATTATCTAAGAAAAATAGTTGATCTAGCTCAAAATGCCTTTATAAAGGGAAGAAACATTGGGAATAACATTATGCTTTGTTAGTAGTTAATTAAATTGTATAACTTTAATAAGTCTCTTAAGAGTTATACCTTGAAAAGAGACCAAGCTAAAGCTTAATATTCAATCAGCTAGAGCTTCATCATCGAAATACTTCAAGTTGTAGTCTTTTCAATTAAATTTATGGAATAGACTAAGGAGTGCATCTCTACCCCGTCATATGCAATCTTAATGAATGGAGAACCAATAATGCATTTCAAGACTGCCATGGGACTCAAACAAGGGGATCCAGTTTCCTCTATCTGTCTATCATCATAATGAAGGTGCTATCTTGCAAGATAGAAAGGAACATTTCTAGGAATCCATAGTTTAAGCATCATTATAGGTTTAAGGGAATCAAATTATTCCACTTAGAATTTATGATGATATCATATTACTTTGTATGCTAGTGGCGATATGGAAGTTAGTGACAATAGGGTTAACTTGTAACCCTGCAAAGTGCTCCTTCTACTTAGTAGCTAATGTTGATCTAGAAGTAGCTATAAGGTCCATGAGTAAGAGAATTAATCAAGTTAGATTGCCTATCAAATATTTAAGAGTTCTTATCCCACAAAAGAAAATCAATGTAGTAGATTGCTTACCATTAATAGACTCTATCAATAAGAGAATTAATCATTAGTGCAATAAATTCATGACTTATTAAGAAAGACTCCAGCTGGTCATTTCAATTCCAAAACACTTAGCTACATACTAGTTAACTCACTTGACACTCCCTCTAAGAATTCTAAAATCAATAAACAACCACCTAAGAGATTTTTTCACAAAAGGGAACAACCAACCAAATGAAGATACCAAAAGTGAAGTGGTCCAATGTTTGTTTTCCTAAGCAATTAGGAGGATTAGGGATTACTTCTACTAAAATGCTAAGTAAAGTATTTATGGCCAAAAACATTTGGAGCTTATATGAAGACAAAGAGGAGTTATAGGTAAATAGGTACATATATTCCATATAAAAGGAGGTAACCTATGGAATGTTCGTCCTAGCCAAAGTATGTCATGGACATTGAGACAAATTCTAGAAACTAGGCAATAGATGTAGGAGTTAATCAAGTATAAGGTTGGACATGGGAACATTGCATCCTTCTGGTTTGATAACTAGCACCCTAGAGGCCATTGTACAAATTTGAGGAAATCCAACATTTGAAATCCTTAATTCCCCAAAACACAATGGCATAAGAACTCATCCTTAAGAACTAACAAAAGTGGCCTTATCACTTTAACAAAGATATAGAGATAATCGTGAATAACCTCCCACCTTACTATCTTGACCCAAACAAATCTTATATAATGGATTGTTGATAGAATAATGGAGTTTACCACTAAGGCTTGCAAAAATTACTTACAAAAAGTACCTAACGACATGGTGAATGGAGAAAGTTGATGTGGGAAAAAGACATAAGCCCAGCTCATGCATTTATCCATTATCTTGGGATAGGAGGAAGGTTGTCAACTAAGGACAACATTAAATTTGTAATTCCATCTAGGAACTTTGAACTTTGTCAAATGTAGGATTAAAGCTTTGATCAATTAATGGTAAAATGCTGCTACTACAATAATATATAGAGAAATAAGTCTATTGAATGTAAGATGGAACATTATAGGTTGAAATGGAGTTATTAATTAGGCTTGTAAAATGAAAATGGCAAATAATACTGATTATGAAAATGGCAAATCAAGTGATCAAATACTGCATTTAAAAGTTGAAGTCCAACAAGGAAAAGTATCATTTTAGGTAATAATAATGTATGTAGCTAACCTGAATTTTTAAATATGAGCACTATAGAGCAAGCTACAATCAATACACTTAACTTTACAAGGGCCATGACTTATCTTAAGAGACTTTAACAATGTCTTACATATGAATGAAGTGGAAGGGAATATTGGATTACACTTTTAAACTAGTGATTTCAATGAGTATGTCCAAATATAGAAGTCACTCATATGAAGATGGAGGATATGAACTTTAGTTACTGAAATAAACAAACCTACAATTTGATGCTAAGGAAAAAGCTAGATTGTGCTTTAATCAATAAAGAATTGATATAAAAAATCCTGAATTAAGGCGATATTTGATGCTCCAGGATATCAAACCGCACTCCAATATTCATATAGAATATGGATTGTAAAAGGAGGAAGAATCTTCACTTTAGATTCAATAATTTCCACACAAAGGACTAAGGGTATATGGAAGCAATAAACATGTCTTAAAAAGGACATAAAAGGGAGCAAACAATTTAAATATAGAAAGAAAATGGAGTTAATCAAGAAGGAATGAAGAAGCTAAATGGGAAGAGACCAAAGAGATGGCTGAGCAGACTAAATCATAGATCACCAAAATCTACAATTCTAATAGATCCATCAAACTATCAACATAATAAGGAGGAGAGAAATGCAATTCATAATTACCCCAAGGCAGTTTCTATCCATAACTTCTTTCTTAAATGAAGGGCAAGATTGAAATGGAGTCTATAAAGGGATAAGAACACCAAGTCCTTTCATAACACTATCAAATCTAAGAGCATAACCAACCTTGAAGAGACCAAATGGGGAAAGCATCATAACTCAAGGAGAACTTGAGGAAGAATCATACAGACACTTTAAAGATTTCATAAGAACTTAGGACACCAATGGTTCATCTACCTCTATCCTCAAAACTTTCATTCATAAAACATATCCTGATAAGTTAAAAGAAGAAATGTTTAGACCTACCTTACCTTAAGAGATAAAGCAAATGGTGTTTGAGCTTAATCATATGAAGGCACTAGGGCTAGATGGATTTAATAGACTTTTTTCCACAACATGTGGAGCACAGTTAGATACTTAATAATAGAAATAGTGCAAGAATTCTTCAAGAATTAGAAAATATTGAAAGAGATTAATAAAACCTATATTTGTTTAATTCCAAAAACTTACATTCTTGATTCCATGAAGAACTATCGACCCATCTCTTATTACAACTTTGTTTAGTTATTTCAAAAGTTCTTGCAGTTAGATTAAAGCAAGTGATAGATTTGAAAATTGGGGATTCTCAAGGTTCTTTTGTGAAACGAAGGAATAATGGGGACAACATCTTGACTGCCTAAGAGTTATTCAGGAATTATGGAAAGAAAAGGCTACAAAGGATTGTGTTTTAAACGTTAAGTTCAAAAAATCCTTTGATAGTGTTAGTTGGAACTTTATTCTTCATCTATTCTAGCTATTTGGTTTTCTATACAAATTCACTAATTAGATTTTTAAAAAAGTATATCACTTCTACTTCATTCAGCATATTGGTTAATAAAGAGTCAATAAAGCTATTCAATGGAGGAAAAGGGATTAGACAAGGGGACATTTTATTACCCTACATATTTTTCATATGTATGGAAGCCCTCTTTGGATTGATTAAGAAAAACGTCAATAGGTGTCCATCTTTGGTTATCATAGTAAATGCAGTTGAGTTGACTTGGTGGATATGTCTTTTACAGATGATTTATTGATTTTTTGTAAGGTAAATGACCCCCTTCAATCTATACCATAGTCAATACACTCAGAATCTTTAAAGAAATATCAGGACTGAGTGTGAATTATGAAAATTGTTAGTTAATTCTCTCATTAAGTGCAATGAAGAAAGCAAGATGTTTGCCATGCATTTGAGGATTCCAAATAATGAATCTAAAGTAAATCACTTGTTAATATAGAAATCATGTATAATATGTAAAATACACAAAAGGGGGGTTGAATTGTGTAAACTTTTCAAAGATATTAATCTTTTGGGATTTCTTGAATTTCTTTACAGAATTTAGATGATCACAAAAATACTTTACTAAAGTTGATAAGCAATGCAATCACAATAATCATTATCTACTCTTCTAACAACAAGAAAATTAAAAGATAAGGTTAGAGAATAGACGCCGCGATTTTATACTGATTCATCCTAAACCTTGGGCTACGTCTAGTCCTCAGAGTTTGTCTGAGATTTCACTATACTCTTCAACTTTACAAGTATTATTTCTACACTTGCAGAGCCTCTTCAGGTCTCTCTCACAAAGCATTCTTTATCTGCTTTCTTAGCCTCTCCAAGCCCTAACCTTTCTTTCTCTCTCTAGGAAAGATATTTTCTATCTTCACGTTATAGATGTATTCACTCTCTTCTTTCACACTTTTAATACAGAATTTCTCTAAGTATTGTATAATCATATTTTTTCTCTTGTAAAAATTTTATTTAGTTTGCGACTAGAACTAGTATTTATAGCCTAAGTCTTCAACTGTCTTATTGAGAAATTGTTTCTTGAATCTTCTAGAAACTGTTATTAGTTAAGTCCTATAACTAACTCTAACTAATTAACTGATTGACGTTCTAGAATAGCTTCCTTTTGTATCTTCTGGTATAATACTTCTTCTGTTATCACACTTCATTTGTTATCGAGCTTCGTCTGGTATCGCACTTCGTCTAGTATTGCGCTTCTTCTGGTATCGATGTATCATCTGTTACTGATGTGTTTCTTCTGTTGCTGACGTATCATCTGTTGCAAACGTGTCATCTGTTGTTGACGTGTCGTCTAGTATTGATATATCATCTGGTGTTGACCATGCATCTTCTGGGTTTGACTAAGTGTTACTTACATTTTTCTACGTACTTAACAAACTTATCAAAACAATTTACATTTCTAAGATTATTATTATTTGATTGTCATCAAAATTAATAGAAGTGAAGACGGAACTTTGTTTTTTGTAAATTGATGTAACTCCTCTTGCATGGCTAAAATCCAAGCTTCATCTTGAAGAGCTTCATCAATTTTCTTAGGTTCTAATTCAGAAACAAAAGCTACATTTGCCTCTCTTCTAAATTTAGAACTAGTTCTCACTCCTTCTGAAGTTTCGCCTATAATCAGGTTTTTAGGTGAGAAGATTTGTACTTCCAGTCTTTTCTAAGACTAAAGTTTTCAGTAATATCTTCTACCTTATCAGGTGGATCATCTGGTGGTGATATGTCTAAGTTATGGACTAAAGAAGCAGATAGAGTTTCATCATCAAAATCGTCTCTTCTATCTAGATGAGAATCATCATCAAACTTAAAATGCATAGATTTTTCAATAGATTTGGAAACAAGATTATAAACTTTATAAGCTTTAAAAGAAATCAAATATCCTAGAAAATTTCCTAAATTAATCTTAGAATCAAATTTATCCAATTTTTCTTTTGTATTCAATATAGTGCATTTGCAACTAAAATGATGGAAGTAAGAGATATTTGGCTTTCTTCCTTTCCATAACTCATATGAAGTTTTATTTAAAATAGGTCGCAAAAATACTCTATTTTGAATATAACAAGCTATATTTATAGCTTATGCCCAGAAATACTTAGGAAGATTCATTTCACATAGCATAGTCCTTGCCATTTCCTAAATCGTCCTGTTCTTTCTTTCTATAACTCTATTTTGTTGTGGAGTTCTAGGAGTAGAGAAATTATGAAAAATTTCATTCTCTTCACAAAACATTTTGAATTTTTCATTTTCAAATTCACCACTATGATCACTCCTAATTCTAGCAATAGAAATTCCGTTTTCGTTTCGTAACCTTTTGGATAGAGCTTTAAAGTACTTAAAAGATTCATCTTTATGTGACAAAAACAATATCAAACAAAATCTAGTGAAGTCATCAACAATTACGAGACCATACTTCTTTCTACCAAGACTTAGTGTTCTAGTTGGACCAAACAAATCTATATGTAACAACTCTAGAGGTTTAGACGAAGTTACAACATTTTTAGAAGAAAAAGATGTTTTAACTTGTTTTCCTTTTTGACAACTCTTACAAAAAAAAATCTTTGTTAAAAGTTATTTTTGGTATCCTCTTACCAAATCATGTCTAACCAATTTAGAAATATGTTTAAAACTAACAAGACCTAGCTTTTTATGCCATATCAGTTTTTCCTCATCTGTTGATATAAAACACGAAATATTTTGACTTTTCAAATCATCTAAGTTAATCTTATAGAGATTATTTCGTCCCTTGGCATAAAAGAATATGGAACTGTCCTTGTTTTTGCCTACACAAGAATTTTGATTAAAGGATACTTTAAAACTATAATCATATAATTGACTTATGCTAATTAGGTTATGCTTTAATCCTTCAACTAGCAGAACATTATCAATAGATGCAAATGAATCTTTACCAATTTTGTTGATTCCAACTATTTTTTCCTGCTGGTTGTCTCCAAAAGTTATTGATCCTCTTTGCTTATTTTGGAGGTCTAGGAACATAGACCTTCTTCCTGTCATATATCGCGAGCATCTACTGTCCAAGTACCATTGGTGCTGGTTGTTTTTTTCCAAGAAAGGAGATCTGCAGTATATATTATGTCTTTCTTAGGTACCCATATTTTCTTAGGTCCTTTGGGGTTAGACTTACAATTATTCATCGAGTAACAAGAATATTGTTTCTTTTTCTTTCTGTTGTGAACAAAACTCTTATTATGACGAACATTACTATTATTAAACCCTAAACTACTCTTATCATTTGGATGTCTATATTTTCCAATTATATCATTCATCCTTTTTGTACTTTCAGTAAATATTGATAAATCTATTGAAAGACTATTAATCCTTTGTTTCAGTTGATTAATTTCCTCAAATCCATCTACAGTTACTTTCTTTTTAATATCGTCTACTTGTTTCTTAAGGCAGATGTTTTCTTTTTCTAACACTTCTGTGTTCTTCAAACTTTCAACAAATTTCTTTTTCAAAATCCTATATTATTTTAATATAGCATGTGAATCTTTTAACAATTCTAAATATGCATCTTGAAGATCATTAAAGTTAGAAGTTACCTCTTCATCGCATCCCTTTCCAACTACTAAGCATATATTTGCTTGTTCTGATGCTTCTAAGTCAGAGTCAGATTCAGAAGAATCCAAATCTTCCCAAGTTACCATCATGCTCTTTTTGTTTTCTTTACTTATCTTTTGTTTTCTTTTAAGCAACGGTCATTCAGACTTGTAATGTCCTAGTTTGTTGCATTCATAGCAAACGATAAAACTTTTCTCATTCTTTTATTCGTCTTTTCTATTCTTCTTAAAAGAAAAGTCTTTATTTCCTTTTGCTTTCTTTTTCCACATCCTCCTAACCTTTCTTGAAATGAAGGATAGTTCATCATCATTTTCACTTGAATCTTGATCGGATTCACTAGCATCATCATTCTTGATTTCTTCAATCTTTAATGCTTTTAAAGATGTGCTTCTATTTTACTGATTCTTCTGACCAGCCTTTAATGCGATAGATTTATCTCTTCTAACTTTATCTTCTGCATCAAGCTCTACTTCATATATCTTCAGTAAACCAAGCAATTCATCTAGCTTCAGTTTACTTAAGTCCTTGGCCTCTTGTATTGCTATAACTTTAGATCTCCATATTTTTGGAAGACTTCTGAGAATCTTTCTAATATGATCTTGATTATCATAGATTCTCCTAAGAGCTTTAAGTCTGTTAACAATCGTTTGAAAACCTCCAAACATTTGATCAATAGTCTCCTCATCTTTCATCTTGAACAACTCATACTGATAAACAAGAATACTAATCTTGGACTCTTTCACTTGATTTGTGCCTTTATGTGCAATGGCTAATGTGCCCCACATTTCCTTTCCAGATTCGCATCCATGAACCTTATCATATTCACTTCTGCCTAGGGCACAACTTAGAAAGAACTTGGCCTTTGAATTTAACTGAAATCGAGCTTTCTGATCGGCTGACCATTTGTCATGAGAGATGCTATTGTCTTCTTCATTTGTTGGTGTATATGGACCATTCTCGATGATATCCCAAAGATCAATATGTGTGGATTCTACAAAGAGTTGCATCCTATCCTTCCAATAATGATAATCCTCACCATTGAATGCAGGAGGTCTTGTGACCGAGGCACCATTAGCTATAAAAACATGTGATTTAGCCATGGATCTTTGTCCTCACTTTGTAACAGTGTTTCTTGGCAACCTCGCTCAGATACCAACTAAAGTAAATCACTTGTTAATATAGAAATCATGTATAATATGTAAAATACACAAGAAGGGGGGTTGAATTGTGTAAACTTTTCAAAGATATTAATCTTTTGGGATTTCTTGAATTTCTTTACAGAATTCAGATGATCATAAAAACACTTTACTAAAGTTGATAAGTAATGCAATCACAAGAATTATTATCTACTCTTCTAACAACAAGAAAATTAAAAGATAAGGGTTAGAGAATAGACGCCAATATTTTATACTGATTCACCCTATACCTTGGGTTACGTCCAGTCCTCAGAGTTCGTTTGAGATTTTACTATACTCTTCAACTTTACAAGTATTCTTTCTACACTGGTAGAACCTCTTCAAGTCTCTCTCATAAAGTATTCTTTATTTTCTTTCTTACCCTCTCCAGGCTCTAACCTTTCTTTCTCTCTCTAGGAAAGATATTTTTGAGCTTCACATTACAGATGTATTCGCTCTCTTCTTTCGCACTTTTAATACATAATTTCTCTAAGTATTATACAATTAGATTTTCTCTCTTGTAAAAACATTATTTAGTTTGCGACTAGAACTAGTATTTATAGCCTAAGTTTTAAACTGTCTTCTTGAGAAACTACTTCTTGAATCTTCTAGAAATCGTTATTAGTTGAGTCCTGTATCTAACTCTAACTCTCTAACTGATTGACATTCTAGATAGCTTCCTTTTGTATCATCTGGTATAATACTTCTTCTGTTATCACACTTTGTCTATTATCTCGCTTCGTCTGGTATCGTGCTTCTTCTGTTGCTGACGTATCATTTGTTGCTGACGTGTCATCTGTTGCTGACTTGTCATTTGGTGTTGATATATCGTCTGGTGTTGACCACACATCTTCTGGATTTGACTAAGTGTTACTTACATTTTTTTGCACATTTAACAAACTTATCAAAATAGTTCATACATTTCTAAGATTATTATTATTTGATTGTCATCAAAATTAATAGAAGTGAAGTCTTCTTGACTTAACACAATCCTCTCTTTAAATATCGTGGTTTACTTTTTTCTTTTAAGAGATAAGATGTAAAGAATGCCTTCCTTTATAGACAAGATTCAAAAGAGGCTAAACCAATAGAGAAATAAGGATATAAATGGGGCCATATTAGTTATGATACAATCAATTTGAAGCTCATTACACATCCATTGGTTTGCACATATAATTCTATGAAAAGATATGATTAAATTCATTGAAAATAGTATGATGAAGTTTTGTGGGTGGAAAGAAGGAAGGGAACACAATGGAAAAAGTTAAATGGTAGGAAATATATTTGCCTTATAATAAGGGAGGTCTAGGAATCCAAGTAATCAAGATAAGCAACCAAGTTTTAATTACAAGAAGAATGTGGACATTAATTAATAAAGACAACTATCTATAGACCAGATGGACTCACAACTATTTGTTAGGAGGAAGGAACCTATGGGAATTGAAAAAAGAAACCAGTAACTCAAACTTTATGGAGCAACTAATCAAAATGAAGGGCACCATTTCAAACTCTATTAAATGCATAATAAGGAATAGGAGGAAAGCATCACTATACAATGATAGTTAGTTAAAGGAAGGACCCTTATGCCTCTCACATTTAATAGAACACTACTTAAATAGATTTTGAATGAGCTGAAAAGTTTAAGAATGGATTGCAAGAAATCAATTAGACGATTATCCATAAGAAATCCCTAAGTTACTACAAATTACAACCCTTAACAAAATAAAAAAGATAAATATGTTTTAAAGGCACACTTCTTAAATAATTTCACAAATCACTCATGTAGAGAGATTTTGAGGAGGAAAGGTGAAAATTCAAATGGGATAAGCTCATCTAGAACAGGATTGAAGCCATAAAGATATCCTTTGTGATGTGGTTAATCTTCAAGAATGGTTTAACTATTAAAAATAGACTAAGATTTCTCAATATCCAAGATACATGTGCACTATATAACTCTCATAATGAAACTCCCATCCATCTATTTTTTGAATATGATTATATAAAATGGATATAGAATCAAGTTCAAGACGCACTAGTAATTAGGTATAAACTCTTTGACTACAAAGTTATCCTCAGTTGGTTAAAAGAAAGTAACAGTACAGGAAGTAGAAGGCGTTTCCAGATTTTCACTCATGTAGGACTATGCATGTACTAATATGGTTTGAGAGAATTTAGGAATATTTAGAGGAATTCAAGGAACAAAGCAAAAGGCATTAGGAGAGGTAATAATCAAATGCTGGGAGAAAAAATACACCAAGCTTCAAAGACCTCAAACAGTAAGAGAACATAAATATCAGTAGAATATCAACCTAGTAGTGGCAAACCTGATGGGGGATTATAAGTTAGAAGCACAATATTTCATAAAAAAAAAAGAACTTTGTATGAAGATAATGTGGCATTGATGTTGTATAGAACTATTTGGAATTTTCTAGTCTCAATTGTATAGCTTTGTAAACAAAGAATTTAAAACTATTTTGGCTATTAATACATTTACATTTTAAAAAAATACTTAAAATTATATTAAATACAAACTAATGCAATATTTTAAAATTTTTAAAATATGTTAAACTTATTTGAAATGCCATTTTAATATTTTAATGTGATAATAAACACTTTATTTGAATTTAAATTTGTTTATAATTAATCAAACTCCAACGTAATCATGCTCAAATAACAAAGTTTAAAGTTAAGCCTAAGGTAAATCAAAACAATTTGCTATTCCTACTTTCGCTAAAAAAATGAAAAATAAACCATAGGCAAAAGGGTCAAATTGTACATTAATGTTTTCATTAGAATTCAATTTAAACACAAACATTTCAAAACATTCAAAAGAACTCTAATGTTTTATAAATGTCCAATTTAAACCTTAACTTAACTTCTCTATTAATCCTCCACTGGAAAAATATATATGTGGTATTTTTTATGTCACTTTTAAATATGTATATTACGTGGTAAGTAAAGTTTTAAAAAATAAAAAATGAACTCTTTTTTATTCTCTCTCCTCTCCTTTCTCTCTCTCTCTCCATTTCTTTCTCTTTACGTTCTCTGCTTGTAGTTTCTTCTATTCTTCCTTAAACTTTTGTAGGAAGTAACCTTCAACACATGAATTGACAAGGGAGAAAAAGGTTAGGTTGAGAGCAAAAACGAGAGCAAGTAAAGTTGTTTTGGAAGTCATAGCACTAGAGCCCTCTTGACTTTATAGAATTATTATATAACTAGTAACTTAAAACTATAAATAAAAGAGAAAATTTTGAGTATAGAGTGATACGTATTGAGGACACGGTTTATTTATATAAGGTTAAGGCTAAAATTAATTAAGAAAGGGAATAATGATATGTGTGCAGCTAGGTGAGTTATTGTCCTCTATAATAAACAGTTGATAAAGTTTTAGGCAAAACTTTCAAAGATTACAAGATGGGTCACAAATTGGTTCATTTCGTTCACAACATTATTATAAATCTATCTCAAAATTAATTTACAAAAATTACCAAGTATCACAAATTTATATTGTGCATCGAAAGGAAAAAAGAATATTAAAAACTTTAATTATAAGAGAATGTTGGGACTTTTTCACTTATGATGTGTTGGTATAAGTGATACAGATATCGTTCTATACCGGCAGAAAAAACAAAATGATTTTGTCTCTTTTTATATTGGCCTTGGGTACTAATCGATACCGAAGGTTTTGCCAAGTACTAGCTGATACCGATTGGCATTTGAAATATCAGTAAAATATCATATGGTACCATCAAATTTGAAAATTTTAGGGACTAAATAGCTAAAAATAAAATAAAATCAACCCCTCCGAACTCTGCCATCTCTCTCTTGGTCTCTCACGCCACTATCTCTCACTCTCGCCACCTTTGCTCGTCGTTGTCCTCCTCCTCCTCCTCCTCCACAATGACACCACCACACCTCTCCCCCTCCTGCTGGTCTGTTCGCCTCCCTCTCTACCACGACTCTCCTCCACTCCAACCTCCATAGCACCTCACTGCGCCTCTCCTCCTTGACTACATCCGCTGCTACCTTGCTCTGCCTCTCCTTTGTTTACTACTGTCTCAACTTTTTCCACCTTCACCATTGCTGCTTGCTCCTGCATACTGCTTGTCTTCTATAGAAATTAGATCTAGTTTTCGCCCAACCCAAGTCTGACCCACCATAAACCTAACCTAACCATTAAATTTTTGATATTTTTGGGTGTGTTTTAGATTTTTCTGCTCTTGAAATTGAATTGCATTTATGAATTGTGATTAAGGTTGTGAATGGTTGGAACTTGGCAAATTTTGTGAATGGTTGGAGGAGCTTGGAATTGAATTGTTGTGAATGGTTGGATTTGGATTTGAGTGAAGTGGCCGAAGTGTGTTATTTATCTATTGATTATTTTTTGTTTATTTGTTTGGCTTGTAAGTTCATAAGTCACGACCTTAGTATTTGGTTTTGGATTGGTTTATTTCAATTTACAATTACAAACCAAATTATAAATAAATTAGATAACAAATTAAATCAAATTAAGTCTTTCTATATAATTTCAATTTGATTTGAATTATTTGGGTTAGTTTAAATGTTTTTAAAAAAATTGTTTAACAATATTCAAACTTTTTTAAGATTGAATGCATCATTTATAACATCTTTAAAACGATTTAATAGCATAATTTGCAATTATTTTGACTCAATTTTGAATCCTTACTTAAAATACCTTTGTTTAACTAAAAAATGACATAAGTATAAAAAAGCAATAATATAACTATAAGTTTAATAGTAATTACATATCATTATTATTATTAAAGAAATATTAATTAGCATAATTTGTAGCAAGTACACTATAAATTATAATTGAAGGTAGCTTTTTTAACTCTTTATGCATTGTTTTCCTAGGTTTAGTTTAATTTATTTTATATTAACTAAAATTTTGTTGAATAAATATAAAATAGCTAAATTGTTGGTTTTTCACTTATTAATTGTGTTGGATAAAATTGAATTGTGTCGGATGAAATTAAATTTTGTATGATGTAATCATACAAAATGAGTTATATTACATAGAGGCTATTATTTATATGTGAAATAATTAAAAATAATTCTTATTTCATATTAATTATGGTTATTATTATTTTTGGAGACAGTGTTGATGTAAACTTATAAAGTATATAGTATAATGTGGCATTGGACTGTTTTGCAATTTAAAAAAAATTCATGAACTATTTCATAAATTTAAAAAATTACTCGAAATTGTAACTTCCCGTTATCCTATGTTTGGGACTAGGCTCGTAGAATAGTGTATATGAGAGTTTATTGAGAAGTTAGAAAGTGCATTTTATGCTCATGCATAATATAGCATACACACACATGTGAATATTAAATTTTTGCACATTAAAATGATTGTACATGCATTCATTGATATTTTCCAGGTATAACTGAATCTGTAAATGTGATTATATTGAGAATTGTGGTTTTTATGTGTTGAAAATTGATTTGGAGAGTATATGTATTGTTTTAGAATTTTTCGTAAAATTTAGGAAAATTTTGAAAATTTTAAGTATTTTCGGACTAGGAAAAATACCAAGTATCAAAACAATTGATAAATGGCAGTAGAATTTACTATCCAATGACGATGGGAAATTTGATAACTGACTTTGGAATTTATTGATAAATTTTATTGAAAATTAGGAGACAATGAGAGTAGGAATTAGAATTGAATGGACTAGTTAAATAAGAGAAAACAAGTGAAACCATAGGAAGTGGACATGTGGCAAGGGACAAGTGTCACTTGCCAAGCCATGCTTACACCACTTACGACACTCTCTCCTAAGTGAAAGACCAACCTCATTTTTAATTGTCTTTCACTTATTCATTTGCTCCCCCCTATTGTAATTTGTCTTCTCATCTTCTTCAATCTTCTTCATCTACGACACCCATTTCTCACCCTCTCAATGTGAACTTTGTTCTCACCTTCCATTTGCTACTATCATTTTTGCTATCTTCCTCCTATTTGTCACTAAAAACCTATCCTTACGACCTTTGAAAGATGAAGATCGTATGATATTTGAGAGCTAGGGTTGAGTGATATTTTGAAGATTTTGGAGCTAAATCAAGTAAGTAGCTTGTTTATCTATATGGCTAGTGTTAAATGAAGCATGTATGATGATATTTAGAGGTTAAAGAAACATAAATGGTGTTTTATGTATGATAAATGTGAGTGATGAAATGTGTATGTAAATGTCTTGTTTTTGTATATGTATGATGATCAGTGATTCATAAATTTTTATGGAGATGTTTTTAAGGTAGAATGATCATTATAATGGTGTTGGATGAGTGTTGTAAATTGATGAATGAATGAACATGTTTAATGTTCTATTTTTGGGTTAATAATCAAATATAGATCATTATTTGTCTTGTGAATGTTTTAGAGTTGTAAATCGAGATAAGAATGAAGAGAAAATTAAGTAGAAAAGATGATCTATGTACAAGATTTGTTAGGTGTAAAATGTAGGAAGTTATAAAAATCTGGAAAATTGGAAGAGAGAGAGAGCTGGAAAATTTTAGCTATAGTGTTTCCACTGATTAAGCATTTGTACTTTAGCCATAACTTGTTCTGTAATTATCTAAATGAGATGACTTTTTATTTGGATTAAATTAGAGACATATGGATACATTTTCATAAAGATGTCAAATTCAAATTCTATTTTTAAGAGTTTCAAAAATAGAACATGAAGTTGAGTACTGGGTGCAGTAAACTAGTGGATGAACACATGTGTTTGTGTTCTGTTTTGAGAGTATGAAAACCATGACTGATGAATAGTATGTAGATATTATGAATTATAAATTGTTGGACCCCAAACGTTTCATAGAAGTTAAAACTATTTGAATGAGCAATTTTGGAGATAGTCACAAGTAAAGAACAAATGAATGAAAATGTTGAACCAAGAATTTATAGACAAGAGTAAAGTAGGGAATGAGAGATGTGGATAGATTTATGATTTGCTATGGTGTTTTGGTGGATAAGAGATTTTTGAAATAGAAAGAATTAAGGTGAAAGTTAGCAATAAAATGAAAACAATATTTGTATAGTAAATTGATGAAGAATAGGTATATATATGTGTATGTTCTGTCATTGGTGTTCATGATTAGTCATGGTTTATAAATTTTTCTTTATAGAGGACATTGATTTGAAATGAAGTTGAGAATGAAGAGAAAATACAATAGAAAAAATTAGTCTTGGTATGAGTTGTATTGAGGAAATATTTTGAAACAAATTTGTAGTTGATCTGGAAAATGTTCACTGAGTATGCCTCAATCTTTTAGCCATAACGGTTTCTCTAACTGTCCAAACGAGATGATTATTGATTTGGATTAAATTAGAGATACATGGCTACATTTCTTATGAAGACATCAAATTTAAATTCTGCCTCTAAAAATCTCAAACTTTGTCATGAAGTTGAGAATTAGGTGCAGTACATTGGAAGATGAATGTAAAATTTGTGTTCTGAAGTCTGGGGAAATTTTGGATTGATCTAGATAGATTTTTGACAAAATTGCCTTCTTGAGAGTTATAGATCTTTTTTTTATCTTTCCAACGATATATAGTATGGAATTTTTGGATATTTGAGTCAAGAGTTATGATCTTTGTAATTGAGATGCTCTGGAGAGTATAGATAGTGATTTATAACTTTGGGGATGTAAAGAAGACCCAGTTGAAACATCTTCTTATGCACGGTGCATTGTCTCAGTTTGTTTCGTCTTAGTTTGACTTTTGTATCGTCTTAGTTTGACTTCTGCTTCGTCTCAGTTTGCTTCGCCTCAGTTTGCTTCGTCTTAGTTTGACTTTTGTATCTTCTTAGTTTGACTTCTGCTTCATCTTAGTTTGCTTCATCTTAGTTTGACTTTTGTATCGTCTTAGTTTGACTTCTGCTTCGTCTCAGTTTGCTTCGCCTCAGTTTGCTTCATCTTAGTTTGACTTTTGTATCTTCTTAGTTTGACTTCTGCTTCATCTCAGTTTGCTTCTTCTTAGTTTGCTTTGTCTTAGTTTGACTTTTGTATCGTCTTAGTTTGACTTCTACTTCGTCTCCGTTTGCTTCGTCTCAGTTTGACTTTTGTATCGCCTGAGTTTGACTTCTGCTTCGTCTTAGTTTGCTTCGTCTTAGTTTGACTTTCGTATTGTCTTAGTTTGACTTCTGTTTCGTCTCAATTTGCTTCATCTTAGTTTGACTTTTGTATTGTCTTAGTTTGACTTTTGCTTAGTCTTAGTTTGCTTCGTCTTAGTTTGACCTATGTATCGTCTTAGTTTGACCTCTACACCGTCTTATTTTGTATCGTCATCTTCTGTTCTATTTTTGATCCTTTTAGAGGTAGACTCCCACTTTGTGGTCTTCATGAAAGTTGTAGATCTTAAAGTCTACTTTCAAATGGTCTAAAAACAAAGTCAATTCGACACCTGGAGTGAGAGTTATGGCAATTGCGCCAAGGCATGTATAATATGAGTAAAGACATGAACATGTTAGATTCTTTTGGCCATAACTTTTTCTCTAGATACCCAAATAACTTTATTCTTAAGCCATTGGACTCGTAAGATATTGCTCTACATCTCCACCAAAAATATGACCATATGAAATGAATGGATAAAGACTGAGTGAAAAGAGTGGGACGGGTACAGTGAGTGTACTCTTAAGTAATAGGGACTGATGGTATTCTACTGAACATACTTCAATATTTTGAGTATATATGGATCTATATGATTCCAAATGAGATGATTTCTGATGTGTGGTAAACTAGAGACATGGAGCTACAAATGGTATGAAGAAATTGGAATCTAATTCAGTCTCTAAGACGTTTAAATTTCAGATGGAAGATGTGTATAGTATATTGTTATGGACAAGAGCAGTCCAAAAATGTTTGAAGTATATCTTTCGAATCACTGAATCAAATTGAATGATTTTGATGACATTAGAAATTGAAGACAAACGGGGAACATTCTTCTAGAAGAAAGTGTTACGTCAGAATATTCAAGTGTATTGTTGGTAAGACACTTAAGTTTAAAAGGACATAAGCCTATAAGGAAGGATAAAATGGACTTTTTGGACTCATTAAGGGCAAAAAAGGACAAGGCCAAAATGTGGACTTATATTTAAGAGAAGGAGAAAATGTGAATGAGGAGATTCTGGAGAAACAAAATGAGTGGAGGAGAGAAGAGATAAGAGAGAGAAAACATGAAAAAAGAATGAAAGAGAGAAAGAAAAGAAAACAAGCTAGGGTTTCAATAGTGATAGTCTTCAAGGAAGATTTTGAAGTTGTTCAAGAAGAGAAAAAGGTAGAGGGAGAGAAGAGTTTCCATTTGAGCCAAGGATCTCTTCATTTTGTGAAAAGACCTATTTCAGTTAGATCAACTCACGGAGTACACATTAAAGATACAACAGGAAAGAGCTTTAGATACCTCAGGCTGTTTGCAAAGAGAAGAGATAGTCTGAGTCAGCCTATAAGCAAGGAAATCAGGTGGGTACATGTTTATAATAGAGTAAATAAACCACTACTATTTTTCCTTAAAGCAAAGAAGTTTACTGATTTCAATTGCATAATAAATGTTGCATCTTTTGTTTTTGCATGATTTGTGAAATCTGCTAGATGTTTGCTACATAAACTGTGCAATGATTTATAAAGAGATTTTTTTTAGTGATTTTTGAAAGCAATAGCAAGTTTATGAAATCAAGTTTTGAAAGCGCATATGAAATATTGTATGCTCATGAAACTCAAGTTTTCAAGAAGTGCCATTTTGGGCAACACAAGTTTACAAGTTTTGAGATATATGTGTTATGTGGGTTTGTGGTGATCTCTCAAGAACCGTCACGTGCACGTTGACCCAAGTTTAAGACTACTTCCGCCTGCCCACTAGTGACACGGAGCTCCTTCAAGGACTCCCTCAAGAATCTACGACTACACATGACCATTATATGGGAATGTGTAATGCGTCATATTTTGGATCTACCCAAACCATTTTGATGTGTTACATGCTCATGAGATGTTTGATCAAGTTTGATGCATTCATGTTTTATGACTTGTGAATTTTTGGCTAAAGCCTAAGAAGCATGTACTTTATAAACTCAAGAAAAGTTTTCTATGTCAAGTAAAATAGTTTCAAAAGTTTTTGTTTATCTTTTATTATAAACTGTTACTCACGAGTTGTCAAGCTCACCCCCCTCTCTGTCCCCTCTTCAAATGATAGTTAAGAAGATCGAGTGATCAAGAGTATAAGGACGTTACTTCAAATTCTACATATCTTGGAATTTAAGTTATCTTTGTAGAATACAAGAATTTGTAGTTCGAGATTTCGGATTATTATGTAATATGGCTTGAAAAGCCATTATAACTTTGTAAAACCCTTTGATATGAGGGTATTGAAATGTAAATGATGAAAAATAGTTGTATGAAATGTATTAAAGAGTATGATGAAGTAAAGATATAAGAGTCTTATGATATTTCAGCAAGAGTTGAACTTCACATTCAAAGATAGGATCCAACATTAAGGTAATAAGTTTGTTTTGATGTTGATTGTCATGGGTATGCCACCCTTCTAGGATGATGCCTAATAAGGGCTTTTGGAAATAACCCTACAGGATCATAAGCTCAAGTTGTATGATATCCACAAAAGAGTTGGGTTCCAGCAACGGTGCCTAACAGTTGTGGTATCAGAGCAAGAGTTGGATTTCGGATTCAAGCGGGATTCAACATATTGTGGTATCAGAGCAAGAGTTGGATTTCGGATGCAAGCGAGATCCAACATAAATTAAGGGTTTAATGAAAGTGAAAGTTAGGTTAACTAAGATGTTAAGTTATGTTTTTGAAATGAGATGAATTAAGGTAATAATTAGGAATGAAAAATGAAGTAGGCTATGTGCATAAAAATTTCTGATAAAAACGTTTGAGAATATGTTCTATTTTTGGCGTTTATGACCAAGCATGGAATATGAATTATGTACCGATGATGTTGAGCTGAAATTAAGGTATACTTGAAGAAGTTATCAACTTGAAATGATGACTTTTGAATATGAATTATTTGAGACTTATGAATGAGATATGTTATGGAAAAAAAGAATAGGATTTCATGAATGATGAGTTTTAGTGAGAATGATGAATCAAATGAGTTGACGTTTGAGAGTTTAATGAAATGAAATTGGTAGTTAAATTGTTATGAAATGATGTTGCATTAGAGGAAGTGAATTTGGGAAAAATTTAGAGTGAACATGAGGTTAGGATATATGTAGAAACCATTGGAAATGCTCTTGAATGAGTTTTGTCTCTCCTATGTCTATTGGACGGACTTTAGGTCTGCTAAATGGACCTTCTTGGGTCTGGAAAACTTCCTAGCCTTGTCTATGTCTGTTAAACGGACTTTAGGTCCGCTAATAGACCTTCACGGGTCTGAAAAACGTCTTAACCCCGTCTATGTCTGTTAGGGGGTGTATGTCTGCTTAGCGGACATTCACGGTACACTTACACAAATTTGCGATTTTGACCTTATAGACGATAAAACCTCTCTTGAGGGTCTTCACAAAAGTTGTAGATCTCGAAGTCCTCTTCCAAAGCATCCTAGAATGACATTAATCCAACATCTATAGAAAAAATTACGCTTTTTGTCCCAAGATATGTTTGTTTATAGATGATTGAATTATTAATGTTTTTTTTATAAGATATTTAGGCTTGAGTATGCTCTTGAATGAGCCTGGTTGATGACGAATTAAGCGATTAAAGTAAGGAAAGTGTATTAGGTGTTAAAGAATGATTCAAAGATCATGTTAATTGGTTATGAGACGAGTATTAAGGAAATGTACCCGGAATTGTCATTGAACATCCATTGTACATATTCCATATATACATATGTGCATAAATGAATACTTATAATTGTACAAAGTTGTGTTGTGTATAAATGTGTATGTATTGCATGATTTAGAAGAGCATATTGAGAGGCGACCTCCAGACGTTATCGGGGCTTCAAGATAATAGCTTTCTGGAGCAAACTGTGAGTAACTTAGATGACCTCACTTAATTAATTGTTGCTATAAATTCGGTATTGAACTATTTAGTGGAATTGATAGTGTTGATTCCGGAAATTGAATAACCGAGGTGTTTGATGCATGAATGACATATTAGAAGTGTTCTTGGTATGTGAATTTGACGAAATAAGTGATTTCTCAACATTTTGTTGAATGCCAGACCGAAGTTCGAAGATAAATATAAACGCAAATATGCTGCATTTCATTACATATATGTATGAACAGATAATGGCAGTTATGACCTGAGTAGCCACAAAAAATGAGCTTAAAGCTCTGAATGTGATTAAGAGCCAAAGGCTCGCTATATATAATGAGCTATGTATCTCCAATGAATAAGAGATAGTTAACAATAAGCCCGGTATCCACAATAGATACGAGACAATTTTAGGCACTCGGTCATAACAACATAATAATCGAAAGTGAGTCTCATGAGCATTGCATAGACATTTAATATGTATGTGAACAAAGTGCTATGTAATGCTACAAAAAAATGATGTGAATTATGTGGTTATATATGTTGATGTGTTATTTGAATTGAGTGAACTATCAAGGATGATTACTTCATTGAGTTCACAAAACTCACCAAAATTGCAATGTTGATATTTTAAGACCAAGAGAGGACACGAGTAACAGAGATACTCTACAAGAAACATAGTTCTTGTACTTTTGAAAAGAAGAAATGACTCAAAGGTCGGTCAGTTGATAATGAAGGATTAGATAGAATCTTTTGTTTAATTCCTCATGTGTGGAGCATATTTTGTATTTAGTTTTGACATTGTATATGTTTTGATGATATTGTAAAGCTATAATGTAAATATTGTTTAAGAAATAAAATGTGGAAATTTTAGATTTTTAAATATTATGTCTTTCTTTATGATGCCTTATAAGATATTATAAATGATGATGTCATAATTAAGTGATTGTAGTGACTACTCTATCATCCCATTATTACAAGTTATGTATTGGAATGTCCTCATGGTGTTCCAGTATGTACTTTATGACAATGGGGTATTACAAAAATGGTACCCAATATTGACAGTATCAATATAATACCGTATCAGAACCTAATATGGTATTGGCAAATTTGGATGGTGTATGATGTTTGCCTTATAGTAGCTTACGTATTAATGTTGATGAAAAATCTGATATGTCAAGTATAGCTTTAGCTCTTTGTTGCAAATTAGAGACGCTACTAGAAAAAGAATTGATGAGGAATATCTTAGTAAGAGAGGAGGAATAATAATTGAAGTTTAATTATTAATAGCCTCGTATTTAGGGCGCTGGCTTAATCAAGCAGCTAGACTAGTACAAGCTACGAAAATATCCAGACAAGAGAATGCGAGATTTAATAGAAGAAACGGCAAGCAGAAAGAGAACGAAAGGCGGATAAATTTTAATGTTTCAAATTATTTAAATTTAAATTTAATTACGATAAAAACGTAAATTTAATTCTTCTTGGGAAGATCGTATAGAGCAAAGAAAAAGAAGATCAAACGAAAGCAGCAGCGAGGAGACAGACATGCGGGACAGGAACGAGGTAATAGAGAGAGGGCCATCCATGTTGGTCGAGAAAGATTATATGTTATATATATAGATAAAAAAAGAAAAGCAATTTTGTAAAACGAAACTGCACTGAAGAGAAGACTAACTTTTGGCGCTAAATATCAAAATGGCTAAATGGAATTAGGGTTTCGATGGGATAAGTAATTGAGTGACGATGAAGAGAGACATCTTCCAAGTTCCCCAAGATCCATCGGCACTGTTCGCAAGAGACTTCCATGGAGATCGGAGCTCCAAATGCGGACCCGTAACTCACCAAAATCAAGGTGATCTGATTTCTTACAAATCTACAATTTCGAAAGTTTACGCACCATTTTTTCTTCCTTTTTCACGTTGATGTTGATTTTGGTTAATCGATTGTTCAGTGAACTGTTTTTCTACCTCAATGTTTATTTGACTAATGGTTGAAACCAATAACATAATGTGAAATATATGTCAGCTTGCGAGCCCAAAATGTCGGAATATGCTTTCTTTAAGAAATTGCAGGAGGATGCTGATAGTAGGTTCCGTTCTCATCCCCAAGATCGTGATAAACACCAATCTAAGAAGCTCAAAACAAGCTGCAATTCTGGAGGTTGGTTATTAATGTGTAACACTGCTGAATCAAACGAAAAGGAGAAATTGTTAATTCTTATTCGTCATCTAGTACTTTCCTGCAGCACCGTTTGCTTGATTACTTGGCCTTCCCTTCATCTTTTGTGCTAAATGTCTAACATCAAATCTTGCTTTTCCTTCAATCCATAATAGCCATAAGAAATTCAATCCCTTGTTGCTGCCAGAGAATGCTACACATGTTAATTCTTATCCATTCCTATCTCCACGAGTCAGGTCGGTCACTAAACAGAGTCACTACCAACCGGTATTTCACCTTTTCTTTTTCTTCATTACAAGTGCTGTAACATTTCTGTAGTTATCGGATTGTAAATTAGCACGCAGAAGTTGTCCTTGCCTATTACCATTCAAATGTATAGTGGATGGATTATACAGGACAAGAATTTGAACAATTCTTTTTGTTTACCTGTAAACAAAAAAATTGTGAAGATGAGAGTTTCACCTACATGAATTACTTTGCTCATTTAGAGCATGGTAAACAAAAAAATTGTGAAGATGAGAGTTTCACCTACATAAATTACTTTGCTCATTTACATCATGCTCTGTCGTTTTTTCTGATATAGACATGCCAATTATATGTGTTAAGAATCATGAAATCTAGTTTATCACAATTCACATGGCTTACTAAAATCCTGACATTTCCCCATTTCAAATTTATAGGACATAAAAGTGAACTTTTTAACTGATTCCATTATTCTTTTAAGCAACTGTAAGTGCTGTTAATGTTGGCGGAGGTGAATTTGAAGAACTTTTCTGCATCCCTAGAGGATATGCACAATGTACAGAAAATCGCATACAACTGTGGTAACATTTGAGCACCTGATCATAAGTTTCATAAAATGAAAACATTAATTGTATTAACAGGACTATTTTTTTCTTTTGGATTCTTTGGGATAGTCTGGAAAGGAACATTAATTGCAATCAACTATTTTGCAGTGTCTCAAAACTTGCACAATAATGACATTAGAGAGAAAAATTTTGACTTGTTCTTCACTGCCTTAAGGAAGCACATAAATATTATGACAATCTTTGTTGTTGTAACCTTACCAACTTTGGACCTTTATATTATTAGAATGGTTTATGAGCTGTGGCCTAGGTATTTTCTTACTTTATTAATGCTACTCTACTACTATTCATCACCTCATATTCATTTCAACCTTAACTCACTAAGTTGAAGAATACTTAGGACTATCATTGTATCTATACTTGCATGCAATTGTTATGTAAACAATGTGGATCCTAAAGCTTTCTAGTCATAACTGAGTTGCTGCAAATCTGCAGGGGCTCAGTACCGGCAATTGGATGTCTTTTCTAGAAAAAGAAAAAATCTCCAAAAGTGGGCTGCAAATACCTCTTTTCCTGATGAGCTATGTTCAAAGGGGTTAGACACATGACATATAATGAGTTCTTATGTCTTCCATATTTCTGCTATCATGTGCCATAAAGAATATATCCGCAGGTGTGATATTATTTCTGCGCTGATCAGCCGGCTGTTTCCTGTGACTATCATGGAAAAAGTATGGAGAAATGTTATTTGAGTGGCTATGAGTTAGACGATGTCTACATTAAGCAGCTGGAACTTTGCTTTCTGACCTTTTGCATTTTCCAGACAGGGAAGGGGCAAATTGATGGCAAAACTAAGGTGCATACCTTTCCTTGTTCAAAAAACTATTCAAATGAATCTCATCAGATGCCTATAAGAAACATGATGGAAATAGAGGATAAGCTACCTTTCGACAATGATCTATGCTTTTGTTGGTTGGATATACCAAGCGAGCCAGATATCTCAAGTTCCAGCCCTGAAGTCTATCATGAAGCCTATAAGGATAGCAGAATGAGGGCACTCCAAATTCTGCGAGAAAGCAAGACCCATGGTTTCTATGCTGAGGACAATTCTACTTTTGGCTTTCAGATTCCAGAATATGAACCTGACACCTGTAATGATCTCAAGGGTACCAATAGATTCCATTATTTTAATAAATCCTTTAGTGGTGATGAACTCCATCTCCCTCTGGTGGATTGGGAATTTAACAACATAGTGGACGAGAGAAAACCGTCTCCGACTTGTAGAACTACAGAATTTAGCATGCATCCTCATCAGAAACAGAAACCGAACAGCATCATTGGTGAATTCCGATCTCCCAATAATCCTCTGTCTTCAGAAGAGCCTCATCCTCTTTTGCTAGGTTGGGACTTCAAAAACATGATGGATGATAGAAACCTATCTTTGAGTTGTGAAAAGTCAGAGCTGAGCATGTGTCCAAATTCATGGGGTTTACATGCTGATGATCAACAATTGGAAAACCATAGCAGATTCAGCGTAAATGGATTGTGTAATCCATCTTTGTTATGTCATCGTTCCCCAAACCTGCCTTCACTATGTTGGCACCCCTCACCCAGCCATGATAGCCATGATCTGGAAGAAGGTATTCTTGAGATTAAGGAAAAAGTGGATACTGTTTTGGATGATTGCTCTTTGTCCTTACACGACAAAGCCAGCGATCATAATTTAGTTGAATATTGTTATCCTTACGGCACATGTGATAGTAGAAGCATCATTCTTTCTCCCCAAAATCATCATTGGTTTATGAGCAAGATTATAGATGATGAGCAATGTCATACTGATAGAAAAATTCTATTTTCCTCTGGAATCAATTTCAATTCTTTGCTGAAGCACTCTCCAGTAAGCAATTCCTTGAGAGATTATTACATAGCAAATAATCATGCTCTTGTATTCCCGTATAGCATTGACACGTCTTCAACCTTTCCTGCTGAGGACAAGTATGAGAACTATCCATGTGGTTTGGGACATGGAGCAGTTTATCATTGTTCCCATGAAGATATGACTAAGGAACATGACTGGCAATTATTTGCTTCCAGCTTATGCATTGAAAAAGCGTTGGCATTTTCATTGGATGAATACAAGGAGGGATCTGAAAGAGATTTTTCTGATAATGGGGAAGTGAAATGCTTTTGATGCTTCTATTATGCCTGGGGATTCGGCACTCAGAAAAGGTTTGCTGTGATCTGTTGATTAGTTAGGCATTCTTATGAGCTATGAAGTTCCGATTGTGTGAAGTTGAAAGGTTAGTGGAAAGGGTTGGATGAGCTAGTTAATTACCAACGGTGCACATTTCCTCTAAGTTGATACCTTGTAGGACATGATGTTCTGCTTGGAAGATTAGTTGTAATGATTGATATTCATCGTTCAGTAAAGATGTAGAGACCCGAGATTGCAGCTTAGTACAGGATTGTGTACGAGGTTATTGTCATTGAGGCGGTAAGATTTAGCAGCTGCTTGGGGCAATAGTTGATTGCAAAGAAATGCATGTCTGCCTTACAGCATCCCCATGATGAACGTGTCGTCTACCAGATCCAGATAGGAGGGCAGCCTAAGTGCATCGCTCTTTGCAAAAACAATTGAATGCAGCGTGATTAGAAAAAACCTGTACTGTAAAGAGTCTTGTCTACTATTCATAACTCCAATCCAAAGTTTACTTTCACTTGCCAAAGAAATTCTTAGTTCTTTAATTCCGTACCCATTTTATGCCCCAAACAAAATCGATTCTAAATTCCCGGCCTTTAGGAAATTGGATTTGCTCTTCTTTTTCCCACTTTGCTTATTTATATTCCGCCACTTTTTTTTTTTAATTTTTGAGCAGAAAGCACAATCTAATTTAATTGCCATCTCGTGAAGACAAGAATTCCAATTTGATATTACGAGTAAAATAAATAAATGAAAAGGAAAATATAGTTAGACTTTTCTCTCTCCACCCAATCCCCTCCCTAGGCCTATATTCCAAGTAGCTTTAGACTGCACGTTAATTAAGTCACGCCGCCCATTTGTTCCGTGATTGCCTCCAACCCTGCTTGCATCAATTGTCATTCTCTTGCTTTGGTTGGTGGATATGGTTGCTTTGGTCTGTGTATTTGTTATGCCCTAGGCTCTACATATTCGTTAGTGGTTTCGTTTACAATTTGCAAATATAAATGTAATTATAAGGATGACCCTTGTAATCTTGACTTCAATACTTACGAATTTATAAAAATTATTTTTTGGTATTTCTCCTTGATAAAGGCATATCGTGAAACGCCTTCATTTCTATTTGCCTCAAGAATTAGGTTAGATTTAATTAATACAAACTAAGTTGCTTTAGGTTCACAAATCACAACCAAGGTCCATGAATTGAAAGCAACGTAGCAACCCCTTTTCAGTTGCATGTGGCTTATATCTACTCGTTCAAGTTTAGAGCATTTATTAATAATAATAATTATTATTATTATTATGGTGTTAAATGCGACATTTTGAATTTAGACTTCCTCAATTGCTAGAGGGTTTTGAAAATTGCAAACTATATATTATATACATTTATGTGTCAGGATTAGGTAACTGACAATACAGCAAACAAAATCATCAAGTAATGGGCAAAAGCGTAGTTGAAAGTATAATTATTAATTAAGGCAACAAAATTCAAACTGATAAATAAAATTATTTTGCTATCGGTTTAAAGCACCACAATTTTTTAGTAAGGCAATAAAATGAATAATATTGCTTAAAATTTTGACTAAGGTGACATAACAGTTTCAACCTAGCAACAATATTGAATGAATATAGTGACAATTTGAATCATAAGGCAATGAAGGAATTTTTTTAGGCAAGAATATCTAATAACAAAAGTAACAATTTATCAATTCATTAGCAATAACATGATAATATAAAAACAAATACTTGTCATTGAGTAGGCAACACTATACATAAATTAATTTTCATTAACACAATATATAGTATTTAAAATAGTTATACATCTATATGGACTTAATGAAATTCAACCTTTAATATATCCAAAAATCATTAACTAAAATATGTACCTATATTATCTTTCTCTAGTCCATATGAAATATAAGTACATCGACTAAAATTCAAAACAAAACCAATATGATGGGCACTTCAAAATACTTCACAAATACCTCCTTATTTATTCCTGATCATCACCTTCCTACAAAATACAACAAGTTGATTATGATTATTCCAAAATAACTATGCTTATAATAATACAATGATTAAATTCTATTTATGAACAAAGTCAGAAGGTATGAACTTTTCAATGGACAATGGGTGTACTATATTTGCAAATAGGAAAATAAGCAAAAATAATTTGCAATTAATCTTAATGGAGAAGACATAAAGATGATTTACAACAAAAATAAATCAAAGAACTTTATCACCTTATACTCTTAATATATATGATTTGGAGGAATATAACATTTTAAAAAACACTTTAGAAGTCTCCTCCTCCATTAGACCTTAGATCTTAATAGAAAGAAATTATACCAAAGAAAACATTGAAAAATGCTAGGGTGCATAAAAGATATGGATTGTGGTGTCACTACAAGAAATTGTATCTTTAGTTAAAGTAAAAGATGCCCCTAAAAGCAGCAATATTAATATCTACTATTAATAGTCCAATTTTTAAAGTCGTCACCTCGCGTCATAAATACCTCCATCAATAATAAAATAGTTACTAATTTAGGAAAATGATCACAATTATGCAACACTTTTGTGACAAAAGTACTAACACTAAAAACTATGAAATGTGTGATAAAACTATATGGTCACAATAACTTTACATATTTATGACAAGTTTGTCGACAAAACAATATAAAATAGTAACAAATAAAGTTGTAACAGTACTTTATTTTATTGTAACAACATCTTCGCCACTAAAATAATTGAAAATAATGGCAAAATATTTGTCACTCGTGCTTTTTTTATTAGTGTCCATTACTTCTTGGTCACTAATATTTTAAGAAAAAAATGTCAACATCATTTTGTCATAAAAATGAAAATTTGATATTGTCACTAATGTGTTTATCATTGTCACAAATAAAACCATCAATTCAACAATAGAATCGCATTAGTGGTAAAAAATGTCATATCAGTGATCATATTGTCTAACATATTTTGTCACAAATATGAAAGTTATATGTTACAATAATGTTGTCACTAAATAAAGATTATATGTTACAATAAATTTATCACTAATGTGTTCCTGTTTGTCATAAATAATATTATTAAATTTAACAATTAATTGCTTAATTGATAAAATTTTTTGCTTTGCTAGCCATAAAATAGAAGTCACAAATGATATGGATTTTTAGTTCCAAGATATTGTCATACATGCAAATAAAAATTATTAATATATATAAATCACAAAATTGTACAAAATTCTAATTTCTAATATATAAAATTTAAAAATTAATATCCAAGATAATTATATTTATTACAATTATCCCAAACTACTATGTACTAATTTAAGTTAAAACTCTCCAAGGTAATTTTCCTAGCTAATCTTCCAGATAAAGTTCACTGTTGATTTGTTTCCTACAACATAATAAAAAATGGAATCAATTAATTAATTTATAAAATATTAAGCTATATATTTATTACTATCATTTTATAACAATATAATGATAATGATAAGAAGTAATACCAACTATTCTAGATTTTATAAATTTATAAACTCACATGACTAGTTGGGATATTTGATATTGTGATACTTGATGGATCTCCATTTAAGGTAAAAGCATTGAGTAACAAACTAGGAATTACTCGAGTATTTGCCAAATGTGCAAAAACAACTAAAATTTATTTCATTTTCCTGGCTTGCTTTTCAATAGATGCATCTTGGGCTTGAATCTTCTCATCTTGAGCTTGAATCTTTTCATTTTGTGTTTTTGTGATTTTAGTAAGTCTTGCAACTTCATCATCTAAATCACTTGCACATTTTTTTGTAGCTTTAACTTCAGTAAAAATTTGACTTTTTCTTGGGACTTAAATGTTATCTCTTTAACACTTAAAGCATATGAAAGAAGTCCAATATGAAAGATCTTTAAGTTAGAAGTCAGATGTGTAGTACAAAAAATGCATCCCAAAACAACTTCCCTCAAACATTAACTTTTTTTTCAGATCTTGTCAATGGAAATAGCAACCATTATAATATTACATATCACATGTAACATAGAAAGGCACAAACTAACTTGCTTGTGGTTATCACCAACAATGAGTGGTTGTTGATTTACCCCAAGAAAGAACACTCAATCATGAAAATTGACAATGCAGACTCGTTTTATCGCTGTAATCACATGAATTTGCTTACAATGTTTAATTCTTATAGCTTGTAAAGGCATCAATAGCATCTAAGGAAAATACATTTGGTTTATATTTAGGACATACTACATTTCCAAAATCTAAGGTCAAGTTATAAATAAAATCTTCATTAGAAGGCAAAGACTTTTGTTACAAACACATGAACAAAGATTTACATTTCACAACAAAAAATATAATGCAAATGTTCCTTCTTAAAGTAGTGTCAGCAATCAGTATGACAAAAATAAAAAATGTATATATGTCACATCCTAGTACCACATCGGGCATATGACAACCACCACATACCCGGGCTAAAGACACTCACGGTACCCTTAATCCAACTATGCAAGGCTAACTAAATATGTTTTAAAAACATTTGGACAACACAACAACTGTATTTAAAAAACCCCCCAAAACTCAATCAAAACCCCTGCAAATCAATTTTAAATGCACTTCTATATTCACATTAAAATCCACAACTTCTGGACTTTTAAGTCTACTCAAAAACAAACTCAACAACAGTACCAAAGGTTCCTACATAAGGTATTTTACAAACTATAAGATAGTCAAGAGTTAATTTATAAAATCATAAAGCATATCAACATAACCAACCTAATTAAACAGTTCATGAGCTACTATACAATAAAAGTACAAAATAGAGACTACCCACATGCAGTAATGCCTTGAAAATGTTAAAAGAATGCATGATCCACTTAGAGCTTCAAGCTCACCAAATTAACCTCTATGATTGGAAAGTGGAGAGGGGTGAGTACATTATGTACTCAGTGAGTAGGAAAAACATATATCACAAACAGAACTCGATACACACCAAGATGGTCTAGATAACCTAAAGACAATTTTTTCATATATCTAGTATACACATAACCACCTATGAAGTGAACATACTTGACATAGAAGTACACAAGCCTAGCCTATGACTCAACGTATACTAGTTAGGAAGCATATAGGTCTAGCCTGTTAATCACTCATCCGGTGAACATAGATTCCAGTTCTAGTACACAAAAGTAGAAAAACATCACATGTATAAATCAAATCTCGTCAGAAAAATCTCATAATAGACCAAAACAATCATATATGTATCCACTAGTCAGCCAAACTAATATGCACACCCACCGATTCCTAGTGTTGGCTTGATTTTCATCTGTAGTGAGTCCAGACTATAGTCGACAAAAACATCATGACCTTAGGTAATGACCTCGTCGGTGACCAGACCTCTAAGTGTGGAATCACCTGCAAGTCCCATAGAAAGGTGTCGATACGAAGACTCAACTTTTATTACCAGCGTCAAGGGCACAAGGGTCGCTTAATCTGTTGTGCCTAGCACACGATTGGCTAATCGTTATCTCACCAATCACAAAAATTACATGAAAATAATAAGTACAAAAATCAAATAAGGCACCATGCTTTTATTTATCAGTCCAGTGGATAAAATGAAACTTTTCTATGGCTCTAAGCCAAAAGAGAACACATACACGCAGCATACATGACTCGATTATGCAAATGTAAATTCCAAAATATTATTTCATGTAATAAAAGTCATCTTTTGCACTCCAAGTTCAAAGTGTTATTCAAAACAATGTTGTTTCTTAAATACACAAGTATACTAACATCTATTTGAGATTCAATTCTACTATGCATTACTTAGGTTCAAAATTCGTATACAAGTCATCATGCATGTCTTAGGATGTTTTAATCTCATTTGAGAGATATGGTTTCCCCAACTCACCTCAAAAGAAGGTGTACACTCCTTTGAATTCAACAATCCTTGGTATGAGCTCCTTGATTCACAACTCCCGAGCCTTTATACATAAAAATATATAATGTATTACTACTCAAACATGTATCTCAAATTTATACACCGTCATATAAGTGTATAAAACACAACATCACTATTTTTAAGCTATAGGATTTGGCCATTAAGCTTCTCACATAGTTACTTCCCTTACTATTCACATTAACTTTTCTTTTAAATTTTCCAAGGTATTTAATGCCTTTAATCCAATACTTACTCATTTCAAAATATAATGAAGCACATTTTTATCCAAGCATATTAGGCCATTACTCATCAATCTAAGAAAAAATTCAAGTTTACTCTAAGTAAACATGAAAGTCGCTTTCCAATGCATATCATTACTAATCCTTAAATCTTAAGCCAAGTTCACTTATGCATTTTATCAACTACCTAATGTGCATGACTTTCAAGTTATATTTTCAAGACTTTGTTATAGTAATTCATGCTCCTATCTTACTATATAACAAACACTTCCAAACAACAACACATTTCACCACTCCATTCAATCCAATTCCCTTCATTTAAGTTATATTCATCATAATTGTACAACTCATTACATTAGTTCATTTCTTCTCCCATCATTTCGACCAAACCTTATCTAATATACATATTCTTCATTTTTCATCATCAATTCACATTATACATATATAGTTAATATTGTAGAATTCAATTAAACCATCAATTTCAAAAGATATTTAAAAATTCACAAATTTTCCCAAAAGGAGAACATTTTGGTTTTGGCTTAAGGGGACTTCTACATGACTCATCTCATTAATCTAAAACATGTTTCATGCATCTTTAAGCAAGGAGAACAATATATCTTAACATCAAACTCAAAATCATAATTTAGAGAGAGATGAGACAAAATTTACCTAAATTTTTCTTTAGTGATATCTTAAAATCCTTTGACAATTTCTCAAATCTAATGATAGATTTGAGTTCCTTGATCCCAAATTAACTTAGAACACCTTGATTTGAGTTGAAGAATAAAAAGAATGGTAGAATTTTAGTGATGGCCGAATGGGTTCTTCTCCTCCTCTCATCTCCTTTCTTCTCATTTCTTTCAATTAAAACAAAATGTTTCTAGTCTTTAATAGTGGGGTGCACGATCATACATGGAAGAAGAGTCTAGAATATTGAATTTTTTACCAAATATGGTGAAATTATCTTTTTGTCCTTAGTTTATGTGAAATTACCATTATACCCTCCAAACTTTTCCTAACTTTCCAATTAAGCCCGAAATTTGGGAATGGCCAAAACTTTTATTTTTATTTTGGTCTCTGAACTTTTGAAAATAATAATTAAGCTCCTTAACTTTATAAAATTACATATTGATCCTCCAAGAAATGAAAATTTACATTTAAGTCCTTTAACATTTTACAATTGACAAATAAGCCCTTATGTATATCAACTTTTCCAATTACACTTTCTAAGTGTCCAATAAGTCTATAAATCATGTCTAATCACCTCTAACGCATTACAACACATTTAACTCAGCCATCATGGTTATATCCATCAAATGGACTCGGTTTTACACACTTAGAAGCTTATATGTTAGAAATCTCTAAGATTTCGCATACCATTGAACTCTAAGTTCATGTAAGGGCATATAACATTATAAATCACTAACATATATACCCAAAAAGATTTAAATACATCTTTGAACTCATATACAACCATGTTTATATCAATATATAGTACCATCTCTAAGTACAGACTAATACAAAAGGGCTCAGAGAGTCTGGCGTTACAAGTCCTCCCCCTCTCAAAAGAGTTTCATCCTCAAAAATCCTAAGTCAAGAATACAAATAAATGGGGGTAATAACATCTTATAATATCCTTAGGCTCCCATGTCATCTCCTCGACCTACGTCCTCTACCTAAGCTCCCACTTAGGATTTGGCAAATCACTTTACTGCACACTTTTTAGTTCAGTGTGAA
>JANVCQ010000004.1:21548448-21558525 GCA_025531925.1 Erythroxylum plowmanianum
TCTAAATTCTTCAAATTTTCACACTTTTTCTTTTTAATTCTTGCTATTTAACTTCATTTCAATCAACTCATCCACTTGAACTTTTATAAACTATACCAATCTTCACAATTATCAAATACATCAACATCCAATAATGCTTTTCTCATAAGTTTCCTTAGAGCATACATACAACATACATATATATAACACTTATTTTATATCATTTCTTATTTCTAAATTTCACTTAAAAATCGGGGTTCAACAATACCTATAGCTATTCAATATATGTATGAATTTCGAGAATGAAATCCTTTTAAGGGGAGAGAAATGTAAGGCCCTAACATATATCCTTGAAGAATTATAACATGTCTAAGGTGTATTAAGTAGTGAACATAAAGAATTAAGTGCATCTAAGTATAGTAAGAGAACGAAATTCTTTTAAGGGGAAAGAAAAGTAAGGCCCTAACATATACACTTAAAGAATTATAGCATGTCTAAGGTGTATTAAGTAGTAAACATAAAGAATTAAGTGCATCTAAGCATAATAAGAGACATAAGGGTCTGAATGTAAAAGACATGGGTAAATGGGTAATTTGTTCATTTTGGCATGGATATACATACTTAGATGTGAAATAGGGATGAGAATAAAAATAACTGATGAGATTGTATACCAATGTGAGAATTAAAGAAAGAACAAAATGTGCAATTTTCCTAAAGTCAACACATGGACCAACAGGATTAAAGCATGTGCGACCGATAGGATTAAAGCATGTGTCACTAATAGGATTAAAGCATGTATGACTAATTGGATTAAAGCATGTGTGACCAATAGGATTAAAGCATGTGTGACTAATAAGATTAAAGCATATGTGTCTAATAGGATTGAGACATGCATGACATGATATGGGTATATAAGAGAGGAGTGAGGGACGTGCATTTAGGGTTTTCAATTCAAAATTTGCTTATCTTCATTTTCTCTCCATTCCATCTTCTTCATCATACCATTTTGCATGTAAGGAATCAAGTTAACCTTATGTGGAAATCAAGGTAAACGTTAGTGGTTTTCTCTTCATCTAGGGTTTTGTTATGTGTTTATAATTATTAAAGATGAGTTTTGAATGGGTGTGTTATGTGTAGAGGAGGAGAAGACCAAAAGAAAAGGCAAAGGGAAGCAAGTGGAGTGAAGAAAAAGGGTTTTGATCACTTCTTCAAGAGGTATGGGAATTTTTGATATGTTTTCTTGGATTTATGAGCATGATATGAGGGGAATTGATAAAAGAAGTATTATATAAGCAATTGAGATGTTTTTGGTTAAATTAGATCTGTTTTTGTGTTGCTTTTGCATGATAAGACCAAAGTTAGTTGATTTGGGATGTGTACCTTGCTGGATGGATAAGTTCCATTGAATAGACTTTTGTAATTTGACCATATCTTGGAATTTATACCTCTAAATTGGATAATTACAATTGGAGATTAAACTAGCGACATAGATCTAAAACTTTCATGAAGGAAATGAAATTTGATTCTACCTCTATGATTTTTGAATTATGGCTTGAAGTTGAGTTCTGGTTGCTATCCCTGTTTCCAAACATCCTGTAGTGTTTTGGGTGTAAATCCAAGAACAACTAACCAAAATTGCATGAAATTTATTCCGTTAGAAAATTTAGACATTGGAGAATAAATTTCTAGAAGACCTTAAAACCTAAGTTGAACATTTTCTATGTGAAAGTTTCGAAACAAGTGAAGATTGTCGTGTAAATTGCTACTGGACTATTTAGGTTGTCTATTTTTAGACCCACTGTGTGCTTAGCCCAAACATGAATTTTCCTCACCCATAACTTTTACTTTTTGGATGTCACTAAAGCTTATCAAACCCAATTATAACAACAATATGAATAATCTCTGAATTTCATTTCAAATATTGTCATATGTATTAAGATATTTCATGAGTTTTAGTTTATAATGTACTTTCCATCACTTAAATGTCATGAATCATTTGCATATGGATATTAGGTGACATCTTGCGTCATTATTCCCCACTAAGCTATATGCTTAGCACGGTGGTTTTTCCTCCTTGTAGGTCTTGCTAAACAAGGTTAAGGTTGGGACAACTGCAGCGACCAAAGAAGGACAAGTAACCTTTTGGAAGATTTTGTATATAAACATTGTTTTGTATTCATAAATATTAAGAAGGAATTTTATAGCATATATGAATGGCCTATACCAATCTTAACTTATGATGGCTTTTTTTAATGTATAAATATAGCTGTGATTTGTGTAAACCACCTTAGAATATGAAATGTGATGTATGTTTGCCTTACTTCTAGGAATTATTGGATTGTCTAGGTCAGTTTTGTGTGTGTCCGTATATCCTAAGGGGTATTAGGGTGTCACAAAAACTATAGAAAAAGCTAAAATTCAAAGATAACATGATTAATATCCCAAAATTATTTGAAAACTTCATTCTAAATTAATCAAAGTCTACTCTAAAGGGTTTCTTTAGTTGTTTCTCTTGCTTTGTGTCGTTCTATGGTTTTTCCTTAAATTGTCCTTGGCCTCCTCTTCCATCTGTAACTCAATCTTATCTTTTTAAATTCAAAATTCTAGTCTAATGAGATATATAGGTGTATTGATGACTATGTTCTTCAAATTAACACACAATAATATCTGAAGTTAACATAAGCACAAAAACAATCGTGTACAATCAACATGGCCTTCTCATTATTCAACATGGATGTGTTCCATAAGAAACACTCAACATGACTCCAACCTCTCTATCATAACCATGTATATTTTCATGCACTTTATAACTTAATCAAAATAACTCCAATTTGATCAAAATTTGTTTAAATTCATTCATTTTTTCTCCAAATGAGTTAATTAGACCTTAAATAAAATATAAACAAATAAAGTATCAAATTCAATAAAAACAATCAAATAAATAAGCAAAATACATTAAATATAAGATAAAAATATGACTATACACTACTTATCAACTTCTCCACACCTAAGCATTTGCTTGTCCTCAAGCAAGTAATAATTCCAATTCATCAACTTTCCTTAATATCCCCCTCTTCTTCATCTAAACCTATATATTAACATTTCAAATGTCATGCTTTAATAATTGAATCAAAATGCAGTTAGAATTAAACAATCATAGAATATATTTTTCACAAGCCAAAACCATAAATAATATTTTGATAGCCCTTATGAATTCAAGTTCCATAGGATTTAACACCCTCACAAAAAATATTTTCTTAATTCACTCAAAGTGTTTAGGGTGATCATCAATGAAACTCTTATATTAATACATAAAAGGATTCTTAACCATAGGCTTCTTAACATATCATATTTTCGCCTCCGTAAAATATATTAGAGACAAAAGCCAAAAAGGTCTTTAAGCCAAGGTGTAATGATATTTAGGGACGTTTAGGTAAGATATGGTGAAGGATTTTAGGTTAATTAATATGAAGGAAATTGCAGAAGTAAGATCATACAAAAATTTGATTCATCTAAACTCAAATCTCTACATAGAATGTAAGTAAGGTGTAAAACACATCATATATCTTTTATTTCTCCTCATAATTTCAACACTATAAAACACTTTATTTTATATTATTTCATTTATTTATTGAATATAAAAGGAGAATGTATAAAATATTAATAAGTAACATATGAGAAAATATAACTTTAGATATATAAGCTCTCAACTTTCCTTATTATTGATACTTCTTTACCTAATCAAATACTTATCCAATAAAGTAAATACAATCCTTCAGGGTGAAAAAATAAATATAACGTTAATCAACAAAAATGATTTTCAGCTTGTAGCATAGTCAACACAATCTAAAGAAAAGGTTGAGGCTCAAAATTGGCTACACCAAGGGATAAAATAGGGTAAAGTAAAATATAAAGAAAAACGCTCAATAAAGGTGTAATCTAGGTGCCTTTTTCATCTTAATGCCTCTAATTTTAAAATGGTAGTTTCAATATGCATATTAAAAGTAAGTTCTAGAATCATCAAATTGTGCACGATATTAACATGACAAGAGAAAATAAAGCATAATATAATGACAATAAATGCTCGTAGGTGTAAAATCTCACAATTTAGTCTCCTATGTGCAACATTCTGGGCACTTTCATCCAAATCAATAATCAAAACATGCATTCATAACGTAACATGTAAAAATCAATCTAATCATTCTTTCATCCTTTCATATTCTAACTTCATAATTCTCAACAATTCAAAATGCTTTAAGATGAGAATTCACAAACTAGACATCTTTATAAAGAAGAATTAATTAAAATTAAAATATGCTTGAGTCATAATTAATTCCATAATAGAAAACATTGTACCCCTTCCCCACATTTAAAGATGTAAATTGTCCCTATTATATAGAAAAAGTTATAAAAATAATAGAAAAGTTTTATATGGTTTTCTCATTTTATTACCTAGAATTTTGGATTTGTGATGTGATCTCCATTTGTTATCTTCCTTACAAAAATAAAATTAAACAAAATAAAAGGAAAATATGATAAACACTATTTAATTGTACCTACGAAAAGAAACAATGATTTAGTAAATTAATAATGAAAAAATAAAAGAAACAAAAAATGTAATGGTAGTTTAGCAGGGCTAATCCCCTACTAACTATTAAAAAAATAAAATAGAAGCAATATATGAAAAATAAAAATCAAACACAAATAAATAAAAATGCCCCTATCAAGCATTTTGCTCATGATCTCCCTCTATATAGAGATCTGTTATTATAATAGGAGTAAGCAGGCCTTGAGCATCTTTGAAAACAGCCTCTATAGTAGATGGAACATTTAGTTGACGATGATTCAATGTTGATGTAGCGTGAACTCTCATCATAACTCTTAGATGTCCTACGATTCATATTAGTAGCTCCTCCATCCATCGATCATATGCCCCTAACCATGCTACAAGTTTCACTAGATCCCACTATCCCTCTTAAATGGTATATTGCACTCTTAGAATATATTCAAATAGTCTTAATGCAAAGGTGTAGAAGGCCTACTAGGGGATTATGCACTATTCGAGGAGTTATCCTAATTCTTAGGTGCTACTTAGGTTGTTATCAAGGATTATGTCTAAGCTACTGCTCTCGTATATTGTGGTCATCCCATTCTACTCTATCTACAATTACAAGCTCCTTAACTCTCACTAGGATGTAAACTTATCCCTACTATCATAGCCTCCTCTGGACTATCCCTATTGCTATCAATATCTTGAGAGTGATGGGAATATTTATTGCCCAATGTCTTCTAAGGTAAATGCTTTAGTAGTCTCGTGCTTTGCATCACTCTAATCACATATAGCCCTTCACATATGGCTTTCACTTTGGTATCAAAGACTTGATGCTTAAAGGACTAAGCTAAGGTTCCCTCGAGGTGGATAGGAACCTTCTCTATCATGCTATAAAGTTAGAACATATTTGCCTTCCCTACCACTTCGGTGTTGTTTCGTCTCTTGCTAATCGTGTGACTAATTAAAGTGTACATATATTTTATCACAGGGGATAACAGCTACATCGCATTAGACCTTATTAAATTATACGACCACTTATGATTGATATTATTCCATAGTGTCGTCTCTATAAATCTTACTGGAAAGCATACCAATCCACCAACACTAATCAATTCTTGAACTCCTTAAACAAGTTTGATCTAGTCTAACACAGCACAGTCAATGCTTTGACTCTCACTATAAGGCTTTAACCTTAGCCACTCAAATTGCAAAATATGAGTTCATGTTATGAAGTGCAACATGGAATGTGTGAGAAGCGTAGCATGTGCAGTGCCAATTATTAGGGTGGTTATTGTGAAATACCCTCACCCTCTACCCTTTCCTTAGCACCTCTTTTTATAACACTGGATTCTCTAAGCCCTTTTGTATTATTCTGTATTTGAAAATAATACTGTATATTGATATATACATCATTGTATATGAGTTCAAAGATGTATTTAAAATCCTTTTGGGTATATATGTCCATGATTTTTAATATTATATGCCCTTACATGAACTTAGAGTTCATCGGTATGCGAAATCTTGGAGATTTCTAACATACAAGCTTTGAAGTGTTAAAACCGAATCCACTGGATGGATATGACCATGGTGGTTAAGTTAAATGTGTTCTAATGCAGTATATGTGATTAGACATGATTTATAGACTTATTGGACACTTAGAAAGCTTAATTGGAAAAGTTGATGTACATAAGGGCTTATTTATCAATTGTTAAAAGTTAAAGGACTTAATTGTAATTTTTCAATTCTTGGAGGATCAATATGTAATTTTATAAAGTTAAGGGGCTTAATTATTATTCTCAAAAGTTCAGCGACCAAAACAAAAATAAAAGTTTGGTGATTCCCAAATTTTGGGCTTAATTGCAAATTTAGGAAAAGTTGGAGGGTAAAATGATAATTTCACATAACCTAAAGGGCAAAAAGGTAATTTCACCATATTTTGGTCAAAGAAGAGTCAATATTCTAGACCCTTCTCTATGTAAGGTCGTGTAACCCCATTACTAAAGACTTAAAACATGTTTTAATTAAAAGAAAGGAGAAGAGAGGAGAAGAGAGGAGGAGAAGACCAATTTTCGGCTATTATTAACCCTGCCCCTTTGTTTTGATTCTCCAACCCAAATCAAGGTGTTCTAAGCTAATTTGGGGTCAAGGAACTAAAATCTATCATTAAAATTGAGAAATTCTCAAAGGATTTGAAGATATCATCAAAGAAAAGTTTAGGTAAATTTTGTCTCATCTCTCTCTACAATAGGATTTTGAGTTTGGAGTTAAGATATATTGTTCTCCATGCTTGAATATGCATGAAATATGGTTTAGATGAATGAAATGTGTCATGGAGATTGTTCTTTAAGTCGAAACCAAAATGTCCCCTTTTGGAGCAAGTTTTGTTAATTTTTGAATATCTTTTAAAATTGATGGTCTAAATGAATTCTATGGTGTTAATTGTACATGTATAATGTGAATTGATGATGAAAAATGAAGAAGAAGTATGTTGGATAGGCTTAGTCGAAATGATGGAAGAAGGAATGGATTAATGTGATGAGTTGTATAATTATGATGAATATGACTTAAATGAAGGGAATTGGATTAAATGGAGTGGTGAAATGTATTGTTGATTAGAAGTATTTGTTATATAACAAGATAGGAGCATAAATTACCATGATAAAGCCTTGAAAATATGACTTGAAAGTCATGTACATTAGGCGTTTATCTAGGTGAACTTGGCTTAGGATTTAAGGATTCGTAATGATATACATTAAAAGCAGCTTTCATGTTTACTTAGAGTAAACTTGAATTGTTGCTTAGATTGATGAATAATGGCCTAATGTCCTCGAATAAAAATGTGCTTAATTATGTTTTGAAATGAGTAGGTATTGGATTAAAGGCATTAAATGCCTTAGAAAATGCAAAAGAAAAGCTAACCATGTGAATAGTAAGGAAGTAACTATATGAGAAGTTCAATGGTCGAATCATATAGCTTAAAGAGAGTTATATTGTGTTTTATACACTTATGTGATGATGTATAGATATGACGTATATGTTTGAGTAGTAAATACATTGTCTATTTTTTAATGCATAAAGGCTTAGGAGCTGTGCATCAAAGTGCTTGTACTAAGGAATGTTGAAGTTAAGAGAGTGTATACATTCGTTTGAGGTGAATTGGGGAACCCATACTTTTCATATGGGATTAGATCACTCTAAGACCAATATAATGACTTTTATGTGAATTTTGAACCTAGGTAATGCATAGTAGAATTGAATATCAAATAGATGCTAATATGCTTATGTATTTATGAAACGACACTGTTTTGAACAACTTTGCATTTGGACTGCAAAAGATGACTCTTATTGCATGAAATAATTTTTTGGAATTTACATATGCATAATTGAGTTATGTATGCTGCATATTTTTGTTCTCTTTTGGATTAGAGTCATGACAAGGTTTCATTTTATCGATTGGACCGATAAATAAAGACATAGTGCCTTACTTGATTTTTGTACTTAATATTTCTATATGATTTTTGTGATTGGTGAGGAAACGATTGGCCAATCGTGTGCTAGGCATAACTAATTAAGCAACCCCCGTACCCTTGCCGTTGGTACATAAAAGTCGAGTCCCTATATTGATACCATTCTACAAAACTTACGGGTGATTCCATGCCTAGGGTTTGGACACTGACAAGGTCATCACCTAGGGTCATGATAGTCTTATCGACTATAGTCCACACTCACTGCGGATGAAAGTCGAGCCAACATCGAGATTCGTTGGGTATGCACACTAGTTTGGCTGACTAGTGGTGACACACATGATTGTTTTGGTTTATTCTAATATTTGTTTTTTGACGAGATTTGGTTTGTACATGTGATATCTTTCTGCTTGTATATACTGGAACTAGAACCTATGTTCACCAGACGAGTGATTAATAGGTTAGGCCTATATGGTTCCTAACCAGTATACGTTGAGTCATAGGCAAGGCCTATGTGTTTCTATATGATGTATGTTCACCTCATAGGTTATTTATACCGTCTTGGTGTGCATCGAGTGCTATTTGCGATATATGTTTTTCTTGCTTACTGAGTACATAGTGTACTCACCCCCCTCCGCCTTCCAACCATGCATGTTAATTTAGTGAGTTTGAAGCTCTGAGTGGATCGTGCAGTCTTTTAACATTTTTGGGGTATTACCACACATGGTTAGTTTTTGTTTGTACTTTAGTTGCATAGTGGCTCATGGACTGATTTACTATTTTTATTAGATTAGTTGTATTAGTATGCTTTATGATTATATAAATTTAACTATTGACTGTTTGTTATTGTAAAAGACTTTATATATGAAAATTTGATACTATTGTTGAGGTTGCTTTGAGTGGATTTTAAAGTCCTAAAGTTGTGGTAAAATTTTTGGATGTGATTATAGAAGTGTGTTTAAAATTGTTTACAGGTACTTGATTGAGTATTGGGATTTTTAAAATACAGTCATTGTGTTGTTCAAACTTTTCAAAAAAAGGGAGAAATATTAAGTTAGTTTTGCACAGTCGGATTAAAGATACCATAAGTGTCCTTAGCTCGGGTATGCGATGGTTGTTATAGGCTCAATATGGTACCGAGTCGTGACACTTTTTCTTGCCTTTGGTCTACTATATTTACTCTCTTCATCAGTATTCCCTAAAATATGAAAATAACAAAATTTACGAAAATAAGGGAATATTATAAATTGATCAAAGCACATTAAACAAATACCATAAATAATCCCACAATCAATTTGCTATAGATTAATTAAAAAAATACATCCAAATCCAATAAATTGTAAATTAATCCATAACTATCATAAATATAACAACATTATCTACAAAACATCCAAATTAATTACAAAGTACCCCCATAATTAATTAATTACAATATTTGTAATTAATTTATCTACACACCCTAATTAAATCAAATAAACCCCAATAAAATAAAATTACCCAAACATTTTGCAATTAAATAATACAAAAGCTTAATAAAAATGTTAAACAAGCAAAAACATGAACATATTCACAATTGAATTCATATAAAACCAATTAACAACTCTATAAATTCATATTCAGAAAAATATATGTAAAATAGCTCAAAATTCCTAGAACATTCAAACTCAATCATGCAAAACAACTAGAGAATATCAATTTAATCCCCTAAAACCCTTCCAATCACATGGATAATTCAAAACAAGTCCATATTACCCAAAAAATGCATTCTCCCCCAAAACCATTCATCAACTTAAAAACAATTTAAATAAAGCATTAAAATTGAATTCAATTCTAATATTTCTGGATTTGTTCCAAACAGTATAAATTGAATTGAATTCAATATCATTAATGTAATTGAATTCAATTCGTTAATCAATTCAATTCAAAAGTTTCCAAACAGTCTGTTATTAAAATGATAAAATTGTATTATTGTAGTTTGTAATATTTTAAATACTTTGTATTATTCTTAATTTGATGTGTGTATGATGATGATTGCCTTTGTTTATATTAATTGTGGTTATTATTTATATGTAAAATATTTAA
>JANVCQ010000004.1:21563634-21581126 GCA_025531925.1 Erythroxylum plowmanianum
TAATATTTTTATATAATTAATAATAAAATAATAAACCTCTTGCAACAACCATTTTAATATAAGGGGTATAAAAGTCATTTATTATACATTACATTCCATTCCATCCATCTTCCAAACAACATTTCACTACATTACATTATGAACCCTTCCATCCTTCCCAAACAAATTTTGACTATATTACATTCCATTCCATTATAAACCATTCCATTCCATTACATTCCATTTCATTAATTAACATCCAACCAAACAGGGCCTTAGGGAAGGAAAAAGGGGATTAAGCATCCCATCTTTGGGAAGTGGAAGCTGAGAGTTGATCTGAAGATGGCTTGTCCGTGAAGAATGCGTTTGTCATCTATGAACTAGCACCATGATGGTGGCTTGTTTTGTTGAATTTTTTTTGTTGAAAAATATGATGATGGCTGGTTGCTAGTTCCTTTCCCGCCTTTATTTTATTAGTAGTAGCATCGTAGACGTAGGAAATTAACTTTCTCGTACACCTCAAGCAATTGCTCCTGTGTATATATATACTGGTTATGTCGTATAAAGTAAACTGTTAGCCGGCTGAATCTGATGGAGCAGAAGTTAACGTAGGCAGCTTTACCTGTTATCTTTTCTTTTTCCTTTTTATTTAGCTATGATGTTGGTGTGGCTTTGTCATGACGTAAATCTTCTATTTGTAATTGTATGTGCTTGTGTTAATCGACCCCTTTTGAAGCATATACCTCAAACTCATAAAATATTGTTTAACTAACATTATAAAGTAGATCGAATGACCCCTTAACCAACTTCCTATTAAGCTGAATTTTATAACCTGTTACCAATACTTAATTTTGCAGAGAATTCCATTATTAATGTCCGACCAACTTCCTATTAAGCTGCGTTTTATAACCTGTTACCAATGCTTAATTTTGCAGAGAATTCCATTGTTAATGTCTTGAACAACACGAGAATGAAAGAGACGAAATGGCCGCTTGTTGATTTCTTTAAAGCCAAAGAATATTTTCTTCAACGATGAGAAATATTGACAACAGTGGATCTAATGACGGCCAAGGCTAGGCTCAGAATCAGGCTTACGATCCTTTGAAATTTACTGCCTACATTTTGACCAACTACTTCAGCCCGTACAAGTATGATCACTGTAAAAAGTTGGATCCAACCAGTTGCTTTATTGGACGAACCTACCAAAAAACTTATTAATATTTCATGCCACAGAACAGAACGTAACTTTGCAATTATTGGCGAGCGAGGGAACGTAAACATCGACGGATTGGGTTGGATGCGTTGCTTTACCAACTTGATTACTGGTTTATTAGATTTCAGCTAATTTGTAAAATATGCTATAAGCAAATTACAAAAGGTAAGGTGTCTGATTGGCAACACTTTTTGGAGAAGATTTATTAAAAATTTTCTGAGTATGAAAAGGAAAATGATTGTTTTTAAATGGTAGATTTCTTTCTCTATTTCCATGGTTGAATTTATAGTTTTTATTTTGGTTTCTTTTTCATATTTTATAAATTTTTTGCATAATATGATTTTATTATTAACTAAAGCTAAACTATTTAATTATTTAATAGTATACATTAAACTCTTTTTAGCATTTATTAATTAGAAAAGAAAAGAAGTGATAATTATTAGGTAGTGTTTAGCTAGAGTGGAAAACAAACAAAAGAAAAAGGGCATCTTCCTTCAGGATTATGAAGTTGAAGCAAGCTCATCTAATTATTAGGCTATGATAGCCTTATTTCTTAAGCTAAACTGTAACGCTTTCAGTTCCATGATTACATATGCCTCAGCTCGGTTAAAATAACAGTTCCGACGTTGGTGTAATATATATTGATATTATATCCATGGGATGTTAACGTATTTTATTTAAGGATATGTTGAGTTTCTGTTTCTCCCAACTTATTTTGTAATCTAGTTTGTAATCTTTTGCGGTAGTTTTTCTTTAATAAAAAACAAACCCCGCTCATACGCACGGGTCAGCAAAACGCAACTATGACCCGACCCAAATAAAGCCTCCGTACCCTTCTGATCGTAGCCACCTTAATTAAATAAATCCCAGATGTGGTGGCTAATTCCCATTGTACCCCACCCAAACGAAGTGAAATCTGGAGTGTTGTTACAAACTCTCTCTCTCTCTCTCTCTTCTTAATTTAATCTCCCTTACATTTAATTACTCACACTTCACTCCAGTTCATTCACTTTAATTTGATTATCTGGAAACCGCTAGCTAGATCTGAGCTCCGTCGCAGCAGATCCAGGGTGACTAGTGGAGGTTTCGGGAATGGATGAGGTGCTGGAACTGGCGCGTGCCAAGGACACCAAGGAGCGGATGGCCGGAGTGGAGAGACTGCACCAACTTCTCGAAGCTTCTAGGAAGAGTTTAAGCGTTGCGGAAGCAATGTCGCTGGTCGACTGCTGCTTGGATCTTCTCAAGGACAGCAACTTCAAAGTCTCTCAGGGCGCTCTGCAGTGTCTGGCGTCCGCTGCCGTCCTATCCGGCGACCATTTGAAGTTGCATTTAAATGCGCTTGTCCCCCCTGTCGTCGAGCGTTTGGGCGATGCTAAGAAGCCGGTCAGAGACGCCGCTAGACGCCTTTTGCTCACTCTTATGGAGGTATGTATACTACTAACTTGGACAAGTAAAGTGTATAGTTCTTATATGTCACTTTTGTATTTGGGTTTGCATGAATTAAAGTTAGGATTCTTTTTGGACTTCTCTACAATTTCATCTATTGCATGAAAATTGTTGACAAATGAATTGGAAATGAGGGCTTCAGTACGTGATTTCAAAATTCAGGTTTCTTCTCCTACAATAATAGTTGAGAGAGCAGGCACTTTTGCTTGGACACACAAGAGCTGGAGAGTCAGAGAAGAGTTTGCTCGCACTGTCACCTCTGCTATTGGTCTTTTTGCATCCACCGAACTCCCACTTCAGCGGGCTATTCTTCCTCCTGTATGTTAAAACAAAATGCTCTTTTTTGTTATATTTAAATTATCACATGGTTTGAAACGAATATTTGAAATTTCTATGGTTATCAGATTTTACAGATGTTGAATGACCAAAACCCTGGTGTTAGGGAAGCAGCATTATTTTGCATTGAGGTTTGTGCGATTAATGGCATGGTGTTGTCTACTGAGTGGAATTTTCGTTGCTGGTGTTAGTTGGGGAGATGGAGATACATTATTGTTATCTAACCAATTTTCTTTCAGGAAATGTATACACAGTTCGGAACTCAATTTCGGGATGAGCTCCATCGACATAACATTCCTACATATATGGTGAGCTTCTAACCAACATTATACTTGTACCATCTTGCACCCTTTCACACCTTGAATAGGATGTGCTAGTGGAAATCACTCTTAGCCTTTGGTGATTGTCTTTGACATATTATTGACCAGAATGTGCTGAATGAAAATGATTGTGTAAATCTCCTTTTGCTCCATAGAAAAGGATTTTTCACTTCATTTTTAAACTTTTGCTGACATCTAACTGCAGATTAAAGATATCAATGCGAGGCTAGAAAAGATTGAACCACAAGTTCGCACTTCTGAAGGGGTTATGGGTAATTTTGCTATCGTAGAAACAAGGCCCACGAGTTTTAACCCTAAGAAAAGTAGTCCAAAGGCTAAGAGTTCTTCAAAAGAGATGTCTCTATTTAGGGGTTAGTATCTTTCAATCTGATATTTCACAATATGTTCAAATATGACCTAAATATTTGTTCATAAACTATGCTTCGAGTGATGCTTGTTACGTTTGTATTACCTTCCATATTTTTTCTTTCACTCTAATATTTCACAAGATTTTCTATTGTCTTTGCGTGTGTGGTGATCATTTTCATTTTTTAAAGAAATTCTATAAATATTTGTTTATCCTTTTGGAATAAGGTGACGAACTTTTTGTTAGTTTTGGTTGCTCCCAAAAGCTTATCTGTGAAGTCACATTTTCTTGTAGAAAATCTTTTGCATATATAATTATATTGAGTATGTTTTGGAAATATTTTGAGCATTAACCAAATTGTGCATTTCTCTTCATGGCATTCATTGAGATCCCTTTTTCTTTTAAAACAGCTGCAAATGATCTAATAGAGAAGCCTATTGAACCTATTAAAGTTTACTCAGAAAAGGAGCTAATAAGGGAATTTGATAAGATTGCTTCTACCCTTGTTCCTGAAAAGGATTGGTCTATTCGCATAGTAGCCATGCAAAGAGTTGAAGGCCTTGTTTTAGGAGGTTTGCCACTTCTTCCTGTCTTTTTTCTTGTTAATTTGATCTTCATTTTGTATTTTTTTTACCTATTTATTATGTCAGTATTGTGTGAAGAAATGGTTACTAGTGTGGTCTACAAGTGTTTGGCGGCATCCTTCATATTGTTTGGAAAAATTTGTGACATGTGTAAGGAGGTTTATCTCCTTCTATAGTTGTATAATTCTCTCTAGACATCTATCTTTGGTAGATTTTTGGTCATTATGTGAGTGATATTTTAAGTACTTGTGCTTGTTGTATGATTTAATGTCTTTGATGTATATAAATGAAATGAAAACAAGTGTTTATATTACTTTCTTAGTGTTTGATGTTTTTAGGTTACTATTTCATCCTTCAAAGATGTATATGATCATTATTCGTTAGATAGTCATGATGTTGCTCTCTATGTGTGGATCTCATGCTTATACATGAATCCGTCTATTGCTCCACTTTCCCTCATATGTGAATTTGTTTGAGAATGATATTCGTTGGAGCATAACAATTGCAATACAGTTGTAGGCACTTATAAAGCCTACATTCCCTATGCTTGTATTTCCTTGTGCATGTTGCAAATGAGTCTGCTTTCTGGCCTTTAGCTTTCTATCCATATATGTCATTATCTAACTTCTTCATTCATGAAATCAAAATAACATATGTACTATTATTTCCCCCTGTTTTTGTGCTTTCTTTATCTGCAAACCCTTTACACTCCATTTTTCCTTTATTGAATTTGTTAATAAGTTGGGCTTATTTGGATAAAGTTGAGAGTTTAACATGCTTACTTATTTTAGGTGCTACTGATTATCCACCTTTTGGGGGCCTTTTGAAGCAACTTGTTGGTCCACTAAGCACCCAGTTATCAGATCGAAGGTCTAGCATTGTCAAACAGGTATAGTTAATTCTTCTATTTTTGTGGGATGATTTATACAATTGGTCTTATGTTGTCTTCTCCTCTGGGAGGCTAATCCCAAGTAATAATAGGCTTTATTTGAGTGTTTGCTTTTGAGGAAACTAGTAGATTTCCTTTTCCTGGCTTATAAGTGATGGTTTGTGCAATCTCTCTCTCTCTCTCTCTTGGAAATGGAAGGGGGAATAGATTTTGGAAAACTTGGTGAGGACAATTGATTTGATAAATATTTTAGAAATGAATTTGGAGCTTAGTGTGCCTCAAATAGGAGATAATACATGTGTGTGCAATCTCTCATAGTTGTATTAAATTTGGAGTAGTATATGGAATGTTTGGGCTCTTTAGAATGCAATATGGTTAGTAATTTAAACTTAAAATTATAACTCATTTAAATGATCTTTCAATTGTATGTTCACATGTAGCTGATTTTAACATCGTATTTTACTTTTCTAGGCTTGCCATCTATTATGCTTTTTGTCAAAGGAGCTCTTGGGAGATTTTGAGGCATGTGCTGAGATGTTCATCCCTGTAAGTACTTCCTCTTTCCATTTTTTCTTTGCTTACTTATGAGCCTTTTATTACTATTTGTTAGGTTTTGGACTATTTTTTATGTTGTTATTATAATCAGGTCCTATTCAAGCTGGTTGTGATAACTGTGCTTGTAATTGCAGAGTCTGCTGACAACTGCATAAAAACGGTGATAACTTACTACCTTTCTTTCTTTAAATTAGTTATTGTGGCTTTCTTATATGAAGACATTATTCTCATTGCATAGTTTTTTGCACTTCAGATGTTGCGTAATTGCAAGGTTTCTCGTGTGCTTCCTCGTATAGCTGATTGTGCAAAGAATGACCGCAGTGCAGTTCTTCGTGCAAGGTACTTCAGTGGAACTTATTCTTTATTATTTTTCTTTTGCATGTTTGATATGTCACATTTACATGTATTGGGAACTACAGATGTTGTGAATATGCATTGTTGATTCTTGAACATTGGCCTGATGCTCCAGAAATACAACGGTTAGCTGATCTTTATGAAGATTTGATAAGATGTTGTGTTGCAGATGCAATGAGTGAGGTATTTCAATTAAGATTGTTTCAACTCTTTGATATTTGTGCATAGATTTTTCTTGAGATTCTTTCTTGGCTTTTTGACTTTGCTACTAGTTCATGCTTCCATTATAAAAATCTGATAATATTTGATGGTAATATTTCACTAAGTTGATGGTAGATAATAAATTTATTTATTCTCTTAGTAGGAGCTATGTAATTATGGAGGTTTAGTCAACGAAATGGATCTCTAAACTAACAAAGATGTGTATAAGGCAAGCTTTTGGAATTATGCATGGATAACATTCTCAAAAGAAATTTTTTTTGCCTTCTCTCTAGATATGCCTTGTGTCCCTACTATGTCTCTTGCCTTTTTTAGTTGACTTCCCACAACTTTCAAATTAAAGTTACCTATTTAGGTAATGAAACTAGGCAAGACTTCTCCTGCCTGACTTCTCTTCATTCTTTCCTCATTGTTGAAGCTACTTCAACAATGGAAACTAGGTATTGCTCTTGATAAAACCAAGCTGAAAGTGATTTTTGTTTGGGTTCATTTCCATAATATTCTTGTGGAATATTGAAGCACTTTGGTATTAAGCTACCTAGCAAGTTCAATTGGAAAACCATCATGCATAGATGGAAACACTGCTGCATTGAGTGGAGTAGGCTATTTAAGAATTTGTATTGAAGTGGAAATAAGCAAGGAGCTACCTAAAACACTTAGATTGAAGAGATTGGATGAAAATGGGGCATTATATGAAAATGAAACTTTAGTTTCATACTAGTGGAACCTGCTTAGCCAAAAGAGAGGTCAATCTGAAGACCTACTAGAAAGCTTTTCTTAAGAGGGGATTATTAGGAATTGATTTTGGGAGAGGGGGGGAGACAATTATATCAACAACCATGAAAAATTGCAAGAAAAAAGCAAGATTGAAATGAAAAACCAAAAGAGGTAGGCAATCAAACCCATGAGACTTTAACTGAGAGAAATGTGCAAACAATTGGCTAGCTAGGAGATTCTTCTGATAGCTCACAGCAACCAACAAAAGGAATTGAAGAGGAGCTGGGAAGGAAGAGAAAAATAGGAAGGGAGTTGAAGGAGGTCTCTCAGGTGGGGAACCCCATCATAGAAGAACATTTGCCTTTCGAAATTAATACAAGTCCTAGTAAGACAAACATAGGAAGAATTTTCACCAAGCAATAGAAGAAGATCAAGAAGAAAACTCGAGGGGAAGGTCCAAAGTGGATTGAAAAGATAACTTTATGTCAATAGTAGCTTGGAATCTTAGGGTAATAATTCCCCTATGAAGCAAGTTATAAAATATTGATCACAAAAAAGTTAATGTTGTTAGGGTTGTTGGAAGAAAAAAATAGAGCAAAGTAAACTCAAAGGAAGCCTATGGTTTTCTGATAAGTCCTAGATAACATTGACAATCATCAACATCTTGTCAATGGAAGATTCATTGCTATAATCCAAGTATAGTTAAGGTAATGGTGTCAGGTACTCATCTTGGTTCATTCACTTGTAAATTGAAATCCTGAATACCTTTATAACTCAAAGCATTACTTTTGTCTATGCTGCAAACTTTGCTTCTCAAAGAATTGATCTGTAGAATGATTTGATAAATGCACACTTTGAGATTACCATTGCTTGGTTGATTCTATGAGAATTTAACAACATTCTTTCTTCACATGAAGCAAGGGTGTTAGGGATGAATCTCTTCAATGATGGATTTAGAGATTGTGTTAACGAAATTGGATCAACAGATCTAAAATATGATCTAAATCACTTCACTTGGAGCATCAATCAAAAAGGAAAATGACATATAAAAAAAAGAGATAATGTTATGGTGAATGCCCATTGGTCAAATCCCAGCCAGTAAAGGCCATTTCAACAACTATTTATCCTTAGATTACTCTCTAATTGAGATTCAACTTGATCAAAATTTTTCCAAAAGAAACTCCCCCTCTAGATTCAACAACTTCTTAATAGGGTTAAAGGGGTTTGAAGAAGCAGTCAATGGATTGCAGAAAAATTTAGAATGATTTAAAGCATACAAATGCATGAGAAAACTACGAAAAGTGAAGGAGGAGTTGAAGATTCTGAGCAAGACTAGAGTGAACAGCACGATGGAAAATATATTTGAGAAGAGAAAAGCCTTGAACTTTGCTCAAAGTAAGACATTCGTTGATCCTTGCAATGCAACTCTTAGGCAATTGGAAAAAGAAGCATTGCAAGGTTATACTCAAGCTCTAGACATACACTCTTTACTTTTAAGATAGAGATTAATGGTACCATGATTGAGGAATGGAGATAGGAATACAACTTATTTCCACAATGTTATGCTAATAAAAAAGAACACAAATAGGATAACTTCTCTACTTGGTGTTGATGAGGTTATTGATTGACCTATTTCGTGATTTGGTCAATTATGTAATAACTGTAAGTGCACAATGTAACTGTAGCTAGTACTAGCAAGTATAGGTTGATCCCACGAGGACAGTGAGTACTAGCAGTTATCGTTATTCTATTACCTAGCCTAAGAATTGATCTTGGCTTTTAAATTAAAGAAACTAAAATTAGGCAAATAAAGTAAATTAGCAACATGATTAAAGAAAAGAATTGGTGAATCATTGAATTAATTACTAATATCAAATAATTAATATCTAGGCTTCTAATCCCCCTAAACCCTTAACTGATTGATCTTTTGTCATGCAATTATTGATTAATTGGACCGTAAAGGCTCGTAAAGTATGCTGGTAGCTGACCTTGAGTCTGCTAATAACTAATCTTAAGATTTCTAATCGAATTACTAAGGTTAAATTTTATAGGATTGTGTTACCGAATTATGAATTCCTCTATTAGGTTTGACCCTAATTTGGAAGATTTATGTCATCCTATCTCTAAGGTTACAATCAACTCTTTAGAATTATCGTAGATCTATTAAATTTAGGATTTCTCAATCGCTACGTATGAAATCAAATTTAGGTCTAATAAATCATATTATTAGACAATAATAAAACAGATAATTGGATTGCAATAATCAAATTTAGGTCTAATAAATCATATTACTAGACAATAATAAAACAGATAATTGGATTGCAATAATCAAATAACTTAATTGCATTCACAAAATAATCAACATATGTTTTGGTATCAAATAAGGTTCATCTAGCTTAAATACTAACGAAAAAATTAGTTACACATTGGTGAACACAAAATCAGATACATATATACAGAAAACTAAATCGAAAATAATAGAATCATAATTCTAAATCTCCCTGGTTGTTCTGAATCGAGTATTCTGATGATGTAGATGTTCGATCTTGTGTTCTGAAGGATCTATCGATAAAAACTCTATGTCTCCCTCTCCTTAAGCTCCAAATTGCCTTTGAAATTACCTCTGCGCTCTTCATAGCGATGCCTACCGCTTCACCCCTCAATTGCCTCTGAAACGTCTCTTTTATATGAAATTCTAGGTTTTTGGGTTATGCACAAATATTGAAAGGCATGCTAAATTCCATCATTAATCAAAGCCCAACAACCTTCATTCAAGGGAGGAGCATTGGGGGCAATATATTTCTACTATGAGAGCTAGTCAGGGATTATCACAGGAGCAAAGTTGCTGAGAGCTACACAATAAAAATTGATATTCATAAAGCATTCAACTCAGTGGCTTGGAGCTTTGTTCTCGAGGCAATGGAAGTCATGGGATATTCTCTACTCTTCATCAAATGGATCAAAATATGCATAACAACCACTTTGTTTAGCATTTTCGTTAATGGAGAAACCACTCAAAACATTCAAGGGAGAAAAGGGATTAAGTTAAGGGGACCTTATTTCTCCCCACCTGTTCACAATCTACGTAGAGTTCCTTAAATTAATACGAATATTAGAGGAAGGTGCAGCTTCACCTACTACAACGAAAGCCATAAGGTAATGATTAATCATTTATCCTTTGTTGATGATGTTATATTATTGTGTGGAGTTGATGAAAGCCCTATAAGATTGCATATGGAAACAAATTTGGTGACATATCAAGCCTGAAATACAACTTGGAAAAGAGCTGCATTTTTCTTCCACCCAAGTTGAGCATCTGGAAAATATAGGAAGCTTGATGTTATCCAAAGTTGGAACAACAAAAACCTTTCATATGCTAGAAGATTGCAAATAATATCTTCTATCCTAAGCAATATTCATGTGCACTAGTGTTCCCACCTTTGCCTCCCTCTTAGTAGGATCAAGACAATTCAAAAATCATTAAGAAAAACATCTTGTGGTCAAGGGGTCCAAATAAATCATCACATGCCAAGGTAAAATGGACAAAGTATGCACCCCCAAGGAGGAAGGAGGATTAGGGCTAAGCTCAATAAAATCAGTTAACAACATGCTCTTGGCTAGGGATGGCAATGGGCTGACCTGTGGGCCTAAATTCAAGTGTTTTTAATAGGCCGGCCTATGGGTCAAATCAGGCTCAGACCGATTCGAGATCCAACAGCATCGTTTTGCTTAGAAAAGTTAGGTCTTGGTCTGGCCTAAGCTTGGGCAACTTAGGCTCAGACTCAATTAAATAAAAGATATTTTACACTTTTAATTTAAAAAATTATTTTAAAAAAATTAGCGGGACCGGTCCATGGGCCGACCCATTGCCATCCCTACTCTTGGCCAAGAAAATATGAAAGATTCTTAGAAACAAGAAATTCTTATAGGTCAAGCAGATACACACTCATTTCTTGCTACGTGAGAATCTTTGGAGCTTTAAACCTCAAGTAAGTACGTATTAGACACTAATGCAAATGTTAAAGTTGAGGGATAAAATGCGTCATTGGCTATGGGAATACTACAATTTCTAGTTTGATAATTGGCACAAACAAGGCCTTTTATACAAACTCCCTAGCTTCTACAATCTTAAGTATTTGCTGCCAATCAATGCTAAGGTTAAAGAAGTGGCAAGGAAAAGAGATCAGAATTGTCACCTGACGAGTTTCTCTTCTATTATGTCCAATATACCTTGATAGTTCTCCAAGCCTGCATTGCTCATAGTTTAGGCATATTCACAAACAAAAGATGCCTAAATCTATTTAAACCTTGAAGGAGGAAATTGTCGTAATCTAGTTTGGGATCAATGTTGCATACCAAGAGATACTTTCATCTTATGGTTAGCAGTGAAGCAAAAACTGCAGACCCAAGACAGAATTAGAATCATTCAAATCAGCAATACTTTTCACCTCTGTCAGCAGTAGAAAGAATCTTTGGATAACTTATTTTCCGATTGCAATTAGTCAGCAGCAGTTTGGGGACAGGCAATGCAGTGGTGCATCCAGGTCTGAACTAGAAGTGTGTGGGAAAATATCATCAGAAGGGCATGTAAGATCAAATATAACTCCAAGGGGGGACTTGAGGCTATTGCTGCTGCATCTACTTGATTTGGATGCAAAGAAACTCAAGAATCTTTCAACAGGTTCACCAGGACATAGGAAGCCAGATAACAATCTTAAGGAATTGGATTAGGGAAGTTGTCATAGTTAGGGCGAGTACCATACAACCAAGTCAAAGAATGACAAGGTAACGGAATGTGCAGCATTGCAGCAAAATTGACACTCACAGTTCCAGCTGATGAAACACAATGGAAGAAGACTTGATAACTCACAAAGCTACCTAGTTGATCACAGGAAACCAAGATATGGGCACTATAAATCCAAGAAGCTGAGCTTCATGCTATAAGATCGAGGGTTCAAAACTCATTAGGAGAGGAAAATAGTTTTTTGTAGCTTTCTTGGAACACTAGCAACTCTCCTTTTCAGTTGCTTCCATTGTTCAGAGGATTCTTTTGTTAACTTTGATTGTCCAAATCTTGTTGGTTGAACTCTGTATTTATACCTTTCATGTTAATGCAATGTTCTTTTATCCCTTAAAAAAAAAAAAAACTTGCATAACCTATGTAACTTGACAGGTCAGATCAATCGCAAGAATGTGCTATAGAATGTTTGCCAAAACTTGGCTAGAGCGATCACGTCGCCTCTTTTCATCCTTTGATCCTGTTATTCAACGGGTAAAATTTTTGTTCCAGTTACTGTACAGTTGTGGCATTCATTTTTTATGATTTTTTTAGTGTCCTTTTCTTTTAGCAGCTTATTAATGAAGAGAATGGAACTTTGCATAGACGACATGCATCTCCTTCTCCCCGGGATAGTTGTTCTCAGGTTCTATTAGCCTCTCAGGCATCTGTCCCCTCGAACTTTCCTGGATATGGAACCTCTGCCCTTGTTGCAATGGATCGGACTTCAAGTTTGTTCTCTGGGAATTCACTTTCTTCTGGCCTCTTGCTGTCACAAGCAAAATCCCTTGGTAAAGGTCGTGAGCGTAGTCTGGAAAGCGTGTTGCATTCAAGCAAACTGAAAGTCACTGCAATTGAAAGCATGCTTAGAGGTTTTGAAGTATCTGACAAGCAAAATCCTTCTAGTCTTCAGTCATCTAGTTTGGATCTAGGTACTGAATTACTTTTTCGTACGACTTAGTAGAGAAGAGAGATCTGATCTCTTTTTCTGCTTTCAAAATTTTCTTGGTCAGTGTTAAATGATTAGTGAATTAAATTTTGTACATATGGGCAGCTAAATTTTTCTCTTATTGTCCCTAGCGCAGGAGTTGACCCTCCATCATCCCGTGATCCACCATACCCTGCCGCCGTTCCTGCTTCCAATCACCTTATGAACTCTTTGGCGGCAGAATCAATGGTTTCCAACATCAGTAATGGTGGTAACCACAGTGATGGCTTGGTTTTGTCTGATATTGTCACCCAAATTCAAGCTTCCAAAGATTCTGCTAAACTATCTTACCATAGTACTGCAGCGGCTGAATCTGTGCTAGCATTGTCATCATTCTCAGCAAAAAGACTGCCTCAAAGAGGCTTTGTCGAAGAAAACGATGATGCAAGGGAGGCTAGGCGCTATCAGAATTCAAACTTTGATAGGCAGTACTCAGACGCACCTTACAAAGATGCAAACTTTGGGGATTCACACAGCAATCACATTCCAAACTTCCAAAAACCACTTCTAAGGAAACATATAACTTGGTCGATGTCTGCTGGCAGGAGAAGGAGTTTTGATGATAGCCAGCTCTCCCTTGAAAAGTTATCAAATTATGTGGAAGGACCTGCATCACTCAGTGATGCTCTAAGTGATGGATTCAATCCAAGTTCTGACTGGATTGCTAGGGTAGCAGCTTTCAATTATCTTCAATCATTGCTCCAGCAGGGTGCAAAAGGGATTCAAGAAGTCCTACAGAACTTTGAGAAAGTAATGAAGTTATTTTTCGAGCACTTGGATGATCCTCACCATAAAGTTGCGCAAGCAGCTCTTTCAACACTTGCAGACATTATTCCGTCATGCCGAAAGCCCTTTGAGAGTTATATGGAAAGAATCTTACCACATGTTTTCTCACGTTTAATTGACCCCAAGGAGTTAGTTAGGCAGCCTTGCTCTACTACTTTGGAAATTATAAGTAAAACCTATGGTGTTGATACTCTGTTGCCTTCCTTGCTCCGATCACTGGATGAACAGCGATCGCCAAAAGCCAAATTGGCTGTTATTGAATTTGCTATTAATTCCTTTAATAAGCATGCAATGAATTCTGAAGCTGCTGGTACTACAGGCATCTTGAAGCTGTGGCTAGCTAAGTTAATGCCATTGGCCCATGATAAGAATACAAAACTCAAGGAAGCAGCTATTACTTGCATTATATCTATTTATTCCCACTTTGACTCAGGAGCTGTTCTTCATTTCATTCTTAGTTTGTCAGTTGAAGAACAAAATTCACTAAGACGAGCTCTTAAACAATGCACCCCTCGGATTGAGGTGGACCTGATGAACTATCTGCAGAACAAAAAAGAACGCTTCAAGTCCTTGTATGATCCATCTGATGTTGTTGGAACATCTTCAGATGAAGGATATATGGGTCTATCAAAGAAAAGTCATTTATTTGGAAAGTATTCTACCAGTTCAATTGATAGTGATGGGGGCAGGAAGTGGATCTCTAACCAAGAATCAACACTGATCACGGGAGTTAATCACCCTGCAGCTTCTGATGACACCCATGAGAATTTGTATCAGAATTTTGAGACTGGTACCACGGATATGACTTACATAGCCACTTCTACAGGTCAGAACATAGGAACCCGACCCAACCAAGTGGAAAAGGTTGAAAAAAGCCTAAAATTTGACAGCCTCTCTACTCCATATGTGGGCATTAATGGTCTGGTGAAATCTGAAGCTTCTGTAGTCTCTGAAACCTTTGTACATGACACTGACACTGCATGTATATTGGACCTTGATCATCAAAAACCTGCTGCCGAGAAGATTGACCCTTCTACAGAGACAGGCTCTAGTATCCATCAAATGATTCACCTGGTTTAATCCCGTGATTTCTTTGGCTAATGATTGATTTGAAAGACTGATGAAGTCTGCAACTTTGTGAGCCATTGAAAATATGCCTTTTTCATTTGTAGATTTGCAACGGAAGCAACGGAACCCCAGGAACTAGGTGCAGTGCCCTTCAGCAGTTAATCGGAGCTTCTATGGCTAATGATCACTCTGTTTGGTCAAAAGTATGCTTGTAATTCCTTCTCTCTCGCTCTCTCCCTTTTTGTTTATAACCTTTTTTTTTTATTACACTTTTTGTGGATCATGCTTCTTGTTCGTAGTTCATCTTGTGACCCCTTTGCAGTTTGGGGTGCAAAATTTTGATGTTAATAATGTAGCCTTAGTTGTTTTCATTATTGCAGGGGAATTTATAACTGCAGGTACACTTGTGACAACCCATTATTGGCTAATGGATGGCTTCTTCTATTATTCTTGACTGATTTATGATAATTAAGGGGCATGATTTGTAGTTAATAGCATATTAGGGTTTATACACTTTTATATAAAGGGTTAGAAATTTCATCAGATGGAGAGCTTGTCTTATTACCTTTCTTTTCTAGTTGTCTTCTCGCTTCCAACATTGTTACCCTTGCACGAACAAGTTGCCTGTAGTTGGATCAGTTTTGTTTCTATGTTATTTGTCACATTTTGTTTATGAGAATCATATTTTTGCAGTACTTCAATCAGATTTTGACTGCTGTACTTGAAGTCTTAGATGATTCTGATTCATCAATCCGGGAACTTGCTCTTTCTTTAGTTATTGAAATGCTCAAAAGCCAGGTATTTTAATGATATTTGTTATTAGCTGTTTTCCTTCTTAATTATTCCAATTTTCTTTTCGTTTCCTGCTACATTTCTAGAAGGATGCCATGGAGGACTCTGTTGAAACTGTGATAGAGAAGCTACTTCAAGTTACCAAAGACATCATTCCAAAAGTAATTGCTTTTCCTTTTTCTTCTTAATGTTTGTAGTTTTTTTTTTAACCTGCATTTCTCTAATGTTTTACGTTTTCTGTCCCCATATTCAGGTTGCAAGTGAAGCTGAACATTGTTTGACAGTTATGTTGTCTCAATTTGACCCCTTCAGATGTTTAAGTGTATCTCTCTCTCTCTCTCACACACCCAGACACACACATCACTGGTGCATGTTAAAGTTTTCCTTGGTCTTTTTTCTAAAGAAATAATTATTTGTGTCATTGTTTTCTTGTTAGTCATCTTTCATAATTGATGCTGCAGGTTGTTGTCCCTCTTTTGGTTACTGAAGATGAGAAAACTCTCATCAATTGTATAAATGGTTTGACAAAGGTATTTCCCTTGGATTTTATTGAGTTCGATAGTTTATTTTAGGAATTAATTGTGTACAGTTTGTGGCTGTAATTTTAATATCAGCTACTAATATTTAGTTTCATTTGATATTCTATGAATCATCTTTCAGCTTGTTGGTCGGCTCTCTCAAGAGGAATTGATGGTTCAGTTGCCTTCATTTTTACCTGCTCTTTTTGAAGCGTTTGGAAACCAGAGTGCTGATGTTCGCAAGGTAATAAGACCTATTGATTTGTATATTGGATTTTCATTGTGCTACATATGTGAAAATAATAGTAAGATACAAAGTTACATTAAAATCTACCATGGACAATGCTTCTTGAAGGCAGCAAACCCTTGGATATACTTTATCAATAAGATCTGCCATGGTCTTTTGTTCTTACATTTCTTGTGTTTTGCTGCTTGGTCCAGACTGTTGTTTTCTGTCTGGTGGATATTTATATAATGCTTGGAAATGCATTTTTGCCGTACTTGGAGGGTCTTAACAATACACAGCTGCGGTTGGTGACTATCTATGCTAACAGAATATCACAGGCAAGAACAGGTACAGCTATTGGCGCTAGCCATGATTGACGTGGTTTGTTGAGGATGGAATTGTGGTTATGTGGGTGTTCTCTGTGTATCTTGTATATCCATTGTCAAAGTGTTGAAGTGTCTTTTAGTTTTTCTCTGATTCATTTTGGTCTATTTAGGCATTTATTTCACCGTATTTCTTATTTGTCTTAGCGCTATGTTTGGTTGGTCATGGCGGGGAGAGTGCGTGTTGGGGTAAATATTGAATTGTATTATTTTGCAAATGGTTTAATCAATAATTCTGTTGCGCGTTATTGATATACATAGAAGCAATTGGTACTTATTTGGAACTGGATATCTTTTTGAAAACAAATAGCTGAGGAATACCATGGGAGAAAGAAAAATGAATATATTGAGGATCTTGTGGGAATTGTAGGCATTTGAATTGGAAAAACCTGCAACATTGGATCTCTTGATCTCCAAGTTCTAAAACAATACAAGAGAACAATTTTCCTTTCCATGGAAATAACTTGCTAGCTCGGGAAAACCTTTGTATATTTGTAGATGTTTAACGGTCCATGGAAATGCAGTAGAATACCAGCATATTCCGAATTTCATTTATATTCGGGTATCGTGAAACTGGCGACCTCCTCCTTTAGAGTGGCCGCTACGAAATTGCAATCCCCCATCTGCGACAGCAAACAATTGTTCCATCTTATTTTTACAAAAGATTGGTTGGAAGCACTCTATTGAATTTCGTACCGTATTAGCCGGTACTGGCTCAAATTTGGTATCGGATTTTAAGTTGTGATACTGGATTTAAATACTGGTCGGTGCCGGTCCAATTTGACTATAAAAGCTGGTATAGAAAATTTTAAAAAATTTAGGAATTTTTTTGTAAAATTTTTAAAATTTTCATCCATCCTTTCCTCCCTCTTACCTCTCTTTGTCCTTTCCCCTTTTTTTTTTTTTAAGTTTTTAAAATAATAATAAATATTTTATTACTAATAATAATTATAAATTAAATAAAACTTAAAAATA